>JAJJMC010011374.1:1084989-1115843 GCA_023531435.1 Papaver californicum | reverse complement strand
AAACATCAACGCCATTTTCGTTACTAATTGGTTCACTAATTGGTGTTACTAATTGGTTGCTAGATAAATGTATGGCTCCATCAACGCATAGGAAATAAAATGATTGGTTCTTAATAGAGCGGAACCTTACATCAACGTTTGGTTATGATTTGCTCCATTGAAAACCCAAGCGGGTCTCTAGCATTACACTTCAATGGGACGGTGATTTGGTTACCGTCTGTTAGTGGGTGTGATCCTAAATGCACGCTCCATCAGGCGTAGTTTTAGGTGAACGCTTGATCAGGCAGAGATTTGGTTAACTACACCACCGCTCGAGTATAATGAGTTTGGTCCGAAAAAAATAACAAACTTGGTCCTGAACAGTGTCAAAAACGGACCAAAGATCATTTTCGCTCGTCCCGCTGTGGTATGGTTTTGACGGACCAAAAACCATAAATGGGTTTGGTCCGTCGTTTGATTTAGCCATTGTGGACGCTCTAAGGGGTTATTGATTTTACTACCTATTGACTATATTTTTTCCTTATTGAGTATGCCTCAAAACAACCTTCTTACAAATAGTGGCGGAACTAGAAGCCAAGCAAAGGGTGGGCTTGGAAAAAACTTTATCTGGGCTTAAGCCTAATTTTTAGAATGATATTTTGGGACCCTTATGTGCTTAGAACCTATGCCCTACAAAGCTAAGGGGTTCCCTAATATGAGAAAATTATTAAACTAATACTAATCTAACCTAAACCCTAACCCTAAACATATATAAACCTAATTCTATTTTTAACCAAAATTAAAACTCTTATTTTCCTATTTTTCCTTCTTCATCTTCCATAATCAAATCATCCTTTTTATCTTTAACCTAATCTAATCATCCATTAAAATGTTGTTCCAATGGCTAAACCTAACCATGGTCTTGCACAAATTACAAAACAACTGATTGATGAAGTGATTCAAGAACTTGTACCACATAATGAAGAAAAACCAGTTGTTGATGGTGGAGGGAAAATCGAAACCCAAAGGAAAGAAGCAAAGGCTGAATCTTCTAGTAGTAATATTAGAAGGTAACTCCCGACAAACTCATTCATTTCTATGCGTTTTTTATTGTTATTTCGACTTGAAATCATGAAAATTAGTGTTGAAAAGGTAGTATCAGTGAAAAGTTTGGTTAGGATTACCATATTTTTTCATCCGAACTTTCTGTTAGGAAGAACACCAAGAACAATTCGTCTAAGAAAAAATTTAGGGGCTAACCAAACTTTTTTCTTCAAGATTTTTCAATAGAACTTTTTTGTTTAGTAAAAATAGTTCGAGTTTGGTTAGATCGATAATAAGCCTTATTAACCGAACTTTTTAGTCCCAAAATGGGAACAAAATGTTGGGCCATGATTCAAATTTTTTTGCCAACCAAATATTACACTGTTTTAGGGACCTCAGGATGCATGCTAGCCAAAAAAAATTATTCTTGACTGAACTTTTTGTTCGGTTAATTCGTAAATGCCATTCATAGCCGAACATTTAAATTAGGTTATCCATATTCAAATTTTTATAAACAAAATATTTTTATTTAGGCTCCTAAATAAGGTAATGGCAAAGGGAAAGGAAAAGAAAATGCTAATATTCGTTCAAATTCTCTTCCCAATTTACCATCACCAATAAATCCAGAACAAATATATCAAATGATGCTGAATGATATGGAATGGGTAGAAATGATGAACGATCCTGAGAATCCATGGAACTGTGTTGACAATCCCCTCAACTACATTGAATTTTCCTCAGATGAAGGATCATAGGAATAAATTCTTCGAATGATGGAGAATGATCCGGATTTTGATCCGAGACTTTTTTTTAGGGAACGTGACTTTACAGGCGTGAACTCATACTACAATAAAACTAGTGAGTACATAGGTCCACCTGAGGATTTGGAAGACAAAGCTAAGGATTGATGAGGTTAAGAAGAATAAGTCGGAAGTAACTAGGAGTGGAAGATTTGGACAAACTCGTTTTGGTTGATTACTATGAATATCTATTTTACTTTTTATTGCGTTTTTCCCGGATGTTTTAAGTTATTTTGAACAATATGTACTAAGTGATGAACCTATTATATTATTTTGTTGTTGGGTTTTATGTTATGGTTAGTCGATATTATGAACTTACATGTTTAGACAATATTCGGCTAGAAAATCGATTTACTGAATTAACCGATCAATTGGTTCGGTTAAGAAACTAATTGTCCGGTTGGCATTGTTTAATTTTTTTGCAAAACAGAAAAATGTTCGCTTTCAAAAAGGAATTGAATTCTTTCCGATTATTAGTTCGACTCGGCATAACAAATTTTAACCTAGCCAAACTTCTACTATAAAGAGTAAAAATATAATTTAAAAAAAAAATAGATCCATTGGGGCCTCTATGTATAAATGTGGCACTCTCTAACTCATTTTCACCACCTATTTTCATCTTAACTTCAATTTTCTACATCAATACTTTCTCTTCCTCCAATTTTTTCCCTTTCTAGTAACAAATGGAACCATTCACCGTAGAGTCTAATGCTTGTTCGAGCTTTCGTTTCGTCTTACCATGAAATACTTAATGAACGTTATTTGATGTTTTGGAAGAGAGTCAAAGAATTCTATTTCGAATTAGAAGGGAACCCTAAATACCGTATATGGATGGAGTTAGCCGAAAGATTTGAAATTATACTATAATTTGTGAGACTTTATCAGGATACTCCGTCGGATAAGGCGATATCATCGCAGAGCTAGGCTTGTAGAGAGAGTGAGTATTTAAACACATTTATCTTGTGAATTTTGTCTTTTTGGTTTAGCAAACTAACTTGATTATTTTTTTATTATGTAGAGAGGTAGAGTTTAAAGTTTTTGGAGAATACGTCATGGTGGAAAAGCATTCGAGCACGAGGCCTTTTATGGTTATTTGAAGAGACACGCTCCGAGATTCATTAGATAGCTATCTGCCGAGGTTCGTTAAAGACCTATCCGTCGAGATTCATAGATTTTAGCTAGTAGATGAAAAGTTATTTGAAATTAATATGATATGATGATATGTAAGGGGATGTGATGTGGGTTGAAAGTTTAATGGGTGATTTTATGAATGAAAACAAATGTTATCTTGCGTTATAGTTCATCTAACTTTGCAACCTAACATCTAACTTATAAGATACAAAGTAAAATTGAGAAATGTTGGGCTAGTAAACCAATAATTGTTGTCAGACGAACTTTTTTAGTTTCCACACTTTTTAAAAATATAGCCGTTAGGAACATTACTCTATATATACCTAGCTATTAATTGACGTTTAAAAACCGCATATTCACTCAAAAATGGCACTCACTAATGCTAAGTTTACTCTAGATGAAGATTTATCTCTTTGCACAAACTATGTAATTTTGTATCCAAAGAAGGTTGAAGAACGACGTCAAAATGGTTTATTTAGTATGAGTTATTGGGGTAAAATTCTTGAAACCTTCTCCACCGAAACAAGTAATCCTTATAACAGAGATTGTCCTGCGTTGTTTTGTAGATTTCAAACTATAAGAAAACAAGTCAAAGAGTTTATAACTTTAATTCGGGTTGTCAATGGATATCGACTTAGGGGTGAAATCAATGTTGATGTTGTAGTGCGAACTCGAGAAGAATGGAGAAGACGGAAATGAAATAATTTCGATTATGAAGCTCATTACGACATCCTTCGTAAGTTTCTCATAACAAGTATGGGGTGTTGAGGATGCTAAAAATGTAATCGATTTCTATATTTATAATTGTTGTTAGTAGAAATATTGGTTTCTAGCTTTGTAATTCAATGTTAGTAGCATATTTGATAAAAAAAATTGGAACTATTGTGTAATGTTCGACTAAGGAGTAATGATCCAGCTAATAATTGCTCATCCAGTGCAATTTTCGGTGATAGACACATTTTTGTGTCTAATTTGTCCGCAATTATCTATTTTGTTAGTGCTCGATCTTATACTTATTGTGTAATTTTATGTGTTTGTAGGTATTTTTGAGAAATAAACATTTGTGGAAAAATTTGTTTAAAAAGTGATAAAAGCACCCCCTGAGAAAAATTACTAAAGGCACCCAATAATTTTGATAAAGGCACCCAGGATTTTTGATAAAGGCACCTGTATTTTAGATTAGGGGCACCCCCTTATTTTAAATACCCGAAGTTGGCGGGAATATTTTTCTTCACGCAGCGAATTTTTCTGAGTTGGTTTTGAAGCGAATTTTATGGAATTGGAAAGGCTTTCAAGATAACTACTTCAAATGAACAACCTAAATATGTTAAAACACGTCAAACAAAGTGGTTAAGGCCGGAGAAAAAAGTTGGAAAGTCTCTCTACTTCAAGTGAAACTTTTCATTCTGTTTTGGATTGATACCAAGTTAGAGTCTGTTTTGGATTGGGATTTGCTTCCTTATCGATTAAGGAAGACTAGATAGGTTTTACTAAACCTATATAAGGCTATCAGATCGAAGACAGGGGGGGGGGGGGGGGGAAAACTCCTGAAACTTCAATTGAAAAAAGAAAAGATTTTCTCGAGAGTTGAGGGCCCTGTGGTGTAGATAAAGGTTTATCAAGTCACAAAAGAGATTAGGAAGGTTGGATCGAGTTCTGGAAGCTAAACAGAGCAAGGAAAATCAATTCAGGAACTTTCTGTGTTGTTGCTGTTGAAGAAGACGTGAAAAACAGAGAAAAGGCAACGATTTCTTGAACCCATCAACAACGTTTATCTTCATGTTTGCAACATTTATCTTCAACTGCAACGGTTTCTTCAACCATTCTGCAACCTTTATCTTCAGCTTTGCAACGCTTATCTTCAGCTGCAACGGTTCTTCAACTGTTCAACAACGTTTATTTTCAGCTTCAGCATTTATCTTCAACTTTATTGCAACAGTTAATCTGTAACGCCTAGAAAACGTTGCAGGTTTTCTGTTTTGTTATTTTTAGTTTCTTTTCTTTTTCTCAAGCACTTTTTAACCATGTACCAACCTTTTGAGAGTGTTTTAAGCACGATTAGCTAGACTCTATTGTTGGGGCGACAGAGGAAGCCATTTTTCCAATAGTAAAGTGGTAATTCTTATTTTATTAATTTTTTACAATTATTTTATAATTATTTTCTTTGAATTAATTTGGAAAAAATGATTTTTATCAATTACTTGTGTTTTCTTTTGATGGGTCATGCTGATTCTAGAGCTTTTGATGTCTCATACTTTTGATTTACAACTAATATTTTGAAAATCTAACTTTGGCAATATTTTGAATAAATTGAATATATGAATTGCAAGATAATTATTAATGATAAATCACTTGAAAAATTGGCTAATGGTGGAATCCTTAGTCTTAGTTCTTTCTATAATTTGAAATCAATTTTACTTTAATCTTCTTTATTTTTAGTATTAAAAATTAGGTTTAAAAATCAAATCTTTATAAGTCTGAGTATCGAATCTTTTACCATTATTTAAAACAACATCAATTTTTGGCGCCGCCGACGCGGACTTTTCTTTAGGTTTAGAGTTTTAGATTTATTTTATAGGTTCTTTTTTTTATTTTTAGCATTATTTTAACTTTGTTCTATTTTACGTTTCTTTGGGTATTTATCTTTTTGCTACAGGTTTTGGATTTTGGATTAAAAGGAAATTGAGCCAAATATTTGGAGTTAAAGTTAAAGCTAAAAGAACGGAAAAGAAGACAAAGAATTTTATTATCAATTAGATTTTATTTTTATTTTTTCTAGATTTTATTTGTTTATTTTTTTTTTAGAAAATTGTATTAGGAAATCTTTGATTATTCCTGTAATTTTTCTTTTATTTTTGGATACTTTTGGACTTTATTTTGGGACTTTGGACATTATTATTATTTTTAAACCCTACGGAAGGTTAATTTAAATATAAACTGCAACAGGGAAGGATGACAATTACTATATTGTCTCGGCCCCTCGGGTTCGTACACTGACACAGGAGTCGGTGGCCCGAGTCGACTACAACCGATTCATCCCCCGTCTGGTACGGGGGATAAAACTCAATCAACCCACGAATCCCCTGCAAGTGGGTTTACTGTATTCCTTCGTATGCATATATGTTAAGGAACTGAATAAGGAATTATCTTCTAGTAAAGGGAAAGAACTGGCCATACAAGATAAGGACTCGGATTTCATCACCGTTTCCTTCTTGCCCGCTTTAGGAACACGTTACCAAACGCGAACCTAAGCTTAAAATTTTGACTAGAAAGAGACCGATAGGGTAACGAGCTTATAGGAAAGTCATTCAAAAGGACTGGATTGGTTACTCTGTTAGCCTAACTCAAAGTTCAAGAAGATTATTTTAAGTTGATTAGATCCGTCTTGTAACACAAGAAAACTTTGCCAAAGAGACAGGGATATCAAAGCTTCTTAGAGTCTATCATGTTTCTATTCGGCTTAATCTAATTCAGATCGTTCTACGAGATTTGCTAAAACTGTAACTAGTTGCCTTTTGAAAGAATAGAAGTTGGTCTAGAAACAATCTAAATGGAGCCATCATGTTTTTTGTTTGCTAGATTCAATAGGTTTGATTTGGTTGAGTCAGCCTTTTTTGTGTATGTTTAGAACCCTCTTCCTGTTAGGATTTATTTTCTTATATTTTTTGTAAATATATTAGGAAGTTTTTGTCAGAAAATGTCGAACTGGTATTATGAGGACCAATACAATGAATATCCGATTGAAATTCAAAATAGACATTATCTGTACTATCAACATGGTGTGGATAGTAGTCGGGACCACCATCAACCTTTTGGAGGTTATTGCTCATATCAGTATGATCCCAATTACTATTCATATAATAAGCAAATTTCTAGTTCTTTGTCTTGGAGGGATGCCCTAAAGAAGATGCAATCTAGTACTCCCTATGATAATCCAAATCCTTATCTAGAAGAATCACACGAGCAGTTGCAATCTAGTACTCATTATGATCTATTTGTTTTTTAGAAGAATCCCTCAAGAAGTTGACTGAGAATACAAAAAGGTTCGGATTAAGTTGGGGAAAAAAATTAGTAGTCCAACTCTTTCTCTAGACGAAACCCTCGAGCAGTTGACTGAGAATACAAATAGATTTGTATTAAGTGTGAATGAAAGTCTTGCAAAGAATAATATTGCTCAAAATGATCTTAATTGCCAACATAGTGCTACCCTTGATAATTATTCACCTATTCAAGAGGACGAGAATAGAATTGGTAACACTACTTATTTAGACGAGGTTCAAACATCTTCATATTATTATGATGATGAGGATAGTATTGATGAAGAACTTGAAATATACAGGCAGAGTGATCAGGAAATTGTCACTCCAATTGTGCTTCATGATGATAGTGTTATTTCTGGTTCAAATCCAAATAATTTTAATGATTATTCACCTATTCAAAATGAAGAAGATTTGACTAGAGATACCATTGTTTTAGACGATGTAGAATTTTCTTATTTTGAAGCCGATAATGGTTTAGAAAATTGAATTTATCATGAAAATACTATTTTAGAATCCAACGATTTAGAAATAATAATCCTAGATAACAAAGATAGACCCACTACCCGTGGAATGTATATTGGGTTTAAGCGGCTTGAAGCTTGATACTATACGCCTCTCCAGGAGTGCAGGCAGGAGGCCCAGTATATTCAAGATTGACTGGAAATCAAATGCTTTTTTACGCAATCAAATTCATTGAGCTATTTTGCGCCAACGTCGCCAGACTCGACTAAAATTCTTTGATTATAAGAATTCAATAATAGAGCATAAGATGATGGTAAAATTTCATTTCCTATTGGGGCCGTGCACTTGAGGTACGAGTTATTTAACTTTTCTTGAGCCAAAAAATCATGGACCATGTCAACAAGGTACAAAATTGACTCTCTCGATAAAAATTCAATAATGTACACAAAAAAAAATAGTGGGCATGGGGAATGAATGTAATTTGATGATGCACTCGTGGGGATATTAAATGTGTATGTCCCCCTAACTACCATCATTTCTAAAGATTGGGGGCCAAACTCACACTTAACTACATAGTCATGGCTATCTGTTCTTCAACAAAATTAAAGACCATCACTATCTAGCTCCTTTATTTACTAGGTACATATGTTATCCATACCCACACCACACAAACACTCTCTCCCATATCATCGAAATAGGTTTTTTCATTTACATTCTTTTCCAAGTTTGCAAAGGCAGGTTAAACAAGATGCTCCTTCTTATCATTTTATACAGTGAATTTACCGGAATCGAACTCTCTCGTCCTCTCATTCACGAGGAAAAGAGGAGATATAAACTTCGTTACTAATACCATGTTTGTTTGGATCTGATTCACGATCTGAATTTAATTTGACATCTAATTTGGTCCAAATCAGATGTCAAACCGTTGTTCTTTTTATTTTTCCAATGCGTGACTTAAGATTTGACTCGAATCATACATCTAACTCGGAGCTATTCGAATTAGATATTATTTTGTATCTGACTTGCTGGGCTCATATCAAACTGGAATAAAAACATTTTCTATAACTCCACTGTTTATTATTTTTGAGTTACATGTAATGAGTCATATTCAGACGAATCAGTTAACTTAGAAAATACCAAATAACCCGGCGTTACGCATTACCGGTTACATAACTAGATTCAGAATTGGCTGGAAATTAGCTATCAACCAACCACAAAGGTGGTGACTTGTCATCAACCATGGTCCCTGCGTGGCCAAGGCCACAACTGCTTAGGAACACCATTTAAGGGAGCGGGACGGAATAAAGTCACCTATCGGTTCTCTGCCACGCAAAACGAGTGTTTGTAATCACATGCTTATGAAATTTTTGGCCTTTAAGACTCGTAAAGGATCAAATACTATGTGTTTACCTTAGGCTCATGGACCTATCAAGATCATTTAAGATTGTGCTGTCCAAAAAGTCTTTTAACAACTGTCGTGTGATATCTCGTCCTTTTGTAGCAATACATTTTCGGTCTTTCATTTAATAATCCTAGCAACAGGTTTGGCTGCAAGAAAATCCTTTTCTATCATTCACTAGTAAATGAGATTATTCACATTGGCATCAACTTGTTTGGCCAGTGGGAATACCATGCAAGAAAACAAAGATATAAATAATGAAATTGACTGATCTTCTTGGTTGGCTAACGTCTTAATTGAGTAGTTCATGGCAACTAAAAAGAAAAGTGCTCCTGCTTTTCCAGAAACAAAAGTGAAATCAGAAGTAATATTTTTTTTGTTTTATTAGTCCTTTTTTATAATTATTTTAAATTTTAATTTCAAACTAATTTTTCGATTTAATTAATTTTATATTACTAAATATTGATTTTATTTTTGTTTTTAGTTTTTTTAAAAAACAGCTTTCATTTTTATGCCAACGAAACTATTTCATTTATTATCTTACTTCTCCCATAATAGTAGAAAATCACTTACTTGTTCTATCTCAAAAATACATCTTTTCGGATAAAACCTTTCCGGCATTACTATTCTAGAGATCTCTAGGACGGAATTATGTAGTGATCGTTGTCTAGACTCGTTTCTGTTTCTTAATGAATCTAAGTTCCATCTTGAAATTATTTGTCAATATGTCATTATGTCGGGCTTCACAGTGAAAAGTAAATCGGCATAAAATTATCGTTTTCATTTTGCCAAAGATAACTATCAAAAAAAAAAAAATAGCTGACTTTTTTTTTTCTTTGACAGTGAAAGAAAGTTGATAGGGTCCAATAAAAATGTCATGTTTTGAAGAACTTGTTTAGAGGCCACGTGAAAAACCATCCCCTTGAGTTAAGGAATTTGAGAAAGTAGTAATGGAGAATTATTTTCATGCTTCCGCTTATCAGAAACAAAGTTTCAAGATCAAACATCAATGGCTCCATTGAATTTATATATCTTTGTTTTTTTTTCTTGTGTCTGCTTTTTCTTTAATGGTTTTGTCATTGTTATCTAAAAATGTAAGATAGCATTTAATAATGCACAAGTTGTTAGAGTCATGATATATTTATGCCTGGCCAGGCAAGGTTTCATGAATTCGAGTGTGCCATGATTTAATATTAATATGTCGTTGGCCAGTGTTATCGCGTGCATACAAGTTTAGCGCTTAAAAGATTTCCCTCAAAACTCAACATGATTATTAAGCATGAGAACTTGGGAGATTCTCTTAATATTGTTTTGAATTGCCATAAAGAATCAGTACATTATTTGTCAATCAGATATCTGAAAAGCAGTACAATTTTAACTCTTGTTTAAACATTGAGGCATAAATTCCAAAATTTTGTGATCTGTTTCGAACTTTAGAAGAGTTTGGCCGTATTATCAAACTTTTATATATGCACATATTTTCTTTGAAGAACAATTACAAAAGGAGAGAAAAACAATTACATAGTATAAAGGGCCTAAAAATTTTCAACTCAGATCAATATCTCCCTTTTTCTAAAGATAAATAGGCGATTTGTATCGTTAATCATATACTTAACCAATTCTATTAGTCGAAAAAATATTCCTTCATAAAGAAACTGGCCAACCATTTTACATGTTAGATCTGCAACAATAAAAAACTTGAAAACAAATGATATTAAAGTAAAATAAAATCTTCTCTAACATTACCTTGGGTTGTATTTCATGCTCGACCTAAAGGCTTGTATCCTGTGTTTGTGGAATCATGAAAAATATATGACAATTTGTTTTGGAAAAAATCACTTTGAGAAATTCCACGGGAACATAGCAATGCATTTAGCTGCGAAAGTTGGGCTCCCAATGATACATATCTTTTATAACCAATTTGCCGCCATGCTCTCGATATAGTTCCCATTGCCGTTTGGATTTTTTTCTTGTTGGGTGTAGCCGTGTAGGACTCTAAAAATCAAAGATTTTCCACAGTAAACATACGTTTTATCCCATAACCCCTTGAATGGGAGTGGTCTCAAAACAAGTAGGTCCGTCACACTCTATTAAAATTATAAGATTTGTCCTACAACCCCCTTGAATGGGACTGTTCTTAACAAGTAGGTCACACACTCAATGACTCAAATCTTTCCCTGTTCAAACCTAATTCTCTTTAAGCTTAATTTTAATGTAAATCTCTGTTGCCATTGAGTACACCAACCAAGAGAAGAGGTCTAGGACAATAATTCTTCAAACTCAGGCCTATGCTCATTACTATATACAGTGAATTTCAACACCTACGGGCCACTGGGGTCATGCACTTGAGGTACGAGTTATTAACCTTTTTTTTTAGCCGAATCCTTGCCCTAAAATCATGGGCTTTGTCAACAGGGTACAAAATTGACTCTCGCGGATTCTTCAGTGTTATGTACACAAAAAATAGTGGGTATGGGGAATGAATGTAATTTGATGATGCACTCGTGGGGGTATTGATGACCCATTGAATGTGTATGTCCCCTTAACAACCATCATTTGATTTCCATCACTATCTCTCCTTTACTTACTAGGCATGTCATCCATACCCACACCACACACATCCCAAATAGTAATACTCACTCAGGGTTTATCATTTTTACATTTTTATCCAAGTCTGCAAGTGCAATTTAAGCAGCATTATAGTAACACTTGTTGTTTTATACAGTGATTCTAACACTAAATAGGCTTTGAGCCTTTGAGAATTTGTTTCGAGGACTCGACGGTTTTTTTGCTCCAGATAATCCAAAAGAAGGCATATAACAACAATTGCGAAATAGTTTTTCCATCTTTCCGAAACGATTCAAAATTCCATTGATAAAGAAGTCCAAGAATTATATTTGGTCTCAGACAACACCATTTAGTTTGTGGCAGAATTAGATTCCTAACTTTCTTTGAGACCTTAAAAGTGAAGAAAAACATAGTTTGCAAATCCGTGAGCTGCCAAACGAAGTCCACACGAAAGAGAACAAGTAATTCCTCCTCTCTTAAAGGATCAGAGACCTTGAAAAATTCTAAGTCGAAGCTTGGATTTGAATGTTTATGATTTATCTATCTGGATTAAAATCGACCCAGCATGTTCGAAAAAAGCAAATAAAAGTTTCTCTTGGTTTGTGTAACATATAACATTTTTATCGGCCTTCAGTGTATATACCTTGTGGGGACTTAGGCTGTCTAAGTAGCAGATTGTCACTAACCCTAGGTGGACACCACGGAGAGCACCTAGGAACATCGTTTAAGGGAGCACCAGAATTGTCGCCTATCGTTCCTCTGCCACACAAAAATTTAAGTCTGTATTCAATAATATTGTGCTGCCTAAAACTTAAGGTTGTCACCATAAGTTTGGCTCTTTGGACTCACAAAGGATCCATACTGTTTTTTACCTTGAGAGCCTCATGGCCCTATCGAGATCATTTATGATTGTGCTGCCCAAAAAGTCTTCAATAACTGTCGTGTGTAACAACATCATTTATTTATTTTTCTGAATAGAAAAAACTTATATTAAAGAAAAATTAGGCAAAGCCATTATAAATCATAAGATAGATAGTTACATATTCAGACTGTTTCCCAATTATTACAAATGGTTCTTGTATCCATAAATTTAAAGGTATCTTTATCACAACACCATAGAATCACGATCTGTCTAATAAAAAAATATATTTTTAAACACTTTTAGGATGACTATTAAACATCCTATTGTTCCTTTCCTTCCAAATGTTCCATATCAACTCATAATGAATAATATTCCATACTTCTTTTCTTCTTCGGTTGAACACATTGTTTAAGCAAGCATTGAAATGCGAAAAAAAACATCAAAAGTCATAGGCCAACAAATTCGGAAAGACTTAATAAAATAATCCCAAATTTCGAAAGATTAGCCACAGTGTAACAGTAGATGATCTGTTGTTTCATTCTCGATGTTGCACAAGACACATAGATCACTCGGGATAGGAATACTTCTATGTCTTAGCATCGTTCTCGTAGGGAGAGAGTTAAAAAAAATAACCCATAAAACAAAACTAACCTTATGTGGTATATCTTTCTTCCAAAGGGGAGCAGCAAAATTGCAATTTGTACCTCCACCAGTAAAAACTTTATAGCAAGATTTAATGTTGAAATGATTATTTATAATCTCCAGCTCGTTGTTAGTATCCTCTAAAACAAGCACTTGACCCATATCATGATATAAAAGATCCCACTCCAACTGTTCGTTAGCGTTGGAAGATCTTCAAAAATCACAGTACCACCTTCCCTCCTTAATTGAATTTTCAATTGTTACATGTTTATCCTTATACAACTTGAATTTTCAATTGTCACGTTCCTCTACAGACTTCTACCTTGAAAAGACCCGTCATCTATATGCATCAATACCTCAGCGTTAGCCTTTGTTTTCTACTGCATCATTTTGCGCCGTAGCATTAAATATGTTTTCACTACACCATTAAATATATTTATCGTGTTGACTATCTTTTACAGATGTTGTTGTAGTGCTGTGATAAAATTATTGGATGATAATACGAACGACTTGAATTCAAAATTAGCCGGCATCAGAGTGAAGATTGAAAGAAAAAAGGACCAACCAAAAACTAACCAGTCTAGGAGCTTGACTTGTTTGACCGGTTAATTTGTAAAGTTGACTTCTATACTCACCATTAAAATCCTAACCGGAGATAACTTTTAGATTACTTGTAAGGAAAGTGGCTTGCTCATTCCACCTGAAAAAGGCATTTTCCCGGATAAAATCTTTCGGAAGTTGTGATTCTCCTTGAAAGGCCATTGAACATTTTCACTGCACTCCGGTAGAATCTTGATCAGTATCTTACTGAATCAAATTCCATCCGAATATGATTTGTCAATATGTCATTATGTCGGCTTCATAGTAAAAAGCAAATCAGCATAAATTTTTTGTTTTTTTTCTTGCCAAAGATAACTATCACATAAGCCATTTTAAGTTTTTTTTTTTATCTTTCTTTTTTCTGATAGAGAAAGAAAGTTGATAACTCACGTAGGGTCCCATAAAAATGTCATCTTTTGAGGAATTGATTCAAGTTTTTATAGAGGCCATGTGAAGAATCATCCCCTTGGGTGAAGGAATCTGTGAGTAATGGAGAATTATTTTCATCTTTGAAGCAATGTTTTAAGATCAACATCATCAATGACTCAATAGACTTTATCTACGTTTTGTGTTTTAGTGTTATTTGTTTGCTTGTTCTTTACTGGTTTGTCACTGTTATGTAAAGTATAAGATGGGTTTACTAATAGACAAGGTGTTGAGTCCAGATATTTTTATGCCCGGCTAGAGAAGGTTTCAAATGGGCGGAGTTTGGAGATACATATATATGCATGCATTAATATTGAAGTACGTGTAGGCACGGACCTAATTCACCTTAAAAGCTGCCTTAAATTGAATATAAAACTAATCTCAACACAACTCTTCACTTGTAGCCTTATTGGGTTTAATATATGGACCATTAATCAGGTGGTTTAGAGTAGGTACGGTTATATTAGACTCGTCAAAATGTTACAAGCTCCAACATTTCAAATTTTAGAATTTTTTTATTATATTACTCCTTCCGTTTCAGGAAAAGAGTTATTTTTCCTATTTGCACAATTGTTAAGGTAAGATGAGAGAGAATAACTTTTATAATTTATTTCCAGATTTATCCTAACAAAAAGTTTAATAATCCATATATCTTTATAATAAAAATAATAACATTTCTTAAAATAACAAATGTAGTTTTGAAAGTTTGTTATGTTAAAAATGAAAGTAACTCTTTTGTTGGAACAAAAATTTAAAGAGAAAGTAACACTTTTCCTGAAACGGAGGGAGTATTAGTTTTTTATCCCGGCTAATTTGAGACATACCATAAAATATGGATATTTTGAAGTAAAATAAAAAACCCCATATCCAACCATTTTTATTAATGGTTAATTTCTTCTAGATTAATTAATAAGTGCTTAATAATGTTAGTTGTGAGATTAATTAGTCTTAATTAATTATTAAAATATAAAAAATTCACCATCAACCAGAATCGGCTAATACGATGACCCATGTATGTCGATTCTGGTTTGATGTTCTTCATTCACAAAGAACATAAAAATGGCATATACTAATTAATATACATATGCCGATGGTAGTTTAAAGATCATCCAAAAGAAAAACGTTTCACAAGAATCAATCGACTAATTATAATCTAAAAACCGACAAAATAAATTGGCACTTTTCTTTAACCAAAAATCGGTCGATATGAATGTCCACGTCGACTGGTTGCATCCTAAAAAACCAACATGGACACCAAATAAGAATCGGCTGACGTATATGTGGATACCAACATATTATCCAGAATCGGCTAATGTGGACATTCAGATCGACCAATTCTGATTAAATCATTTTCAAAAATTTCAATTTTGAATATGAATAAATCAAAAACCTATTGGGACATTGTTTTCAACTATCATGGTAGTTCTGTTTTCAGTTTTTTTTTGTTTGTTTTTATATATCCAGTAGAACTTTTGTAAATTCTTATCTTTTTTAATAATATCTCTCTTTCAATAAAATTTTTTTGAAAAAAAATATACTTTTAATTAATTACCGTTAGACATGTGAGTTACACGTTTTACTTAATAATATATTTATTTATTTCATCTGCGTCTTTCTCTTTATACACATACATACACCGAAACACTAAACGTGTGCGGGACAAAAACAAGGCAAAACCAATGGAACAAATATGAGACTGTTTTCGATGTAGGAACCAACTAGAGGTGGAAAAAACAGGGAAGGAAAATTGCAGGACTAGATGTAGCGTCCCTCCCCATCGAAGATTAATATGCGGTGCGTTTTTTGTAAAGCCTTGGATGGGCAATAGAAGAAAGTTTCACTTTGCTTGATAATGATCCTATGCTTCCATCAAAAATTAGTTCTACTACTACCCAATGTTTGTGTATTAATCTCAGCCGTTAATTTAATAGACAGTTTACCACCATACATGTGTCTAACGAAAGACTATTGGTACAATTAGTAAATAAACACAATCCAAATTTAATTTAGTCATTTCCACATAATTAACTCATTTTTCAAACTATCAAAACGATCAACTCAAATCATGGGACCTAAATTCAATTGGCAACTCTCTAGGACCAAACCTCAAAATTGGCCATAAAATTAGGACCAAAGTCTAACTATCTCTTAAATATAAACTTTCCCATAAAATACTGAATGAACTTTTACTTTGGGCTATACTTCATGCCAATTCAAAGGTTTTTTTTGGTATGTGTTTGTGGAGCTATGAAATTTATGACAATTTGGTGGTAGAAATGCCAAAAGTGTGAACAAAAATGTACATTTCCCTTTTGCGCGTAACAAAGATAATTCTTTTTTTTGAACAAAAAAAGATAAATTTCATTAAGGTAAATAAGTGTTTTTTCGTACTTCTTCATACATAGACATAAGGAAATCTGGTGGATACTCGTACCAAGTATCCTCCGTTAAGTTACTTAGACAATGTTTAGCTACTTTGTCTGCTAAAGTATTACAAGTTCTAGGCACAAAATTAACCGTCCACGAGCCTATTTCATTGAGAATGTTTTTGCAATCCTTGATTATATTGATTATTCGCCATTGAAGTGAACAGTCCTCTTTCTTCATGCTGTCCATTATGCCTCTGTTATCTCCTTCAATCACTACGTTCATTTCTTTAATCTCTCTAAGCCATTCCACTCCTTTTAGCAGAGCCAGCGCCTCTGCGTGTTGCGCGTCTCTTGCTTGGATTAGTCCACCTTTGGCTCCCCTGAAGGTACCTGCATCATTGATTAACATGAGTCCAAAGCTAGCTAATTGATCCTTACTTATAAAGGAGGCATCAACATTCATTTTAATGTATCCTATTGGTGGATTTTTCCAGTGATTGTTGTTGTTTCTTCGTTGCGTTTCTGTTGGATTCCTGGTCTCATGTTGCCGACCATTTGTTCCCTCTGTGGTTGCGGTAACAGACTGCCTGTCAAGCCCCGTGGACCTGCTGCCTTGCTGTTGTTGCATCTGGGATGTCTGAATTCTGTTGCTTGATTGCTGCTGCATCTCCTGAATGATGTTCCTTTGCGATCTGTTGTCATACATTCCTTGGAGCTGACCCATGTTATGCCTCCTATGGCTTCTTTCATAGCTCCAAATCTCCTTCCGAATTTTGTTGACTGTGGTGTTCACGTTCCTACTGGTTCCTTCAAAAATCCAGTCACATCTAGATCTCCATATGTGCCACATCGTGTAGGCGGCTTTCTGAGCTCTATCTTTATCCTTGAAGTTGGTTTGAGTCTCTTCCTTTATCCAGTTGGAAATCCACTCTCTTACATCGGCAACATTACTCCCTTCTGCTGCTAGCCCCGGGTCAATAAGGAACCACACCTTTCTCGCAAACTCACATTTTAGGATCAGATGGGTGATGGTTTCACCTTCACCAAGACAAGAGGGACATCCCCTGTCGATATGGCTGGCATGTCTGGAGATCACCTCATTGGCTGCCACTGTATCGTTCATTAACTTCCACATAAAATGTCTGACCTTTGGGGTTGTATTAATGTGGTCAAGTTTCAGCCAGAAGATGTCCGGTAACACTCCATTATTAGCAATGCTTTCCTTGGTCATCCACTTGTAGAGAGACTTGGTCGAGAATTGTCCGTTTGTGGAGCTCGGCCATATTATCCTGTCATTCTGTCCAGTCGGGGTAATGCTTCTGATTTCATTCACTTGTTCCGCATTGAAGATTTTCCTGATGAGTGAGAGGTTCCAGTCTTGATTGTGCCCCATGAGGTCAGCCACCTTGGCTATATTCAATCGCTTGCACGCTTCTTTGATCTCCCTATCATCTTTCTCGAGCTTATCCAGCCACTTGTCTTTCCATATGTGTGTCTCCTTTCCATTGCCTATGCACCATTGAGTAAGTTGCCTAACATTATTCAGACCCATTTGAATGGAGTTCCAACAATACGATCCCTCTTTATTGATTATATTTCTATGGGGATCGGCATTCTTGATGTATTTGGCCTTGAGGACTTGAGAGCAGAGGCTGTTAGGTTCTTGGATCATTCTCCAAGCAGTTTTCGTGAGCAGAGTTTCATTGAGAATCTTCATATTTTTTGTACCAATACCTCCTTGTCTTTTAGGTACACCCATAGACGACCAAGACTTGAGATATAATCCTTTTTTTGGGGTCTTTCTTTTGCCAATAGTGGTCCCTTTGGATTCTATCCATTTCATTGATAGTCGTGATTGGCAGTTTGAAGCATGCCATTTGGTGAACTGCTGAAGGCCCTAAGACGCTTTGAATTTGGATGATTCTGCCGGCTTGCGACACCAGCTTCCCCTTCCAAGTGCTAAGCTTCTTCTCCATTCTCTCCTTGATTTCCTTGAAGTCCTCATGCCTGTTCCTGTTAGAATTGAGCATGGCTCCTAGATATTTCTCCTTAGGGCTAATCAACTGAATTTGAAGGATATTGACTATGTCTTGTCCATTTTGCCTTGACAGATTTTTACTGAAGAAGAGCCCAGATTTCTGATAGTTAATGCATTGCCCTGAAACTTCGCAGAAGCTGTCCAGAGCATTCTTTAGATGGCTGGCTTCCATTGTGTTAGCTCTAGCAAATACCATGCAGTCGTCGGCAAATAACAAATGGTTGATGCTGGGACTATTTCTGCTCATTTTAATCCCATGTATTTTCTTTTCTGCTTCACAGTTCATTAACACTCTAGAGAGAACCTCGAGCCCTGTGATAAATAGATAAGGGGATAGAGGATCTCCTTGCCTTAAACCCCTGGAGGGGGAGTACTTTGGGCATGGAGATCCATTTAACATAGTGGTAACAGAAGTGGTCGATATGCATTGATTAATCATAAGAATGAAATGTTTGTCGAAACCAAGGCAATGAAGGGTTTTTTCCAGAAATCCCCATTCAATTCTATCAAACGCTTTACTCATGTCAAGTTTAATCCCTACCGTGCATTTCCTACCCTTCTGCGTTTTCATTGTATGAATGGCTTCCCTCGCAAGAATAATGTTATCACTTATTGTAACAAAGATAATTCACCTACCGAGAAAAATTTCCTTCCAAGAGTTATTCCCAAATTTCTCCCGTGAATTAATCCAATTGTTGGCTGTGAAAATCACATTGGACGCATGGCTTCATAGCCAACTTAACACCAAATGTCCAGAAGGGTTCCACACAAAAAAAACAAAAATACAAGTTCGGAGTCGCCAAATTTCTACAGAAAGGGACTAGTGTCAAACAAAAATTACCCTTTAATCACATGGAGCGATAACTTCCCGTAGGATCTGGTAATCTTATGTAGCAGTCATGCGAAGAAATCCAGAGCGGCTCTCTTTCTTTTCTTTTCTCTTTTTTTTGGGTATAATTATCCAGAATGGCTCTTAGTGTGTATAATCACTATCACAGTAAATATAGAGTTTCTGCTATATCCCCATGAATGGGACTGATCTAAACAAGTAGGTCACACTCTCCCTTTCCAAATTCAAACCTAATCCTCTTTAAGTTTTAATTTAGTGCACACCAGGAGGTCCAGGTTCAGGACAATAATTCTTTAAAACACCGGCCTGTGCTATGTTCGTTACTACACACAGTGAATTGGTTTGATGATCATGACATGAATGTCATCATCATCTAGAACTGTCTTGCTGGGTCTTATCTTTCTCCCTTAAAACATGATCAGGAAGACATGGATGTCATCATCTTTGAGTCCCATTTAAAACCCTTGAATTTTTTTGCTGATTTTCTTTTTTCTCCCTTTAGACATAAATATGTAGTGACAGTGCATAACAACTTGATTGAAACCAGATTCCTTTACAACATAAAATAATCAAAAGAAAATTTTAATTTTTTTAAGAGCTAAAATTATGAACCCACTTGTGCAATCAATCAAAGGTCTTTATTTCAGTTTTTTCTTTTTTTGCTAAAAAGAATATTTGGAGGCTTCATTTCACATGCCCAACCACCACAAGACATAAAGATGCAATGTAGGTAAACCCATTTTTTATTTTTAACAAAAAGAAGATGCAGCAAAATTTTAGAGGGATAGGGGACAATGCACAGCAATGCCACTGCTCTTAAATTTAAATATTCCTTTGAAGTGGAATGAATTGGACAAGCCCTTTCTGAAGAACAGGATACAATGGTCTGCCAGAAATGAAAAACTTAAAAAGAAGAAAAGAAAAGAAAGAAGTTGTCCATATTCATATGCACATGAAAATTTAGATCTGCATCACTAAAATTTAATGGTTTTTTTTAATGAATTCTGATTTGTTTTGGTGTTGTCTGCTTGAAGAAAGAGCTTATGAGACAGACATTACAGCAAAGAAGGACTGAATCATCATCATCTTTTACCTTCATGCAGTAATAATAAGTCCAACACAAAAGTAAAAAAGAATTATTAAACATGGTGTTTAAAGCTTAAACCATTTTTCTAATTCTTCTTTTAAGACCAAAATTCTTGATTTGCACAACTGCTTTTGTTTTTCACAGTCTGTCTCATTGTCTAGCTAACACAAATATTCTATCCACATAGAAATCATCAGAGAGAGAGAGGAGGAGGAGGGAGGGAAGGAGAGGGTGAATTTGCAAAATAAGCAAATAAAACCATTTACATAGGTAAAACCAAAATATAGAAGAGAAAGGACAAATGAAGACACAAAATCTAAGTAACCTGGATTTTGTCTCTTAGGAAATCTTTTATCATCAGCCTACTAATTAACATGTTTTATCCAGATAATGAAAGACAGTGCACAGCAAACCTTGAGATATATTCTACTTAAAAATATTATATATACTATCATATATATGTGGTTTTAGCAACACAGTTCCCCAACTTGAAAAGCCCCTCTTCTCAAAAGGATTTCATTAATTAGAGTTTGCATAGCTTACTGAATCATCGCCCTTGATTAATGGCTTTAATCCATCACACTTATGCACTCGACGACAACAACTCTAGTTTTTGTTCTTGCATTTCTCCATAGCCCTCGGAGCTGAAAGCAGACACATGGGTGGGTTTTAATTTTTGTTAGACATCATTCAGTGTTCAAACCAAATACATAAAAACGAACAGTAAAGAACAAGTCGGGATGGATTTGTCATACAGTGATTAAGTTGAAAGGAGTTATTCAGATTGGTAGATGAAAAGATTTCTCAATGAATTAAGAAATAGTGGTCCTAACTATGGATCTAGAAAGGAAATGCAGTGATGGTACCCTTTATGTGTGTTGGCATTTGGGAGTAATTGGTGGTGGTTGGTTTAGTTTGGATGTTGCTATAGAGAATAATGAACAAAGGCTATTAACATCAGCACATGGCTCTTATTAAAAAAAGATTAGGGTATATATACCTAAGCCAATTGCTTCTGAGCCTTTCATGATCCTCAATCTTTTGCAAGAGTAGGTAAACATACTGCAATAAGAAACAAAACTAGAATCAATAAAAGGAATATATACATATATCTTTACAACAAAGATAAAATCTTATAAGTTATAATAATGAATGTTAGTAGTGCTTAATAAGAAATCAGATTAAGTTGACAGCTTATGTTTGACAGAATTACGAGACGGAAAGTTCTGATTTGCAGTTAGAAATTATCATAAATTAAGACAACAGTAGAAAACATGAGCCTCTATTAGCTATGGTGTCTTTTTTGGTTTTTCAACTATCTTCCCTATTCACCTAATTTACCTAAGAAGTTGAAAGTCAGCACAAGTTCAGGTAAATTTTGAACTAGTGAATTCTTTGTCGCTTGACATTTAGGATTAACAAAACATAGTGATGTTAATACGAAAGCAAAATATGACTCAAAAGAATCAAAACCCTGTTAGCTAGATAAAGACCCGAATCTTCTAAATTGATTTCATGAGATTTAGATAGATAATGTGGAATATTAGCCCGGTTGTAAGATCGTTAGGTTCTATCTCTTTGAAAGGTGGACTAAACAATTTGACTAACTATACCATTTGATATTATCTCATCAAGATTGTGTCTGAAGTTTCAGTACTTACTCCCATGGAACATCACCAACAAGCATCCAATCGCCATCCTTGTCTTCGTAAGTAAGAACACACTCAGAACCATGAAGAAGATCCCTTAAACGACTCTCACTTAACCCATCTCGCCCTTGTACACCATTAGAACTGCACTGCCCTGAATGACATGAATTTGAGTGAGATTTCTGTTCTGATTAGCATTAACAGTATATCACAGCACACAAACATTACAAACTAGCATGAAAGAGAGGTGTAGTACCAATTGTAAAACAGCTAAACATCTTCTCAAGAGCTGATGAGAGATCTATGTAATTGGAATACATTTTAAGATCAACCTTTCTCAAGTATGGAGCACCATCCATGCTAACTTTAACATACAGACACCCAGACCCTGACTTCCCTTCGGCATCATCATTGTTCTTTGTAGGGTTAGTAGCCATTGTATTCTTCCGGAAAGATCGAATTGGTGGCCATCCAACCACTTGTGCCCTGATACCAACAAAAAATCAAAAATCAAACCAAAGAACCTGAATTCACAACTCAATTTTTTGCATCCATTTCAATCATTTAATCAACTTACACAGGAACTTGAAGAATTAAACAAAATTAACCAAAAAAACACAACAAAAATAGAAGACAAAAATCAGCAGGACACACACATGAATTACACTGTACACACCATATCAACAATTCTGAAAACATCAACAAACAGCAAACCCACCATTTTTTTCTTCTCCAAAAGACATTAAAAATCATTCATAAACATGAATTCCTTAACATGGTCACAGACAGAAATGTGCATGGACCTCAAAAAAAAAAAAGTCACAACTTTTCATAGAATTCCTCACCACACATTATATTAGATCCTCATATGAATTTCTCAAAAGAAAATTTTCAAAAAAAAAAAATCAGAAAAAACTTACTTAGAAGGAGGAGCATGATCAAGTTGAGGTTTTTTGTCTTGAACAGGTTTAGATGTACAAGGAAGAACCTCAGTTTTTGCAGCTGCTGATGAAGAACCACCACCACCACACTGCTGTTGAGTAGTACTAGTATTATTATTATTATTATTATCCACAACACCAAGAGTTCTCCCACCACCACTTCTAGGAGAAAACAAACCACCAGCAGTTTCTCTTTTCACTAAATCAACTTCTGATCCATTACCAAAACTCCCCCATTTACTTGACCCATCAATAGCTTCAGAAAACCCTCTTTTCCCACCAAAACTCTTCAATAACTCAAGTGGATAAAGCTTTGATTTTTCTTCTCTTTTTGGTGATTCAGAACCTGGTAATCCAAGTCTTAACTCAGTTTCTTTCATGTTCATAACATTATTATTCTTTTTCTCTTCTAAACATGATGATGATGATAAGCCTATGTAATCATGTTCTAATGGTGTAGACATTAATAAACACCCACCCACTTCTTCTTTCTCAACCAAAACCACTTACAAATTCTGGGTTTTGCTTGCTGATCCACAAATTTCACTCTATCTGACGATCTCTCTCAAACACACTCTCTTTGAGTTCTGCTCTGTAATAATCAAAGGGGAGTAAGCAAATGAGGAAAGTTTAAAGAGACAACTTGGTATACTAATAAACACTAGACAAAGGAAAAAATGAACGGTCGAGATGATTCAGACAAGCTTTCCAGATGTCAAAAAGAGAATTACTTTTACAATATTTTTAAGAGAGAATTTCTTTCTACACTGTCAGTGCAGAGAGGGATAAAAAAAATCGTTAAAACTTTTTTATTTGATTCTCAGATCGCTAAAATGCGCCCATGGGTTCTTGCTACATGCGCCGATTTGGGGAATCATACGGAAAATTGAAAGTTCAGAGAGTGGGAAATGAGAGAAAAGGATAGAACACAGAACCAATAATATGATGAATACAAAACGGAACCTAACAATAACGAACCTAGAGTGTGATTTTGGCTGGTAAAAAGCTGACACTCTGGGTTAAGTTTTAGTTTTGATCGATCGGTTTATATTTATGATTGTGAAGTATGAAAAAAACGGCAGTTGCAAAGTGGAATTGGATTTATATTGTCTCTCTGTAAAAAAAAAGTAAAACAGTGTGTATTCTGGGGGATGCAAGAACTGTTTTTTTTCTTTTTTTTGAGGAGTTGTTGTAGTCAAGTTTTAATTTTTACTGAGAAATAGTGGTCCCTTGATGGAAAAATTGAAAATCACTGACTAAATCATGATTTTTTGTTGGAAATGGATACACATTGTTTGCTTTTGGACGACTCGTTGAGTCTGTTTCGGTTAGAAGCTATTTTCACGTCTGTTTTAACGAAATCAAGTCAAGTTGGAGGGAAAACTAACTTGATTTCGTTAAAATAATGTTGGTCATACATAGTGTCTGATCTGCTTATGTCTCGTACAATTCAAACCTCGAGTCAGCTGGCTCTCGGACGGATAACGGAAACGTATTTATTACTGCCTTTTACTGTATTACCACGTCAGTATTGGGTGTAATAATTGTACTCGAAGAAGGTTAACCGCATGCTTCTACACCACAAAGGCTCAAGGACATTCAAAAGATCAAGGTAAAACGGTTATATCTAGGGTCCCATGTATTTATTGGTTTTTTGGTTTTTTCAATTGAATTGACTCGCCTAGATCTTGTTCATTTAAATCCAACTCAAAAACAATAGTAAAATTTACTCCAACCAGATATGCATCCATCAAGTTTTGTATAAAATGATAACTGACTTAAATAGTTCTAAGTTAAATATTACCGAATTAAATCTTGAATTAAACATCAAAAGAATATATATATATATATATATATATTTAATATCTGATTTAGGCCGGATCATATATCATACCCAAAAAAATAAAGTGTTACTCAAGTCATTATTTTGCCGTTGTAAGGGAACATAATAAGTTAACATCTTGATGAAGCGACCAGGAACAAAAATTCGCGCACGTATTGGTAATTGACCATTTTAACATTTCATACTATTTTGCAATCTTCCCTTTATATCTTTTTCAGTGGTAAATCAACCTGAGAGAGTATTTCTATAGGCGCCCCAACTGTTGATCAGGCTGATATACCAGCTACTAGCTGCTATTTAATGCAAGTCAGCAAGTGGTCGTTAGTTTCACATTGCCTCCTTTTATGCGGTTATTGGCAGAGTCAAAACTCTTGTATAGCGCTGGTAATATCTGGCCTGACGTGCAGGTTAGACCTAACACGGACCACATTCTACAGAGAATAGACAACATAGAAGGACTCCGTCCATATAGATTACCCCCAAATTAAACAAATTTTTCCAATTATATT
Source organism: Papaver californicum (assembly GCA_023531435.1). Taxonomy (NCBI): domain Eukaryota; kingdom Viridiplantae; phylum Streptophyta; class Magnoliopsida; order Ranunculales; family Papaveraceae; genus Papaver; species Papaver californicum. The sequence continues at coordinate 1,090,604 of JAJJMC010011374.1, read as the reverse complement.
AAATTCAATGCTCCAAAAAATAAAAAAAATCATTCGATAAATCATATCCATATTCACATGTAAGAAAAAGGAATTTCTAAGTTTACAAAAAAAACCCCATCTACGCTGCATCGTCAATAGTGGTGCTTTATATGGTTGAGTACGCTCTCAAATACTTCAATTGTCGTGCAACACAGAACGATTGGTCCGTTATTAATATCTGAAAAATGACTATCCATGGATAAGGGGAGTCACTCTTACTAGATGTGCTTAAGCTCATTATCGCCGTAGAAATTTAAGGGTCAAGTCAAAATACTTAGGAATATGCCCATGGGGATGTGAGGATAAGAGAGGAATAAGAGGGTAAGTTGGAGGCAAGAATGACAAAAGAGCAATTTAGCAATAATGAGAGAATAAAGGGGGCATGTGTACAAGAGGATTAAGGGGGAAAACCTATAAAAGGAAAAGATGGAGTACAAGGAGAGGATCTTCTTTTGGCTGGCCGGACACGTAGAGGGAAGGGTGTAGTCCTTGTTGTAATTAAGATTAGTCTCCCCGTTTGTAAATTTATCCAAAAATATTTTGGCGACCACAATGGGAGGCTCGTCTCTAGTCCAGCAAGATACACACAGAGAAAGACACTCCAGTCACACCACCCAACCAGCCGATTAACGACTAAGTAACAATAGAAGACGCAAATGGTAACAATGAGCCATAAAGGCAAACCATTGTCAACACATTGATCGTACAAACGGCCCACGTGGAAAAGGTAGAAGCATTGGCTGACAAGAATAGGCAGCAACCGGAGAAAGACACTCAACAGAAGCATATTTTGCAAGACATGCGGATCGAGATGGAAGGACACAATCGGCGCCAACAGGAGCTACGAAAGCTCATGAGGCAAGCGGACGAGGAAATGGTGGCCGCAAGGAAAGAAATAGACGAAGAGTCCTCACGCGAAGCATCACAAGAGACAATCGCCAAGTACTTGGAAGAACACTGTAGGGTAATCAAGCATGATAGTTATGATTCCGTGAACACCCAATACTCGGCCGAGGTAGCCGAGTATCAGTACCTCGAAGAATATATGTCCCCCAAGTTCAAGACTTACGATGGACGGGAGAACGCTCGCAAACACCTTGGTCGATTTTTGTCAACAATGAATGCATATGCATCCGATGAAAAGTTGTGCCTAAGAGAATTCCCTAAATATTTATCAGACACCGATTTCACTTGGTATGACAACCTAAAGCCCGGAAGCATCAAGTCATGGGCAGCGATGAGTACTTTGTTCCTAAGAAAATTTTATTCAGCAAAAAAAAAGGTCACGATGATCGATCTCAGTAGGTGTAACCGAAGAATGGGAGAGGAAATCAAAAAAATTTAACACTCGGTTATGAAATTTATCTCTCGAGTGCCATGAAGACATCAAGGAAGAAAATCTAGTGGAAATCTGTATACGCGAAATGACACCTATGTTCAAGTGGAATCTTGCTAACTTTAAGTTCCAGACGTTCGTAGAATTATAGGAAGCGACATCCAGAATAGCAGACTGCGCGGCATTCTGAGCCCATGTAATATGGATCACACGTGGCAACACTCAGTTAATACCACGTCGGTCCCAGCATTCAGCGGTCGTGCAATGATCAAAGCTGAAGCAAGGAGGTCCCCCGCGTTTCATCCCTACAACGTAGGGCGAGGTTGATGTGATTTTAATATAGTGGTAAAAGGGTTTGATTCTCGGACTTGTGAAGATTTAATTTCTAGACCTAATTTTTAATTACTAAAAATAAATAAGATTAAACTGATTTGATTTTAAAAATAGATGGAAGAAAACTAGGGTTTAAGATTCCACCATTCACCAATACTTCTGTGATATGCCTAACAATTCTATGCTCAATTTAATCTAAATATGCCAAAAATAGGTTTTTAAAAGAATAATTGTAAATCCTAAGCATGAGACATCAAAAGCAGTCAACCCAGCATGACTCATCAAAAGAGAACACAACTATTTAAGAAAAACCATTTTTTCAATTTTAATCAAGCAATTAATAATAAAAGAATTATAAAGAAAATATAGATAAAATAGACATACCACTTAATTATTGGAAGAAAGGCTTCCTCCGTCACCCCAGTGATGGTGATTAGCTCATTGTAATGGAAATACACTCAAAATAACCTTTCATTGCTCAAAAAGTGCTTACAATGATTAAAAAGAAGTAACACAGACGTTTTGATACGCTTATAAGCGTTACAGTGGATGGTTCGGAGTGTTACAGGAGAATGAAAAGGAAACAGGAAAGAAGAACGGACCGATACTGCGGTAAATAAACGATTGCCGAAGCAGCTGCGTATACGACACTATCAGCGACAGTTTTCTGCACTTCGTCTTCTTCTTCACGAACAGAGCTTCTTTCCTGATTTTTTTTCGGTGATCCAAAAACTCAATTTTTCTTGGCTTCTCTTTGCTATATATAGTATTGGTAAACCCTAGCAACCCTAGAGAAGCGATAAGGAACCAAAAATCAACTCCAAATCAACTTGGAATCCGTGTGAAATCAAAACAGGAAGGAACTCCTTTTCCCGTCCAAATTCGAATTTTCCAAGTAGATTTTTCCGGCTAAATCTCTCTGTTGACGTGTGTTGTGTTATCCCTTGAGTGTTTGATCAATTTAGGGTAGAAAGAACACGTCAAAACTCCATAAAATTCGGTTCCAAATCATCACCGAAGATTTTCTCGTGAAGAAACAATTTCCCGCCATTTTCGGATGTTTGAAATGCAAAAGGGGGTGCCCCCGATCCAAAGTGTGGGTGCCTTTATCAACTCTTTCTGGGTGCCTTTATCACTTTTCGAACCAATTTTTTCCAAATTATTTATTTCTCAAAAATACCTACAAAGACATAAAAAGACACAATAAGTACAAAAACGAGCACTATCAAAATAGATAATCGAGCGCAATTTAGACACAAAAATGTGCCTATCAAATACCCCCAAACTTACTATTTGCTAGTCCTCGAGAAAAATAAAATAAAATCCTAACTCACTTTCGTAGGAATCACGACTACGTTTAGCATATGTAATAAGCCGTTAAACCCCTAGGTTTCCCTAGTGGACGAGTTTTGTCTCGTGAGGGTTTACATGAGGTATACCCACAAAACCTTTACTCCAGATTTTAGCGACTCGTGAATGATTAAGGATAGACACTAAACAAGCTATTTAGTTGGCTTACTCAATTCTTCGGCTATGGGAATCATTACCCTATATGAGTCCAATTATTGTACACGAGTGTTTACTCAAGCATACTAAAATTCATATATAAGACAACAAAGTTTTACTCAGATAATCGTTCAACCACAAGACTCAGAATCTATCGAAGTTCAATCACATGAAAAGATTTAGAAGATGGATATGAAAAATGTGAAGGTTGCACGTGTTGACTAAGGTGAACGGTGTTTCCAATATCTGTCTGAAGGTCAGTGCCAGGATGAATCCTAATGGTTTGAGATACATGGTCTTAAACCTAATACTAATATCGACTCAACTGGTATATACAAGGTTCTCAGCGATTGATTTATAAAACGATAAATATATTGACAACATGATTGGATCAAATTGAATCCAAGCGCATGATTCTTATCAGCATCTTACATGATAGTTCCCATGGATCCTGCGTTCCACGCTTGCTTAGGCGACGAAGACAGGGAGAACACACACATATTGCTATCAAAGTGTCAATATTGTTTGTTTTTTTTTTTCGAATAAAGCAAGAATCGGCCTTGATCTCAAACACTCTATTTCATCCTAGCGGCGATAACAATTTGATACTGGGCCCCACCAAATCACTTAGAGAAACATAAAATTGCAAAAGTAAAAACCGAAAGTGATATGGTAAAGATAGACTCCGAGATGTGATGACGACTATCATGTTATTTCTAACACCTGAACTCTGTCCTTTTATGAATAGACCATTTCACTGGGCACACCAATTCCTATAGAAAAAGAGATAAGTTTCCATCTACCTAGAATGATTAGTGTCACCCTGAAGTGTTCACAAGCTTCTAAATTCTAGAGATTTATTATTTAACAAAAAAAATTCTCCCTTACCCCCAAACATAAATCAAACAATGTCCTCAATGTTTCTAAGATGAATGATTAAAAATATGAACAAGGAGAAACTGTTACCACTTCACGAAAAAAAGTTAAGGAAAGATATTATCGTGTTTCATGAGCATGGGTTACCTCCCAAGAAGTGCTAAGTTTAAAGTCTTCAGCCACACTAAGGAAGAATTAGTCACCTCATGAAATCATATAGCAATAGTCGGAACAACTGTGGGTCATCTGAATCAAATAATGCTATCACAAATAGAAAACTACAACATGCCAAGAAAATGAACAAACCGAGCACACCCTTATCTAGTTTTCTGTTTAAGACAACTGCTTCTAGCTGTGGTTCACGTTCAGGGTCTATAAAAGGGTCTAGATAAAACATTTTCATGGGTTGGATTTCCTCATAGGCATGATCAATGGGATCAAGTTGTAAAGTCTGGAAAAACTCAACTAAGAACTTAGAAGCACATAATAATAACCTGAATAATTGTGGATCCTCAAAGTCAATCAGATTTGACCCACACAGTTGACTACTATGAAGGTGGTCATTCTTAAGCAAATGTGTCGATTCCCTAAAGTAATTAGGTTTAGTCTTAAAACTTAATAAGTGGCACATTTGAAATTCTAACGTTCCCACATATGGAAAAAAATATTTTGGTAGGAAAACAAAGTCAATCTGGGTATTATCGCCTAGGTAAACCACATCGACCAGAGGATGGGTTTCTAACAACTGAACTTCTTTATGGACATGATTAGGTTCAGGAAACCGTTCTTGAAGATAATCTCTTAATATGGTAGAGGCACAAACATCAAGTCCCAAGTGAGGGACTTCTAAAAGAGTCAAAGGTAAAGAACAGGGAGAATGATAATCACCCCCAAACTTAGAATTTTGGGGGTCTCTAGATAGACTAGTTACAATTTCCTTAATTTCTAGATCATCAGATTCTCGAAAATTGTCAATTGCTTCTTCTAAGTTATAATCAAGTGGTGCATCCTCACTTATATTTAAAATCTCTACGGGTCTATCTTGGTTATCTACAACTAGGGCTGTCAATCTTTATCCGAAATCCGACATCCGAATCCGATAATCCGGGATCCTATAGGATATTATCCGTTATAACAGATATCGGATATCGGATACGGATATTCCTATCGGATATTAAGAGTTAACGAAACGGAACCGGATAAGTTATTATCCTATAGGATATTATCCGTATCCGATAATCTATTACTAAAAGTTTTCTATTCTACCCGGACCCGGCTACCCCTCTTTCAGTCTTTCTCTTTTGCTCTTTGCCTCTTTCGTTCTCGTTCAGACTTCACTCCACAGACAGTCAGACACAGTTGAGTTCTACTTCTCGTCCACACTTCACAGACACTGAGACACGTTCTCTTCCCCCTCTCAGTGAAAAACACTTCATCAACGGCACCTTCATCACCACCAGTCCACCACCATCTTCTTCCTCTATCGACACAACATGTATGTAACAAAAATGAAACTAGGGTTTTATGAGAATCAAATTTTTTT
>JAJJMC010011374.1:1022139-1084589 GCA_023531435.1 Papaver californicum | reverse complement strand
AGCTTGGGACAGTTTTTTATTTTTAGTTTGCAATTCACTTTGTATTTGTTGTGTACTACTTTCGATCCCTTATATTGAACTAACATGTATGATTGTGTTCATTTCAGGGTGATGTCACATAGTCAGAGAACATCAGATCAATTGGGTACCTCAACTTCATCAGTTGCATCAAATCCACCTTTACAAGAAGAAAATGTACAGACCTTGCAGGAAGGTTCAACAATGAACTCTTCCTCCATGATTCGTCCCAGAGAAGGACGAGAAGCAGAGGAAGATCCTCTTATAACTGAAGCCAAGAAATACAACAATGAACTCTTCCTCTTCCTCAATGAACTCTTCCTCTCATGCTTCCAAGTGTTATAGTAGGAATACAACTAGGGAAGACATTATGAAACTATACGGTGAGTTCAAAGAACAACTACAAGAACAACTTGATTCAATCACATCTAAATGTAGTTTAACAACTGATATGTGGACTTGTAAACATACAAGAAATGGATATTGTTGTGTAACATGTCATTTCATAGATGATGAATGGAAACTGAACAAGAAAACATTAGCTTACATTTTAGTGCCATCACCACATACTGGAGAAGTTCTTGCAGATTTTTTGAAAGCAGTAGCTTTAGATTGGAATATAGATTCTAAGTTGTTTGCTTTAGCTGCTGACAATGCTAAAGCCAATGATGTTATGATGAGAAATCTGAAGAGCTGGCTTTCTAGCAAGAATTGTTTAGTTCTTGAGGGTGATCCGTTCCAAATGAGGTGTAGCAATCACATATTGCATTTAGTTGTATTATGTGGGATGAAAGTAGCTGGTGTATTTATAGAAAGCATTCGAGAGTGAGTCAAATATGTCAAGTCATCACAAGCTAGAAAAGAGAGGTTTGCAAATGCTTTAGCCCAACTTAAACTTCCTTCAAGGTCTGTAAGTTTATATGTGGAGACTAGATGGAATTCCACCTTTAAGATGCTTAAAGAAGCAATTGATTTGAGACAAGGATTTTCCAGGTTAGCTGAATTGGATTCTGATTTCACTATACTACCAAGTTCAGACGAGTGGCAACAAGGAATACATATTTGTGAGTGTTTGGAAGTGTTTGATGTTATTTCAAGCAAATTTGCTGGGATTAACTATCCAACAGCAAATATGTATTACAATGGGGTATATGAGATTAATAAGAGCATTCGCCAGTGGGAATCTAGTCCTCACATGTATATCAGAGATATGACAAGGAATATGAGGGGGAAGTTTGATAGTTATTGGAAAGAATGCAACTTGTTGATGAGCATTGGAATAGTTTTAGATCCAAGATACAAGGCTAGATGGATAGAGTTTGTTTATAAGAAGTTATATGGAATGGATGGCTATGCAACTCAGTATTACAAATTTATATCAACACTCAATGCTCTTTTCTCTTCATATGAATGTGATAGTAACTGTACAGCCGCAGATTATTTGGGGCCTACATCTGGTGGTGGAACATGTTCAGCTGAAATTTGATACTTTTGAGTATGATGAGTTTATGATGGAAAACTGTGACATTGAGGTTCAGAAGTCAGAGTTGGAGAAATACTTAGAAGAACCACTGCTTACTAAAGGCACACCCAAAGAAGAAGGTTTGTTTGATATATTGGCTTGGTGGAAAATTCATGCTCCTAAGTACCCAACTCTTGCAAAGATTGCAAGAGATGTGTTGGCTGTTCCAGTGACAAGTGTAGCATCAGAATCCATGTTCAGTGCTGGTGGCAGGGTTCTTACAACACACAGAAGCTCTTTGGCTCCAGAAGTTGTTCAAGCATTGCTTTGCCTAGGTGATTGGTTGCCAGATCTCAACCACAATGCTAGTAGTAGTAGTAGTACAGGTTAGTAACTTTCCTTTCTTTTCCTTTACTTTCATATTACTTGCACTGCCAACTAACAAATTTTAGTTTCTTTGAAATGCAGATGTACTTTGAAAGCTGCATTGTAGGTGCCAGGCTGTATCTCAATGAGTTAATGACAATGCTAGTACAGTAGTACAAATTTCAGTTTCTTTGTGTTTTGATGTTTTCTTTTGTTGCAAGAACAATAGAACATGTAATTTATAAATTGTGATCATTTGTGTGTGTTTTGTATGTGTTTTTATTGAATTGTGAACTGAAAATGCTTAAATGAACTGAAAAATCTGAACTGAAAAAACAAATTTATAAGATGTTTTTCGGCTATCGGATATTATCGGATATTATCAGATATCCGATAACCTTAACGAAACGGAACCAGATATGAAGGTTAAATATCCGTCGGATATTATCGGATATCGGATATCCGATAAGCTTATCGGATATCGGATACGGCTGAGCCAATATCCGATCCGTTAACATCCGTTGACAGCCCTATCTACAACTATTGTTTCTAAATCGTTGGTCTCTAAAACAGTATTCTCAGGATAAACCCGTTCCTCTAAACCATTATCGGTTTCAAAACAAGAGAGTTCTACATCGTCTAAAACAGTGGTATCTCTGGTCAAATCCTCTTCCTTTTGAATAGGTGAATGATCATTAAAATTATTTGGATTTGAACAACAAATAACACTATCATCATGAAGTACAATTGGAGTGACAGTTTCCTGATCACTCTGCCTGTATATTTCAAGTTCTTCATCAACACTATCCTCATCATCATAATAACATGAAGATGTTTGAACCTCGTCTAAATAAGTAGTGTTACCAATTCTATCCTCGTTCTCTTGACTAGGTGAATAATTATCAAGGGTAGCACTATATTGGCAATTAAGATCATTTTGAGCAATATTATTATTTGCAGACATTTCATTCACACTTAATCCAAACCTTTTTGTACTCTCAGTCAACTCCCTGAGGGATTCTTTTAGAAAATCAAATGGATCATAAGGGGAAATGGTTTGCAACTTCTGATGTGATTCTTCTAGAGGCATACTAGGCTCATGGGGAGTACTAGATTGCATCAAATCATCATGGGGAGTACTACATTGCATTTGTTTTAGGGCATCCCTCCAAGACAAAGAACTAGAATCTTGCTCACTTTCATGTTCATAAGACGGGGTGTATGTACGAATAGTAATTGGGATCATCTTGGTATGAGTAGTAGCCTCCAAAAGGTTGGTGATGATCCCGATTATTATCCATAAAATGTTGATAGTATGGATAATGTTTATTTTGAAATTCAGTCGGATATTCATTGTATTAGTCCTCATAATACCAGTTCGACATTTTCTAAAAAATTCCTAATATATTAAAAAAAATCTAAGAAAATAAATCCTAACGTGAAGGGGGTTCTAAACATTCACAGACAAAGCCGACTCAATCAAATCAAACCTATTGAATCTATCAAACAAAAAGCATGATGGCTCCACTTAGATTGTTTCTAGACCAACTTCTATTCTTTCAAAAGGAAACTGGTTACAATTTTAGCAAACCTCTTAGAACGATCCCAATTAGATTAAGTCGAAGAGAAACCGGATAAGCTCTAAGGAGCTTTGATAACCCTGTCTCTTTGGCACTTTTCCCTGGGTTACAAGGCGGCTCTAATCAACTTAAAATCATCTTCCTAAACTTCGAGTTAGGCTAATAAAGTAACAAGTACAGTCCTTTTGAATGATTTTCCAATAAGCTCGATACCCTATAGGTCTCTTTCTAGTCAAAATTTTAAGGTTTTAGGTTCGCGTTTGGTATTCCTAAAGCGGGCAAGAAGGAAACGGTGATGAAATCCGAGTCCTTATCTTGTATGGCCAGTTCTTGCCCTTTACTAGAAAAGTAAGTCCGTTTTCAATTCCTCAACATATATGCATACGAAGGAATACAGTAAACCCACTTGCAGGGGATTCGTGGGTTGATCGAGTCTTACCTCCCGTACCATACGGGGGATGATTCGGTTGTAGTCGACTCGGGCCACCGACTCCTGTGTCAGTGTGCGAACCCGAGGGGCCGAGACAATATCGTAATTGCCTTCCTTCCCTGTAGCAGTTTATATTCAAATAATACCCTTCCGTAGGGTTTAAAAATAATAAAATATCCAAAGTCCCAAAAATAATGTCCAAAGAAAAATAAAAGAAAAATTACAGAAATAATAAAAATCCTAATACACTTTTCTAAAAGAAAACAAATAAAATCTAAATAAAATAAAATCTAATTAAGAAAAATCTTCGTCTTCTTTTTCGTTTTTTAAGCTTTAACTTTTAACTCCAAGTCTTTACTTCAATTCCAAGTCTTTGGCTCACTTTCTTTTCGATCCAAAATCCAATCTGTAGCAAAAAGAGAAATACCAAAAGAAACGTAAAATAGAACAAAGTAAAATAATAAAAATAAAAATAAAACCTAAAAATAAATCTAAGACTCTAAACCTAAAAACAAGTCCGCGTCGGCGGCGCCAAAAATTGATGTGATTTTAATATAGTGGTAAAAGGGTTTGATTCTCGGACTTGTGAAGATTTAATTTCTAGACCTAATTTTTAATTGCTAAAAATAAATAAGATTAAACTGATTTGATTTTAAAAATAGATGGAAGAAAACTAGGGTTTAAGATTCCACCATTCACCAATACTTCTGTGATATGCCTAACAACTCTATGCTCAATTTAATCTAAATATGCCAAAAATAGGTTCTTAAAAGAATAATTGTAAATCCTAAGCGTGAGACATCAAAAGCAGTCAACCCAGCATGACTCATCAAAAGAGAACACAACTATTTAAGAAAAACTATTTTTTCAATTTTAATCAAGCAATTAATAATAAAAGAATTGTAGAATATAGATAAAATAGACATACCACTTAATTATTGGAAGAAAGGCTTCCTCCGTCACCCCAGTGATGGTGATTAGCTCATTGTAATGAAAACACACTCAAAATAACCTTTCATTGCTCAAAAGGTGCTTACAATGATTAAAAAGAAGTAACGCAGACGTTTTGATACGCTTATAAGCGTATACGACACTATCAGCGACAGTTTCCTGACGTTGTTTTCTGCACTTCGTCTTCTTCTTCACGAACAGAGCTTCTTTCCTGATTTTTTTTTCGGTGATCCAAAAACTCAATTTTTCTTGGCTTCTCTTTGCTATATATAGTATTGGTAAACCCTAGCAACCATAGAGAAGTGATAAGGAACCGAAAATCAACTCCAAATCAACTTGGAATCCGTGTGAAATCAAAACAGGAACGAACTCCTTTTCCCGTCCAAATTCGAATTTTCCAAGCAGATTTTTCCGGCTAAATCTCTCTGTTGGCGTGTGTTATGTTTTCCCTTGAGTGTTTGATCAATTTTGGGTAGAAAGAACACGTCAAAACTCCATAAAATCCGGTTCCAAATCATCAACGAAGATTTTCTCGTGAAGAAATAATTTCCCGCCATTTTCGGATGTTTGAAATGCAAAAGGGGGTGCCCCCGATCCAAAGTGTGGGTGCCTTTATCAACTCTTTTCGGGTGCCTTTATCACTTTTCGAGCCAATTCTTCCCAAATTATTTATTTCTCGAAAATACCTACAAAGACATAAAAAGACACAATAAGTACAAAAACGAGCACTATCAAAATAGATAATCGAGCGCAATTTAGACACAAAAATGTGCCTATCAGAGGTAATCGGGGACCTATAAAAGATCTAAATCGATTACCACCTATACCGTGTAGCCGAGAACAGATCATAGGTATACTCGAACAGTGGGTGGCGAATCAGGAAGTAACACTACCACCCTTGGTTGTGGATATCAATAAGGTCGACAAAAGCAATGCCAGATACTGCCACTATCATCATCGAGTGGATCACCCGACGTAGGAGTGTTTCTACCTTTGTGACATCTTTCAGTGAAAAAGAAACGCATGAGAGATTGAAATGGGAAGCCAAGCAATCAACGAAAATCTGCTTCCCCAACACCAGGTCATGATGCTGTCGCACAACCCATGGGAGGACACCTGAAGACCCTGGGAACCAACAGAGGAAGAAGTGTATGAAGTGGAGGAAGAGGTCCCGGGTTTTGACAATACTGAAAGCGTTTCCAACAAGTTCGCCAAAACAATCCTGGCATAACAGTTCTTCGACTCACTAGGATTCAGTGAGAACCAGACTCAGGAGGCAGCAAAGGCCATCGCAACAAAGACTATCGCAGCAACATCCACTGGTAAGCCCTACATTCCAACGCCAAAAGGAGCGATCACCTTCACTGAAGAAGATATATGCTACCCGGGAGAACATCTTCGACCATTTTATCTCACGACGACTATCAACAAGCAACAACTGAAAAGGGCGTTTATCGACGAGGTGCGTCTATAAATTTAATTTCGCTTCATACATTGGAAATTTTAGGTGTACAACGATCGTCCATTCGTATGCACGCTACCACAGTAAAGGGATTCAGAGCGAATACCCCAACCGTTATAGGAATTGGTAGCCTGGTAACGAGGATTGGACCGATAAAAGGCCTCATACTTCTATGTGCTGGAAGATGATACGACGTTTCACGTGTTGTTATGGAGAGGATGGTTGCTCAAACACAAAGTCGTGGCATCAACCTATCACCAGTGAGTGAAGACAAACATATGAGGAAAGCAGTATCGGATGGCAGCAACCAACAACCCCTTGGGGCCGGAAGAAACATACATGGCGGATGTTGTTTTCTATGATATCTCAAAAGAAGTAGAAGAGGCACCAGCAACCGTGCTTACCCCGCTGCCTAAATGGAAGAACAAAGCAGCCGCCGCTGAAAGAACTGTAAAATCGGTATTCAGTCCGTCACGGATGACGATTAGCCCCCTCAAAAAAGCAAAAGTTGCAAGAAAGTTCTCAGTTCCGAAGGTTTTCAAGGCCAGAAGGAGGGCATGTGTACTGTTTATATCAATCAACTGAGGATACTCCCGAGCATGAGCACGAGTACATTCTAGCTTCTATCGATCAAAAAATGACGGAGTCACCCTCAGGACTAGCTAAAGAAACTGAATCATTTTCCAACCCAATTGAAGGGACATAATGGAAACAAAAAAGGAGCGCGGCGTAGAAGACTTAACTACATATGAAATGGAATAAGTAAATGTAAGAACAAAGGACGAACAACGACTCATCAAAATAAGTGGAAATATGAAAGAAAAAGAAAGAAGACGCGCTAGTCGGATTGCTGATAGAGTACAAAGATGTGTTTGCTTTCAAGTACGACGAAATGTCGGGCTTAGATTGTGACCTTTTCGCTCATAACCTTGGCGTTTCACCCGAGTTCCGACCCATCAAACAAATGATTCGTGACTTTCCATAAGAAGAGGTCGATCGACTGTTGGAAGACAAATTTATAAAGCCTATCCAACACCCCACATGGTTGTCTAACGTCGTACCAGTTGTAAAAAAGAATGAGAAGATCAGGTGTTGTGTGGATTACCAAGACCTCAATCATGTATGCCCAAAAGATGATTTTCCGCTGCCGCGTATAGACGTTTTAGTATACACCACAGGCGGACACAAGATGTTCTCGTTCATGGACGGGTTTAGCGGTTACAACCAGATCAGAATGACGGTTGAAGATGCGTTCAAAAAAGCATTTCAGACGCCATATGGTAACTTTTATTATGTGGTCATGCCCTTTGGGATAAAAAACGCCGGAGCCACCTATCAAAGGGAGATGGCACTGATCTTTCATGAGCTCCTTCACCAAATCGTAGAAGTGTATGTGGACGATATCGTAGTTAAATCAAGAGAAAGGGAAGATCATGTTGAACATTTGAGGCGAACGTTTGATAGATGTCACAAATTCAAGTTAAAAATGAATCCTGCTAAAGCATGCTTTTGGAGTAACCTCGGGCAAGTTCCTCAGTTTGTGGTAACGGATGAGGGGATACAGGTCGACCCATACAAGGTGAAATCTATCACCACGATGATGCCTCCCAAAGATGTGAAGGAACTGCAAACCTTCATCGGTAGAATATCATACGTACGGCGTTTCATCCCAGGCCTCGCCCAACTCCTGAACGCAACGGGATGCGTTCCGAAAACTCCTGCAATGTTTGGTCAGTTCGCAGGTACTCAGACCTCCTCTTATGGGACCGCCCCTCTGCTTTGGTACCGCCTTCACAAGCCTCCATTGGGGCGGTATTGGCACAAGACAGGGGGAATGATAATATATCACCCATCTATTACATTAGTCTGGTACTGAAGGACACTGAGCTGTGATACCCCAAAGTCGAACAAGCATGTCTAACCCTGATATACGTTGTGTAAAAGTTAAGGCCATACCTTCTGATGCATGAAATCATCGTCATTGCGACGACAAACCCGATCGCATACCTCGCAATGAAACCAATCCTGACGGGAAAGACCGCGAGAGGGCTCCTACAGTCATCCGAGTTTGAACACAAATATCAAAAGCCCAGAGGTGTCCGGGGGGCAGGCAATTGCCGACCTTTTGGCTGCTTTCCGCGGATGCAACGATACATCCATCCACGATGACGTATTAGGGAAGTAACAGAGGTGGACGGAGACACATGGATCATGTCCTTCGACGGATCCTCATAAGAAAAATTCGGGGGAGTCGGCATCGTATTCGAAACAACCACTGGAAAGCTATTATCCTACGCCCTGAAGCTGGAATTTCATTGTAGCAACAACGTGTTCGAATACGGAGCACTGATACTGGTATTGAGAATAGTCAAGAAAATCGGCCTCGGGAATTTAGAAATAAGAGGAGATTCCAAGTTAATAATCATCCAAGTAAACGGTGAGTTTCAAGTGAAAGAGGCGCACTTAACACCATACCAAGCGGAAGCACATAACCTAATGGTTAAGATGGGATCGACCACGATTGAAAAAACACACAACGAGGATCTCCAACAGGCACGTGGATGCATTATCCATGCTTGCAGCAAAGATCCAACTGAACGGCAAGGAGGAAGAAACTGTGATAATAAAGCGAAGAGATCTACCTAGCACTTGGAGGGAAGACGCCGCATTCGAAGACGCGAATGATTGGAGAAAGGTATACTTAGAGGATCTTGCAAGGACCAACAAAGAGCATACCATCCCGATAAAAGTGTTAAAACAATTCATAACAGTCTTAGGTGCACTCTATCATAGAACACCAGGAGGATCCTTGGCATGTTACTTAAGCAAAAGGGAAGCTGAGGAAACGATACAAAAGATGCACGAGGATTCATATGCAGGAAGACGGGTAATATTCGTCTATATCGGCGATTACAAAGACTAGGAGTGTATTGGCTCAGCATGGTAGCCCAGGCGGCAGCCGTCCAGGACAGTTGCAGAGACTATCAAGCACCGCCGCAACCTGCCGAGGTATGTATGGCAGAAGAAGATGATTGGAGGAAAACATATATAAATTTTTATCCAACATGGTAAATTACCCGAATGAAGAAGAGCAACACTCAAAATATACATAAGAAATCCAGAAGATTTTTCATAAATGAAGGGATTATGTATAGAAGGAGTTACAACAATGCGGTCATGAGATTTCTATCGAAAGAGGAGGCAGTAAAAGTCATGACCAAGTCGCATGACGCGGAACATCAAAGAATGCGTAAGTTATTCTTATAAATCGACGAGGGAGGCTTCTAATGGCAAAACATGGAGAATGATATGGCAATACACGTGAAGAGGTGTCTAATTTGTCAAACCCACGTACTTCTGATCCATGCACCCACTCTCAGCTGCACAACATTGTCACGCCTTGGCCGTTCCACAGCTGGGGCCTGGACTTGATTGGGCCGATAAATCCAAACTTCTCCAAGCGACACAAATACATCATCACCGCAACCGAGTATAACCCACGTGTAGGAGAAACTATTGCCATGTTCATCCAAGAGCATATAATATGCATATTCGGAGCTCCAATGATAATTAAAACCGAAAATGCCAAGTCGTTCGTCAATAAGGATGTTTGTAACTTATTAGAACAATACATCACTCAGATACATACATCTACTCCATATTACCCGCAGAGAAACGGCCAGGCGGAAGCCACCAACAAAATATTGCTAAGAATCCTAAGTAGGACCGTGCATGATCACCATAAGAAATGGCACGAGCAGTTTCCACTAGCATTATGGGTATATCGGATTTCTAAACACAGCTCGACGGGAGTGCCACCCTACTCCTTGGTCTCTAGGGAAGATGTCATTCTACCGGGAGAAATTTCCATCCATTCGGCAAGAGTTTCCAACGCAAGCCTAACCACCCTAGACGCAGTTACTCGTTTTGCCCACCTGGACACTATAGAGGAAAGAAGAGCTCGCACTGAACGTTTTGATGAGGCATACAGGAAGCACTTCGCCAACCATTACATTCAGAAGGTCATAGAGAGAATTTTAAAGGTAGACGACCTAGTACTCAAAATCACATCACATGTACAGCGGAATGCAAGTGCTGGGAAGTTTGTAGCCAACTGGGAGGGACCCTTCATAATCCGAAAGACTGCGGAAAGCGGATATTACCACTTAAAGCGGATGGATGGATCCAAGGTTAAGACACTCATCAAGTGGCTAAAAGGGTTTCATGCGTGACCAATACCATGGAAAATGTTTTTCGATCTTCAATAAAAGAAACTATTTTTTATCTTATTTGCCTCTGAGGTTGAATGTTATGGTCACAAGAGCGGAAGAGGGAAAAACGCCCTTATTCGACCACTTAGCTGAATAATACAATGGTCACAAGAGCGGCAGAGGGAAAACCGCCCATTTTCGACCACTCAACTAAAAAACCACAATGGTTACAAGAACGGCAGAGGGAAAAGAGCCCATGTTTGACCACTTAACTGAATACTACAATGGTCACAAGAGCCGTAGAGGGTAAAACGCCCTTGTTCGACCACTCATCTAAAATACCACAATGGTCACAAGAGAGGCAGAGGGCAAAGCGCCCATGTTCGACCACTCAACCAGAATGCCACAATGGTCACAAGAGAGGCAGAGGAAAAAACGCCCTTGTTCGACCACTTAACTGAATACTACAATGGTCACAAGAGCGGCAGAGGGAATAGCGCCACTGTTTGAACACTTAACTGATACTACAATGGTCAAAAGAGCGGCATAGGGCAAAGAGCCCATGTTTGACCATTCAACTAAAATACCACAATGGTCACAAGAGCGGCAGAGGGAAAAGCGCCCCTGCTCGACCACATCCGAATACTACAATGGTTACAAGAGCGGCAGAGGGCAAAACGCTCTTGTTTGGCTACTTAATTAAGTACTACTATGGTCACAAGAGCGGCAGAGGGCAAAGCGCCCCTGTTCAACTACTCAATCAAACATCTGCAACATACTCCAAACATCCAAACCGGCGCGTTCTATCAAAAAGAGGAGAAGGAGAAAAAATAGCACATTATGTTCAAAAAAAAAGAATAAAGAAATAGGCAAGCATTCATATAAGATTACGATGGGTACAAAAGTAAGTAAAGAAACTCGTGCGACTCGAACATGCAATCACGCAAACTAAATTTCATTCATCATGTTATGTTTCCTCCTAAAGCGTTGAAGGATTTCAACAGGGGCCCACAGTCGTTGTCTTTAAAACTTAGAACATTGGCGTGTAGACCCATGGTATGCAACTACAATGACTGAATGACAACAAAACTTACAAATATGGCTCTTTCAAGGTTACAAAGCTTCAACTTCAGGTCGTATACAAACACCCAATCGACCCGAGCAAAATAAGTCAGTCATATCTTGAAGAAAAAAAATCCCAAAACCGCCCGAAATGACTCGCCTTTAAAGTACGTCTACCCTCAAGGGAGAGCTTGCAGTGCCGCCTGAGCCGAGTCGAGGGCTACTTATACCACTTGCAAAGATTGAAACACATCTAGACATTGGAAGTAAGTTGCAACACTACGTTCACGATAATAGCGGTGGTGTTCAAAAAATAAAAGAGGAAGCAACCGACCCTCGTGACGCGCCTCTTGTAAAAGACGATCTGCGTCTGCAAAGCGGGAATGGGAGATACTATTCTCAAGATCAAAACAGTCAAACACGACGCTCAGCACATTAGACATCTAAGTCAATCGAGTAATCTCCACTACCAAACGAGCCCGCGACATATGATAAAAAGGGAAGATAACATATAATATGCCAGAACATATGAAAAGCAAGAAAATACTAAAAGACTAAGGTTGAAATACCAGAATAAGGAAAGAAATATATAACAAACACGAGCATAGGGTACGACTACACATTCAATACCATATTCAATAAAGCATTAAAGCACCAGTAAGCATTAAAAATATTCTAGGGGACATCAAGAGGATTATAGGATCAATCGTCCTGAATAGCGATCACCGCGCGACAAGCCTCTATCTCTCGGTCCAAATCCCTCATTATAAAAACAAATTCATCATACAACCGAGTATTTAAATAGCGCCGAGTGACTGCTTCATTATGCAAACGATAAACATCATAAAGAACCCAATAAGAGGCATTGGCACTACGAGCAATCTCGAGAGTCTCATCTTGTTCCCTAAAAGCAACCCGCATGGCAGCACGATGACTCAGCCTATGGGTCATTAACAACCCTACTTCATCTTTCAACACTAGAAGTCGCGCTAATTCGTCCTGCTTATCAAGCGGTGTCACGAGGGAAGGCACGACAGCCATGGTCAAAGTATATCCTTGAAGTCGATGAGACATGATTCAAATGAAAGAGACAAGAAAGAGTAAATGTGTGTGTAAATAAGGAAAATGAGAAGGCAAAGAAAGGTTTAAATTGAAGAGGCAACGAATATTTATTATCACATGGTCAACAAATGACAATTACAAAAACAAAAGCATCTAGGAATTACAAATCCCTAGAAATAATACAATAAAAAAACACTATCAAAAACTAATCGTCCTACTCTTCCAACATTGCACGACATATTTTTATCTCCCGATCTAAATATTTCATCATAAGCATCACCTCCTGATACTGAGAGTTGGCAGCACACCGCCTTACATGAGCCTCAGAAAGCAACCGATTGACGTCACCCATAATACGAACATCAGCATGAGCCTTTCGAGCAAGTTCAAACTTTTCATACTAATCCCCCCAATCGACATCCATGGCATACCGATGAGCTAACCTATGGGTCATTAACATCCCTACTTTTTATTTTACCACTAGGAGTTGCTCGAATTCTTTACACGCGTCAGAGGTCATGACAGTAGAGGCTACTGGAACCATGGTTAAGGTATACCCATGTAGCTCGTGAGCAATCCTTCAAAAATATATATATATAAAAGAGAGAAGAAGGAAGAGGAAAGGGAAGAAGGGATAGAAACAGACACTAAGGCAAAACTAAAAGTATTACTTAAATAAAACAAACACCACGCACAAGGAAAGGCACGTAACTCCAGTTCAGATACAACCACGCGTCCAGAAAATAGACGAAGCATTTAAGTACAAGATGATCATGAAGATTACAACTAAAATTATAACAATCATGACTAAAAAAAAATTATTTTTCAATCACAACTTCTACATCCCAACAACAGGCAGAGCCCGGAGTAGCTTAGAAGTACGAGGGATATCTCCATCAAGTCGCCCATACGTCTAGCAATATTAAGCTCGTCATTGGCCAAGCCGTATACACACAGCGCCGCTTCATGAGCACTAACATCCCAATCACGAATAGTGAACACATGATAAATAAGACCCCACTTATACCATCGGTCGGACACTTCATTGTAAGCGGCGTACGCGGCTTCCCATCGCGCTTCAGCCTCAACTCTATCGAAAATCAGGCGATGTAGTTTTTGTTCCAAATTATGAATAAGAGCAGCTACCGCATGGTAATCCATCAGGAAAACTAAACAAAACGAGAAAAATACGAGTACTACTTATAAACAGGCAACCACATTACAATAAAATATCTTGAAATTCAAGTACCACTAATAAATACGCAAACCAAAATAAATATCAAGAGTAAAACAACCACTTAAGATAGTTAAAATGCCATAATAAAAATCATCACAATCCCAAATCATTTTCAAAAAAAAAAGAGCCAACCAAATCTAAGATAAGCACAAACATATTACAAACACTCAATACCAAAGAGAAAAAACTTAAACCCCCTCAAAAGCGACCAAATCTTGCCTTTTCTGTTTAAGATCTTCACACATCCGGGTCACAACAGCTTCAGCTTTACAATCCTTCTGCGTAGCTGTTAAAACGTAGGCAACAAGCTTGTTCAGAGCAGTCCTTTTTTCTTAAGACACTTTAGTCAGATCCTTTAGGCTTTCCTCTAACTCAGCAATCTGAGCCGGAAGGTTTGAACGCGGATCAAACTTGCCCTTCACCCTACCCAGCAATTGGGACACCCATGTTATAGAAAACTGAAGACCTACGCTAGTCTGAATGGAAGATTCACATTCCTTTAGCTTACCAGCAGCAGAAGGAGCATCATGAACTCAGGAAAGCCTCTCTGCAGCTTCAAGCAAACCCTTATTCATGAAGACTAAATTCTTCATATCCTTAATAATACCCTCGTTCACCATATGACCGCTTCGCTCGATGATCATCATGTAAGTAGCGTCTAAGTCTGAAGGGACCCAAAAGCTATGCATTAATCTATAGTTCTCAGTTGCCCGGCTTCGTCGGCACATACAACTAAAGGGTAGCAAAATGAAGGATCTTCCGGTTGGGCTAACCGAGCAGCCGCGTCTAACTCTTCTTGCGTAGCTGGGACATAATCATTCCCCACAAGCCGCGCGCGTTTAACATTGCTCGTGACACTTGAAGCATCCTTTTTAAACGTGGAATTGCTACTTTGCTTTTTCATAATCTAAAAAAAAAGGGGGGAAAGAGTATAAGATAAAAATAAAAATAATATTAATAATAACAACTCAATGTAACTGTCTTTTTCCCTTTAATGAAATTTATTTTATAATAATAATAATAATAATCATAATAATAATAATAATAATAAATATATAATGATGATGATGAAATGTTAAAAGTGAACAAAAATAAATGAAGGAAACCAACCCCGGAAGCTTGGGGATTAGAAGACGACGCACGAGTAGGACAGCGAAAAATATATGCCTTAACACTAGATCAAAAAGGATAAACATAGAATAAAGAAAGTAACACGTGGAAGGAAAAAGACAATAATTACCAGAAGGTGACATATATTCGTCAGAAGGAACATGGCCCTGAGTTACACCAGGATGAGAATATGACGAACCACCACGACTACATGAACCAAGCAAGCTGGTAGGTGTCTCCTGAGGCTGATTTTGAGAACGAGTAGTGGTAGCCACTAGAGGGCTAAGAGAAAAAAAATGCATATGAGAAGAAACGACACCACCTCTGGACAAGTCGATACCCAAACTGTGAATACGATCCATGAAAAAGGAAGAGGTCGGACTAGTGACAGCTCGAGCTTTGGCCCGTAAAGAAGACATACGAGGAGAAGCATTGGCCGAGATAGATCGGGGAATACACGGAGTTGGTAAATTTCCTGCATCGCGCTTAGATTTCTTATCTTTACGACGAGGTGACCACTTGTTTTCAGGAATGTATATTCTTCCACCATAAAGGATCGGGGCTTGTACCCAACAGAACCGACGAGGAAATCACACTGATAATACACAAATTAGAAGAAAAAAAAGGGGGGGGGGGGGGGCGCAGACATAAAGAAATACCTGGTTAGAAGAGCCCGTGACTGGCTAAAGTGCTTGGACCTTGCCCCACTTTCTTCGCGGTGAAGGAGGAGGCATCTAGTTTTTTTTAACCCCCTTTTTCAACAACTCTTGATCAGCCGGGGTAGCCCAACTAGTAATCAAGGGAACCAAGGGACGACCCTTCGGACCAGGCGTAAGGACCAACTCAAGAGTTATCGATTCATTTAACTTAATACGACCCGATGCATGCATCAACCTAAGGTCATCCGAGGACAATGTGGGTGGAGGGACCGGTTCACGAAGAAGAAAATTCAAAGCCTGCTTCCGAATTTTTGTTTGAAACGAATACCAATTGGGAGAGACAAAAAGCTTTCGCGTCGGAGAAGACTGAAGGAAAGAAAAATGAATTTCTCGGTCCGCCAAATGCGTCTCTCCTTTGAACACAAAACGGTCAAAACTAACTTCAATACCAGCTTCCTCATTAGAATACGGATCCGGATAGAGAGACGGGACTCCTTGGTCAAATCCCAACTGCTGAGCCACGTAACCAGAATTATAGGACATTGCTACGAACTTACCCAAGTAAAACCAGGGAGGTGACTAGGAAATACATCCATAAAAGAGTCAAAGTCGTCACTCCCAAAAAATTTCTCAGAGTTCAGAGTCACGTCCGCAATCTCAGTGGTAAAATCATAGGGGAGAAGACCACAACGTCCATCGTGATAAGGAAAAGGCTTGAATTCTTTAGCCACGTCCATATAATCCTTAAGAGTATTTTCAGCTTTCCTCCCTTCCCCGCCCCACAGGGCCATACGAGAATAATATTAAGAAAATGGAACCATATTAAAGGTACCATCTTCTCTCTCAACTCTTTCCACACGACGAACGGCTAAGTCATTAGTTGAATGACCGTACTTGGGAAAATGCCCATATACCCAAGCTTGAAGGAAATTTGACACGACATAGATCTCAACAATATAAAGGGCGCCCACTCTCTGAATGTCTTTACAAAGAAGATCCTGCTGATGATACAAACCACCTAAGAACAAAGGCGCCAAAGGAAACGATACACCTCGCGACATCAGTACAGCCATCAGAACGATCTCGTTCTTGATGGTGTCTTGGGGGTTGTGCTCGAAGATATCGTGATAGACCCAGTAAAGAAGAAAAGTTACTAGCTCAGCGCGAGCGTTCTTCTCCTCTTGGACGAGGGAGCTGACCTCCCCTTCTAAGGGATTGGGAGCCCAATACTTCACCCATAGAAGAAAAGAAGTGTGTTTATTCTTACTGATCTTAGTACCACGACCAGAAAGATTTCTATCTCGAGAGAGTCGGCCTGATACAGTAGCAGAACCCTTCATAGCATCGGCCATCATTTTTCCATCGACAGGGCGGGGTGCAGCTTTCTCTTTCGCTTCCGAAGCAGGGGTAACCTTGGATTTCCCTTTATCTGATTTGCTCGAATCAACGATTTTCCCCTTTACAGGATGAGCGTTTTTTACTGAGGAATCGTCATCCCCCCCCCTCCGATCGGATTTCCCGAGATCTACCTTTGCATCCAATCAAGTAAGCACACAGAGTCTTATTCGAATCATTCATAGATTCAGAGATATCCACCTCATGATACAAGTGAGAACCATGAATCGAAAATCCCATTAAAGCCACAACATCTTCCAATATAGGAGTCGCCTCACCCCAAGCAAAAAAGAAAGTGTGAACCCGAGAAACCCAGCGCGAATAAAGCCTGACTATGTCACTTTTACATCTGACTACCACACGATGAAAGGACGCGTCTATATCGTCTTCTATCCCCAAAAAACGGATCATGGCTAAATGATCAGAGTTGGAACGGATGTGTGCAACCCAACACTTCCAGAAAGGAGAAGTTTCAGCGGAATATCGTTGATCTATAGTCGGAATGTAATAATCCCCATGATGAATGGCCATGCGCGGAATCTTTTTGAAGGGGTGAAGGGGAAGGGCGTCTCTCTCTGGATGCATAAGCCATTTAGGGGACGTAAAAAAGGGTATTAAAGCCGGGTTGGTTAAGCGGGAATCTAGATAATCATCAGTCAGCGTAACCCGCGTACCATCTGAGAAGAAAGGGGGATGCATAGCGACGGAGAGATCTTGGCTTACAAGGATTTCCATGATAGAGTATAAGTGACCATCATCCGGCATAAGGAGCGGCACATCATCATATTAGTCGCTCGAATCGGACCCAGCTTGAGACTCTGTCTCTCTCGCTTCTTCCTCTTCGTCCGCTGAAGAATATTGGGGGGAATCGTTTGACATCAGGAGTGATAAAGTGTGGATACGCAGTAAAAAAGGAAATAAAGTGGCAAAGAAAAGACTGTAAATATATATATAGCAGAGACCTTTCTTTGACTGAAGTGAGATGGCTGCTTAGAGCAGGGTAACTCAAGAGATGGTAAAGAACGTATTAAGAACATAACCAAGGAGAATTGCTTTAAAAGTGAGTTTTGACTATTGGGTTGTCCAATGGTTAGCCCAATAGTGAGGGGGCTAATATTAATACCTGAATATGACTACCCATGGATGGAGTCACTCTTACTAGATGAGCTTAAGCTCATTATCGCCTTAGAAATTTATGGGTCAAGCCCAAACACTTAGAAATATGCCATGGGGGGTGAGGATAAGAGAGGAATAAGAGGGTAAGTTGGAGGCAAGAATGACAAAAGGGAAATTTAGCAATAACGAGAAATTAAAGGGGGAAATGTGTACAAGAGGATTAAGGGGAAAAGCCTATAAAAAGAAAAGAAATAGTACAAGGAGAGAATCTTCTTTTGGCTGGACGGACACGTAGAGGGAAGGGTGTAGTCCTTGCTGTGATTAAGGGTTAGTCTCCCCCTTTACAAATTTACCCCAAAACATCCATCAAATTTTCTATCGAAATATTGATCATCGTGGTTGGTACGTTATTTGGAGAGAAGTGAACGAATTTGTGGAGACAACAAATATGTGATAGGAACAACAAATTTTCTTCTTTTTCCTCCTATGTAAATCGGTAAACGCCCTTTGTGTACTATGACGTTTCTATTGGATTCTGATGGAATTAAAACTTCATATATCCCGTGATTTTTCCTACTGAACAACTTTTCTTTTAAGGAGACAAGTTTTTTGCTTAGAATAAAAGTCATGGCTATAAGTATATATTACCTATATAGACGAGGCAGAGAGCAACTCTTTCTTTTTTTTTTTGTGAAATTTTATTAAACCACAATGCATATATTATTCATACCCATTATTCATATGAGCTTGGAATACAAACACAACCAGGATTCAGCTTACTTGGTTTATATACACTTGAAATCCAAACACGGCTGAGATTAACTTATTTGGTTTCTATGAATTTGAAATTTAAACAATGATAGGTTTTTATCGATTACTTTATAAGGGTTACAAATCCCAAAGAACAAGGAATCCTCTACTAGAATTTATACTAGAAAATAACCTCTAGAGAAACAAATTGCAATAGTTACTCTTCTAATTTTGGTTCCCCACTTTTGAAATAAGAAGGTATATAGTAAACGTGTAGAACTATTACTAATACTCGAAATGGAGATCTTACAGGTTTCTCAAACATCTCTGGTACATCTATTCCAATATACGCCAAATAGACCATGTTAGTTAACTTTAAAAAACCGTTGATATACCTTCTTATTTCTAGTTTCAGGATTATTATATAAAACACAAGCTTCTGGCACATCAATACCTCTTCTTCTCAGAAGATCACTAGTAGACATTCTTCCATAAACAATTAGCCAGAAGAAAAAAAACCCTACTTTTGATGGGAATTTTTGTTTCCAGATGAAGGGAAAAATAGTACTTGGAGAGTTAGCGCAACCTTCTTCATTTAAAGAATCATAAGCAGACTTAACAAACAATTCATGTTTAGCATTTAAAACCCAATGCATCTCATCCTCCATATCAGCGTTGAATCCAAAAGAAGCTAAGTTTGAATTCAGAATAGCCAGCTCAGTTTGAGCAGCAACATTCGAGCTTCTAGGTTCATTAAAGTTCCAAGAAACACTATCTCCATCTTCTTTACCAATATTAGAAACAAATCAATTCTTTGATCTAGAAACAAAAAAAAGGTTAGGATAATAATCCTTAATAGGAGAATCATAAACCCAATTATCTTCCAAAATCGAACATTATTACCCATATTAACTTGAAACTTGATATGTTGAAAAAATTATGATTGTGTTTCATAATAGCTCTCTAGAAAGATCTTCCATAAGGGCATCTAGGTGTTTTATAAATCAATCCTACTTCATCTGTTATATACTTCTCTACAATAATGATTCTCCATAAAGCATTTTCCTCATTAGCAAATCTCAAAGATCATTTAGAGAGCAAAGCTTGATTCATTCTCTTCATATTCTTAATACCAATACCTCCAAACTTTTTCCTCCTACAAAGAGAGCTCCACTTAACCAAATGAAGTTTTTTCCCCCCTCTACTATTATCCCACAGAAAATCTCTCATGATTTTCTCTAACTTCCTAAGGACTGAAACAGGAACCTCATATAGAGACATATAATACACAGGTAAACTTACTAACACACTATTGATTAGAGTGATTTTAACTGCTCTAGATAATGATGGTTCTTCCATCCAGCTAACCTTGATATGAACCTCTCAATCACCTTATCCCATTTATCTACACCACCATATTTTTATCTCCCAAAGGTAGTCTTAGATAAGAGGTAGGGAAAACACCAGTATAGCATCCAAGAATAGAAAAAAATTCTGATAAATCACCTTCATAACCAACACCAAATATTTGGCTTTTTGCAAAGTTGATTTTTAAGCCAGTAAGTAATTCAAAAGATAAGAGAATTAATCTTAAAAAATTTACAAGGAAAATAAGGGTGTTATCTGCAAATTGCAGATGACTAACAAGCTGATCACCATATTTAACAAAAAAAACTGACAGAATGCCTTGGTGTTACGCTTGTTTAATCATATATGTAAGAGATTCCCCCACCAACATAAAAAAGAAAAAGAAAATTGGATCCCCTTGTCTGATCCCCTTGTCTAATCCCCTTATTGCTTGTGAATTAGCCTATGGCGCTACCATTCACTAATACTTAGAACTTCACATGCTCAAAGAAACACCTAATCCAATATCTCCACTTATCACCAAACTTTGTAAGCATGAGAATTTCATTAATGAAGTTTCAATTCACATGATCAAAGGCCTTCTCAAAATCCATTTTGCATAAAAAAGACCTAGTTTGCGACTCTTCAATATTGAATCTATTAACGCATTAGCTATCAACACCCCATCTAGAATCTGTCTTTTTCACAAAAGGTAATTGTTATTGAGAAATTACATTAGGAAAAGATAACTTAAACCTATCTGCCAAAATTTTAGACACAATCTTGTAAGCACCATGCACAAGGATGATTGGTCTCAAACCCTTTATTTCCTCAATATATAGTATCCTTCGTAGGTATTAAAGCAATAAAAGTGTTCTTTAATCTTCAGTCGATATAACGTTTATCATGTAACTCTTTTAGAACATTGAGAAAATTATTTCTTATAAACTCCTAGCAAAGAAGATAGAAGATGATATGAAACCCATCAGGCCCCGATACTTTATTCTGTCCTAACATTTTCATAGCAGCAACACATTTTTCTTCCTTTATATATCTCTCCAACCAAGCACTCAAATCTGCAGAAATAGAAGTAAACTGCATTTGTTCCATACTGACACTTCTAACCATTTGAGATTGGAAAATATTATGAAAAAGAAAACTAACAATTCCATTTTTAATTTGATTCTCATCACTTTTTAAAGCACCTTGCACTTTTATAGAGCCAATATAACTTATTCTTCAATATTTATTTACCAATCTATGAAAGTAGTTAATGTTGTGCTCATTGTTTTGAAAATGAGTAACTCTCAACTTCTCCATTTTTCAGCTCTAACAATTATAAGCTTATAAAAATCTTGTCTAGCCTTTAACCTCTCCTCCTGTTACGCTTTTGTCAACCCATTATTAACATTTTCCTTTGTATCAAGCTTTACAAACATATCATATAAGCCTTGTAATCTTCTATCCACTTCTCAAAACACATCCTTGCCCCAAAGTCTTAACTCTGGCTTGAGCAATTGTAACTTTTTACATAACACAAAACCAGCACTACTTGAAACATTAAAAGACAACCACAAATTCTTGACAAAAGATAAAAAGATTAGGATGTAAGAACCAAAAATACTCACAGCTAAATGGAGAAGGACCATGCTTCACTCCTTCACAAGTCAAGGTTATTGGACAGTGGTTAAAGTAAGGACGGAAAAAAAGGATTGTTGTATTACTTGTGGATAAACATACTCCCAGTCAGCAGACACAAATATTCTGTCAATACAGCTTCTAATGTTGTTCACTTGATTGTTAGTCCAGGAGTAAGTGGCACCAAACAAAGGAAGATCAACTAACCAATGACGAGAAATTAATTTGTTAAAATTTTCCCATACCCATAGTTGAATCACCTCCAGAAGATCTATCATCTAAATATCTGATTTCATTAAAATCACCATCAATGACCCCCGAGAATTGCTAAAACTTCTAACTTCTTCAATTTCTCTCCAAAATGATTTAACTTCTTGAGAATTAGAGGAAGATGGAGCATAAAAACCTGTGAACATCCATTCAAAAGAGTTGGAAATTTTCTTACAGAGAACAGTAATTGAACAAGGCCCCATAAGATTATAAGTCACTTGAACTTTAGAAGAATCCCCCTAGAACTGCTTTAAGAAGGAGAATCAATCCACTTAACAAATTTGTTACCCAACATTGCCAAACCAAAAGATCATTACAATGTTGAATTTTTGTTTCTTGTAACAGCAGAATACTTGGTTTCCAATCTTGCACATTTTTCTTAACAATATCGCTTATATTATGATCATTTAAGCCACGAATATTCCAGCAAATTATTTTGAAATCCATAGACAAACACAACAACCACAGAAAACCAACATCAAACACCTCAAAGACTTAATTATTTTTAGCAAATTATTTTTCAAATTTCAAAATATGAGATTTGATTGCATCTATGATTGTGTCATTTACCGCTTCTTTAAATTTAAAACCCAATTTTGGACTTAGAGCAACCATTTGATTCATAGAGAATTTAGCCTCAACTCTTTATTGACTTTGCATTTCATAGTAATCTATTTCTCTATAGTTTGATGTATAAACTCAAAATTCTCAATTTGTTCTTTCCCAGGAACATCTTCATGGTTAGACACAGAGGAAGAGGTTTCTTCTAAGATTCTGAAGCATCATACTTTTGCAAGTATCGAATAAAAACGACATCTTTTAAAAAATCATTAACAACTTTAGCTTCACCTAATTATTAATTTGTATTTTACTAATAACATTTTATATTTTATTAATGATATTTTTAATAGAAAATAATTTATTTTTAAATTTATTATTTAGTGCAATCTTAGAATCTGTGATGATAGATTGAGATTACTTTCACTTTAATTAAAATTAAAATAACAGTTTAGTTAAGCGGTCTCAGGTTAGTCTGCAACCCTGATATATCAAGTGTATATTCCACGACTCAAGCCATAATTATACCATAAATTTATAACCTTGTTACAAATGTTTCTTAAAAAACTAAATTATTCTTAAAATTTGTCGTGGCATTGAAAATCTTACGAACAAAAAGCTTGAAGCTGGTAAATTTTTTGACTAGATTTGATGGAGTGATGGGAAAGGTATCATCTGCGATCATATTTTTGAGTGTTATTGTTAATGAGTTGGATCTAATTTTTGGAACAAAGGCAATATATAAGTGTTCGAGATTGAACATCGACTCTTATATCCATTTGTTCAAGATGTTGTTGACGGTGGTGGTGGTTCACTAGATTTTGGAGTTGTACAGTGTAAGAAAGGATTTTGGTTCATTTCTAGAAGTGAAAAAACTACTTTTAAATATATATCCAAACAAGCTATTAATCCTTTTGCTTCTAGAAATTATTTAGAAATTACGTATTCAAATTAATTTTTGACTTCATCGTATCAACTGAATACACACATTAATTCTAAAACGGTGAGTATAACTTTCAAGAGATAATTGTTATAAATACTCTAATTAATTTGTTTAGTTAGGGAAATGGTTCTTAATCGGGGTGGAGGCAGTATAACACGTCTCTATTTCTTGGTTAACTATTTCTTTGTTAATTAGAAGTAAGGGTAAAGTCTGTAAAATTTGGTAGTAAGGGTGACGTGAAAAGGTAATACAAGTATGAATTTGTTCACACTCTTTAACAAATATGTATGTAATATTTTAATTTTCATCACTGATTTAATATAGGAAGTTACGTAATGAAAATAGAGCGAAGATTCCAAACATAAAATGTACTGGAGCTATCAATTAACTAAAAAACTAATTAAATGAACATATTAAATATATACTCTTTAGAAAAGTATATACATAATTAGACTCATAGTATAAGGATATATCAATATGTTTTGGAGATTTGTATATATATATGTCACATATAAAAGTTAACGGCAGTTAATGGACCGAGTAGAGATTACTTTAAATTGTCTTTTCCGACTAGAAGCAAACTCAAAATGCCCCTAAAATTTAATTGTGTAGATAACTAATTACAATACCAACCTGAATCAAAGTAGACTCCATCCATCGTGTATTCTGATTTCTAACAACACAAGCCTCATTTATAACCTACTCTTCCTCTTCAATTCAAATCCTAGAGTCCTTTGATTGCATGGAATTGCCATCTAAATTGACTTATGAAAATGCAGCAAGTGTCTATGCTAGAAAAGAGAACAGAGACAAGGTTAGACATGCTATGCCGTTTGATTATTGAGCCATAAGTTTATAGAAATCCACAGGCACAAGATCACAACATTTCAAATTCATACGATTATAGCATGCATTAGAAAAAAAGTTTGTTTACCTTTTAATAAACTAGTGTTGATGAAGAAGTAAATGTGACCTATTTATAGATTCTACATAACTAAGGGCATTCACAATGGGGCGACTATACCCATCGATCAAAGATCAAAAAAATTGATCTTTGATCCGGGGTAAAAACAGCTTAGCGGGGGATGATCAAGGGAGGCAGTAAATTGACGTTTGGGGGTTAGCGAATTACTGTCCTATCGCTTGGAAAAACGGACGAGTCATTAACACAGCGCAAGCGAGATTTTGATCTCCCGTCCGCAAACCTAACCTACAGGCTCGATCTTAGAAGGTCGTCCATCCTCCCAGCGGCATCTGAATATTTCGCTTGTTCAGGCGGTGTTCCTTAATCACATCTAGAAAATGTGCGAAATAGTCGTGTGAAAAAAAATCCGGGCGAGACATTATACTGACGCCTGTTGCACGTGCGAGGCACATGTGTGGGGGAAGAGACGGGAGTGATGGTGTGGTGCCGTCCAGTTTGGTCAGACGACATTCCAAGCCGACGCATGTGTGCTCGAGCAGATTATAATCCTAAAATTCTCTGTTTCTAATCTTCATCTTCTTCTCGCCTCCTGTTCCCTTCTTCTCGCCTCCTACCACTCCCAGCCGAAACATTCCAACAACCCAATTTTGGCAACAACTTTCGGGACTTTGACGATAACCCAATACCCTGTTTCCATTTTAATATTTTGGTCAAACAAATTTCAAGCGAAATCAAGGTATATCTTCTACCCTAAAAATATTTAAATTCAATTGTTTAAATTTCGTTAATTTCGTATATAATTTAGATGATTAGTTTGTTAAATTGGTTGTACATGTTGTTTAATTAGTTTATTATAAACCCATTATTGAAATATGAATTTGTGATATAATTATAAAATTGAGAATTTATTTAGGGTTTATGTACATGTTATGAATTTGGTTTTAAAATTTGTTGTTATTTGTTAAACGAACATACAATACGAAATTGTTGTAGTTTAATTTTAGTGGGTTTATGTTTAATTTTTGGTTGAATGTATTATGTTGTGTAGAAAAAAAATAATTTTTATTTAATTTTGATTTAATTTAAAAACAAATGTGTATGGAATTTTTTGCAATTGTGTAATTTGATTTAGAATGGTTATAATGGGTGTGATTGTTGTATTTTGATAATGATGTATGTATTTTTAGAATGTTTAATGTATAATTGTTTGTACAAATGTGTATGGAAATTTTGCTTTCCCTACTTGTTTAGGTGTTGTTAAAATAATTTTAAGTGTTTATGCACTGTGGTGATTTGCTCATTTTATTGACAATGTTCTATTATTTGTTTCGTCAGATTTCAAGTAATGTTGTTTCGAGATGGGTTGGCAGAAAGAAAACCAGCAAAAAAGCTAAAATCACAGAGGAATCTGAGCACAGTCCATGGTACCCGAGTCGGTAGATGTTCCGGGGCTGGAACATTACACTGTTGTCGAAGATATGGAGGAACATGTTTATACAAATATTACATATTCCTCTGACGCCAACTTCAGGTTTGACCATCGTGGTTCTCTTAAATCAGTTGTACAGGTCTATAAGAGAATTACTCAGGAGTCTAATAGGGTCCAATATATAATAGAAAGGGGAGGTTGGGGCAGATTACTATCCCTACCTGTTGTAGATTCATCCCACGCTCTAATCGATTTTATAATCGAGCGGTTTTGGGATACTACCAACACATTTCATTTTTCTTTTGGGGAGCTTGGGTTCACTCCCCTCGATTGGGTTATGTTGACCGGGCTTAGTATCGGTGTCGGGAGATCAGTCCCTTATGAGCCACAAAAGTTTAAATTTGAATATATTCGTGCGAATATCTTTCCCGAACTGGAAGATAATGCGGTATGCAAAAGAGAAGGTGTTCCACAACAGTGGGTTTCAGATGCAATAACTCTCAAGTTTTTGACCACCTATTTTGATATCGCTACATTGAACGCGGCAAACGATGATAGTGTCCTTGTTGATAGAGTTGCGACGGCGTTCTATATGTATGTTCTGGGGAATTTCTTTTTCCCAAATGCAAAACCATATATTGATGCAGGATGGTTGGCTGCTTTTGAAAATCTAAATGAAGTTGATCAGTACGACTGGGGTGGTCCTGCATTCTCATAATTGTATTCGGGTCTCGCCACAGCTTCTAGGGGACAAAAAATCAGTATCCGGCCCATTCCAAATTTTGGAGGTAATTTATTTAACGTTAAATGAATTAAATTTTCGTACAATTTAGTTGGTATGTAGTTAATTCATTTGTAATTTATGTATGTTGTAGTTTTGGGGATACGAATACCTTGGGATATTTCGTCCAAACAAGACTACGGCTGAAAGTGAACATGAATAGCCCAGATGTCGTAGGTGGTTCGCCCCCCGGAAGAAGGGTGTTGATATCGTGAAATCAAGGACTGAACTAAATCAGTTATCTGCCGAGTCCGTGACTTGGCAACCATGGCTTACAACAGTTATACCAGAAGATATTGGTTGCAAGGCAATGTAACTTTCTGCGCAAAGGGTTACATTCTCCTGGCTCGGCACTGTAAGTTCTCATGTTCTTTTCTCTTACAAATTTTAAGCTTTCCAACTCGTACTGTTGTGACATGGTTGGTATTTATTTATTGTCATTTTATTGGATAAAGCACAATATGTATCTCGGAGACCGTTGTTGGAGGCAGAACAACCCAACTTGGGGTATTCCGGCAAACCCCCCTAGTTTCATTTCCAACTTCGGTGACGATGAGGTTAAAGACATGACAGCCAGAGCTCACGGCAATTGTAGTGAATACGTACGTGTCGTGCAATACGAGGTTTATTATGAATATTGGCGACATGTTACCAACCTCTACAAATATGTGACGGCAGTTGATTGAGAGGTTGAAACGTATGGATATGCGGGTGACCGTATCAAACACAACATCCCACGGGCCGGTGATCATGTACCCATTCCTCCTCCCCAACAACTACCATATGTAAGTCTTCAACAAAGTGGTGGAAAAATTTATTACGGTTTAATAAATGTTGTGTTTTTAATGCTTATTCTTAATTTTTTCCCATCCAAGGTGGCGGCTTATGATTTAGTGCAAGACTTTGCTGATTTTACACAACAGTTGCAGGCTTTTACCTTATCTGAAACTAAGGATAGGATGGATTACATCATAGCTAAGGAAGTTGAGTTGAACACTATTCGAACTTATTAGGCGCTGAGAACCTCCTCCTACAAGATCAGGTTTCGTGGTTGACGAGACAGGTAACCCAATTGCGTCAAGAACAACCCTTAGGTTTTGCCTCATATTCCACAGCACCACCCCCTGGTTCTACATCAACAGTTCGCCCAACGCAGAACGTCAGACCATCTTTCCCGCCATTTATTCCACCAAGATCGAACTCCGGTTAAAAAAACATTTTAAAAAATAGGATTGGATTTAACTTTCAGTTGTTTGGTAATTTGTATTGTTGATTTACGGTTAAATGAATATTTTTTTTTACCCTTAACGTTTATGTAGTTTTCTATATTTAACAGCACATTACGAAATTTGAAAGACTGTTTTATGACCGTTTTATTACCGTTATGTTGCCGTTATATTACCTTTTTTTTCCCTTGCATAACGGCTATATTTTGCATTTGAGACCACTATAAATTAAATTAAATAGCTACTTTCCTCATTTCATTATTCCCACATTTTAGTTTTCAATGTCTGGGTACGAAAAATTTACCCTTAATGCAAGCGATTTTACTTTAGATGAAGATTTATTCATATGTCGTAACATAGTATTACATTATCCAGCAAGGGGTCAGGAACGTGATATCAATGGTTGTATGACCATCCAATGGTTGGAACACACACATGCAAACTTTTGCGATGAAACCGGTAATCCCAACAACCGGAACAGAGCAGGCCTTTTTTGTCGGTATGTGAAAATTACTAAGGAAGTATTAGAATTTTCTTCTTTAACTGCTCGGGTCAATGAATTTCGTCTTAGGAATGAAACTGATGATGAAGTTGTTGCCCGATCACTAGAGGAATGTACAAGAGGAAATGAAGTGATTTCCGGTACAAACCTCATTTTGAGATCTTAAGGGTAATGGATGAATTCAATCCCTTTGTGTTGATCTTTCTACCTAGTAGGCCAGGATGTCGTCAACGTCGTCCGACAAGCCAAGCCTTAGGGTTTCACTTATAGGTTTATTTCATAATTTATTTTTCTTTCCTTTTCATGTATGTCTTTTTTTATTTAATAAAAGTATTGTACTACCATAAGTTGTTGTTCCGATGACGACGATTCAGGGGCTATTGTTAGGTCACTAGCATAAATAAAAATTCAAACTCTAAAAAAAATAGATTAAACTTTAACTTCAATTGATAATTTTTGGAGTTAATTCTGATTGCATTTTGGACTATATGAACTCATAGCTTGCTAGAAATATGAATTCTTCCCCCATTTCCTGAAATTAGTGCATTTTAGCGATTTCCTCTTACACAAGGGGACGAAATAATTAAATAATTTGTTATTTCAAATTGTTGTTAATGACATAGGAGACAACTTTTCTACTGGTACGGATACTTACAAATTGTTGGATCGATAATCTAAATGGGTGTGGTTAAAGATCCGTTGTTGTATAGATACATAATCAACTATTCCCTTTCGAATAACTTGGTATCTATCATAAATTTGTAGAACAGATCTTTGGGTTGAATTTCCATATTCCTCAACAAAACGTGTGTGGATCCTCCCCCAAAAAGTTTCTGGATCAACAATTCCGACTATAACATCTTGACGTAAGGTTTCGTAATACCAGGATTTTATTATACCCAAGTCTTCGGCTGAATGAAATGTTGACATAGGTGGAGATAAGTTATGAAGTAAGAAAAGAAGGAAAAGTGATTAAATAGAGAACAATAATCTATTTCATTTCATTTCCTTGTCAAGTTACATAAAATATCTCTGACAAATCTAAAAAAAAATCTTTGCATTCAAATGTGATCGGTGTATTGTCAATTCATTTCATTGCCTTGTCAAGTTACATAAAATATCTCTGACAAATCTGAAAAATAATCTTTGCATTAAAATGTGATCGGTGTATTGTCAATTCATGTCATTGCCTTGTCAAGTTACATAAAATATCTCTAACAAATCTGAAAAATAATCTTTGCATTCAAAATGTGATCGGTGTATTGTCAATTCATGTCATTGCCTTGTCAAGTTACATAAAATATCTCTGACAAATCTGAAAAATAATCTTTGCATTAAAATGTGATCGGTGTATTGTCAATTCATGTCATTGCCTTGTCAAGTTACATAAAAAATCTCTGACAAATCTGAAAAATAATCTTTGCATTCAAAATGTGATCGGTGTATTGTCAATTCATGTCATTTCCTTGTCAAGTTACATAAAATATCTCTGACAAATCTGAAAAATAATCTTTGCATTAAAATGTGATCGGTGTATTGTCAATTCATGTCATTGCCTTGTCAAGTTACATAAAATATCTCTGAAAAATCTGAAAAATAATCTTTGCATTTTCAAAATTTTGTTTTAATAATCTACTATAAATAACCACACTGGCTTCTCCATCAATACAAACCGAGTTTATCATTAGCTCTTGCTCACAAAATTCCAAAAGAAAACAAAATGGCAAACTATGTAAATCATATAGACAACTATGGTTCCTCTTCTAGTTTTCCTCAATATGTTTCTTATACTTCTTCTTCTTCTGGTTCATTAAACGATGATGATAACAGTAGTTACTACTCATCAGATGAAAGTTGACTTGAAGCGAATAGTAATAACCTAGCAGTTACTGCTGGTTTAATGTTGTCAAATATGAACCCTCCACATACACGTACAAAAATACCAAGACAACGTGATGTAGGTGCCAAAGGTTTATGGAGAGTCTATTTCTGCAACAACCCGACGTTTCCACCGAATGTATTTCGCAGAAGGTTCAGAATGCGTCGAGAGTTATTCAACCGTATATTGGGTGATGTTGTTGCGGTAAATAGTTATTTTGTGCAAAAAAATGATGCCTGTGGTGTTCTAGGCTTAACCCCCCACACAAAAATTACTGCAGCTATTAGAATGTTAGCGTACGGGTGTGCTACAGATGCAATCAATGAGTATTTACGTATTGGGGAAACTACAGTTTTGGAAGCAACCCGCAGATTTTGCAGGGTTATAGTCCAACTATACGAAAAAGAATATTTGAGGACACCAACTCAGCGTGATGTTGAATTCCTCCTAGATGAAAACCAAAAAAGGGGATTTCCAGGTATGCTTGGTAGTGTGGATTGCATGCATTGGAAATGGGACAAATGCCCTTCCGCTGAGTCGGGGGCTTATACCGCTTACAAGGGTATCGAAAGTATTATTTTGGAGGCAGTGGTGTCGCATGATCTTTGGTTTTGGCATGCATTTTTTGGTATGCCGGGTTCAAACAATGATATAAATGTGATGAACCGGTCGTATATTTTAAAAAAACTTATTACGGTAAAGCACCGGCAGTTAACTTTGAGGTCAATGGAAATCAATATAATATGGGGTACTATCTTGGGGATGGAATATACCCAGAGACGACAACTATTGTGACAACCATAAAACATCCTGATTCACAAAAGAAACAAAAACTTTCAGCTATGCAGGAAGGTTGTCAAAAGGATGTTGAACGGAGGTTCGGGGTATTACAAAGTCAATTTGCAATTATCAAACAACCCGCTAGAATGTGGAATCCTGACGTGTTAGCGTATATAATGAAAACTGTCATTATTCTACATAATATGATAGTGGAGGATGAACGTATTCCCGGTGACTGGCCGCATGACTACGAACAACATAGCCATGGTGCTCCATGTGTCATTTCAAGGGACAACACTTCTCAACTTTCAAGAATGGTGAAGGACCAACGCAGACGTGCAGTATTCGATAAACAAACTGGGGTTCGTTTGAGAAATGACTTGATCGAACACATATGGTCATCTGTTGGGGATGAATGATTATTTTTATGGGATTTTTGGCTGAACGTGTTGTAACTACACTTATTATTTACGTTTACATTTACATTTATCTTTCGAGCGCATCTAGTTTCTGAAGTAATTTTAAAAAATAAAATTATTACCCGTTAAAAACATAAAAATCTATTGGTATTAAACTAATCTGAAATTTCTAAATAAATCCATAAAATTAAATAAACAATATGACAATAGTAAAAAATAATGGCCTCTATGATTGGGTTAATCTTTTCCTCAAAATTTCACCCTTCCTCAGTTCTATGTACTGTCTTGATACAACATCCATTTGTGAAAGATCCATCGTCATTATACGGAATTCCTCTTCTGCTTCTTGCCTAGCTTGTATTGCCGCAAACTTTGCATTTGAATAAGCTAATTTAGCTTCAAACTTTGCTTTATCATTAGCTAATTTTGCTGCAAACTCAGCATCTCTTTGTGCCATCTTCATATCTCTTTGTTCCGTACATTTGGCGTTGAAGCTTTGTTGCTCTCTATAAATATTTTCCATCAATTCCTGTTATTCAGTAAATTTTGCTTTCCCTTTTGTCTTTTGTCGTTTCGCCTCTTTTTTGCCCATTGGACGGATTACTGTGTTTGGGATATCTCCTAGGTCGTCAAACGTAGTTGGACCATCTAGGATTAAGTCCGGTGTGTCTTGTACGTCCTGAGAATCATTGTCGTAATCATACTCTTCTTGTGATGAATCGAAAACAGATGTCGACCTTCTTGAATATTTAATATTTTCTAGCATAACTGTGTACCAATCTTCATGCTTAAAACTTCGACCAGTGGCTTCCTTGAAAAGCCTATGGACTTCTACAAACTGGTGTTTCAATTCAATATGTTAAAGGATATACAATCATATGGATTAATGTAATAAGCATAATTAAACGAGTATTTACCTTATTTTCAGGGCCCCAACCAGTATGATGTTCCCTTTCTACTTCAGCCTCCTTTGCAGACAATAGCATAACATCTTTACTTATAATTTGAAATCGTTTCTGAAGGGAGGTCCAACTACGTGCTGGCATAGTAGGTATATCTTCTTTCATCCGGAATAGAATACGTGACCATAATTGATCTTCAGATTGATCAGTACCAATGCTAGAATCTTGAGAAATTGACAAATGAATTCTACACATTGTGACATCTTCAAAAGACGAAAAATTTGGACCTCGTGTTTTTGATGGTGGCATTTTACTAATTGATTACAAATAAGAACCAACTTTAGATTTTTCACACATATATGTATGAATTCAGTAAAATGCCATTGGTCTTCTATCCCATATATAAAGGGTAAAAATATAGCCGTTAAATTACAACGGTAACATTTGAACCGAAGTATTAACGGTCACCTGAACGTAGGGCTATTACCTCGCCCTACCACCAACGAATGTATGGATGCTCGCCCAGATCCAGGCGAGTCACTGCTATCGCGCCCAACTGTAAACGAAGACTTACTATCTCGCCCGTGTTTGAATTTTTGGAGCGGTAAGTCGGAACCTCGCTTATGAGTAGGGCGACCATCCAGAGTATCGTGTTGAGGAGCGGACGTTTAGTATTTCGTTTCACCTGGCGGAATGACAACTCTACGTCCGTATTTTTAAACGAGCTTTTGCACAATCGCTCGGTAACAGGCGATAACTTAAAATAACGCGCGACTATAATTTATAGTCGTCGATCAGAGACTAGATTTAATCTGGAACAATGATTTTCATCGACTAAATATCAAATATGATCGACGACTGTGACTCATTTTCGACGACTATCGATTAAATATAATCTTTGATCGTCGGTTTACTCGACGATTGCAGATGCTCTAACCGATTTAAGAACCTTTTCAAGGGCCGCGTATAGGTAGAAGTTAGAAGTTGGAACATGTTATTTTTGAGCTGTTGCGGTACTTGGTAGGGTGACATACTAGTACTATCTATGGCTACTGACCTATGATATCTCAAAATCATTCTTTGGTCATGATGATTCATTGATCCAAATCATGAAACTCTCACCGGAACTCACACAAATCTTTGATTTTTTTTTTGGTAGCCTGACTCCGGCTGAATTTGCATTTCCAAGAAATATACTTGACCTGGAATATTTTGATCACTTGTGGATAGGCTGAGCCACAAACGCTTCCAATATGTTAAATCTAATTTGGCAAACAATAATTCTAAGGGTTGAAAGTCATGGAGTATCGATAGAGCCTATGTAGCTTAAGCATCTTTGGCACACAAATTCCCTCATAAGGTTTCCTTTCCTCTTTGGTGTTTGTTTCAGAACAAACTGCCCATAAAGGATAGTTTGCTCAGGCGCATTTTGCAGCTCCTTCATGTATACTTGCAATTGTTGCATTGTAGATGAAACTACTTGTAATACCCCTTAGCCTAGTTTTGTCTACCCGTTATTGTCTGGCCTACTGTAGTTAGTGGGCTAGTGAACGTGGGGGGAGGGGGGGGGTAAGGATTTGTGGGAGGAATCATAGAAAGACTACGATACTATTTGCAGTCTTTCGGGTAGTTAGGTTTGGAATCAGTTCTTATTGTGGGTAGGAAAAGGAAACTGTGGGAGAGTTATAGAAAACACCGGTGGAGTTTTGGGGGTTAGCAGTTCAGGAGTTTTTGGTGGAGAAGAAGAGGATCATACTGATTGAGCTGAAATTTTAGTATTAGTATACATATAGGTAACCTACTGTAGAAATTTCATGAAGATCTGAGTATGTTAGGTACCTCAAATCATAAGAGAATCGTGACTGAATCCTGTGTGTTGATGCTGGAAGCAGTCACGTTATAATGTGTATAACTCTGTAATAAACCGTTGGATTGAGCTGAAATTGTAGTATGATGTTTTCATACATATAGGTAACCTATTGTAGAAATTTCATGAAGATATGAGTATATTAGGTACCTCAAATCATAAGACAATCGTGACTGAATCCTGTATCTTGAGTTGGTCGTTGTGGTGTTTGCGCTTAAGATTTGGAGACATTATTTGTATGGTGAGAAGTTTGAGCTCTTTTATGACCAAAAGAGTCTCAAGTATCTATTCTCTCAGAAAGAGTTGAATATGCGTCATAGGATATGGATGGAGTTAATAAAAGATTACAACTTCAAGTTGGAATATCATCCGGGGAAAGCTAACGTGGTGGCTGACGCTCTGAGACGACAGCCAATGGGAATAGTAGCTTCGTTGATGGTACAACAGAGGAGTATGTTAGAAGAGGTTTCTTGTTTTGATTTCGACATGATATTTTTTCTTTGGTAGTATGGTTATCGGTCCATCTCTATTGCGTCGTATTATAGAAGCTCAATATGAGGATGAGTGGTAAGAGTCAACTAGAGAAAATACAGGAAATAACGGATAAGAGCTTTGTTGTTGGTCAAGATGGTGGGTTGAGGTATCGTGAAAGGTTATACGTACCAGATGTTAAGGATTTGAGACGAACAATTTTAGATGAAGCACACCGAAGCAAGTATACTATACATTCTGGTGGTAATAAGTTGTATAAGGATTTGAAGCGGCAATATTGGTGGTCTGGGATGAAGCATGATGTAGCAGACCACGTCAGAAAGTGTCTGACTTGTCAGCAAATAAAGATCGAACACCAAAACCCAGCTGGTAAGTTGTAGCCTTTACCTATTTCAGAGTGGAAGTGGGAAAACATATCCATGTATTTTATTACTGGGTTACCGCGATCGAGTAAGGGTCACGACTCAATCTGGGTGATAGTAGATAGATTGACGAAATCATCACATTTCTTACCGGTTAAGACAAATGATTCTTGTGACAAGTTAGGTCAGTTGTACATGGGTGAGATAGTTAAGCTTCATGGTGTCCCAGTATCTATCGTTTATGACAGAGATTCATCTTTTACATCACGGTTCTGGAAGAGTTTTCAGACATCTTTAGGGTCTTCGTTGAACCTTAGCACAACATTTCATCCTCAAACTGATGGAAAAACTGAACGTGTGAACCAAGTACTTGAGGATATGTTGAGGTGCACTATTATTGATCTTGGAGGTAGTTCGATGAATCACTTACCTTTAGTGGAGTTTGCATACAACAATAGTTATCATTCTAGCATTGACATGGCTCCGTTTGAGGCGTTGTATCGAAGACCTTGTCGTTCACCTTTATGTTGGACATAAGTTGGAGAATCCAAACTCACAGGACCAGAAATTATTCGCGAGACGTCCGAAAAGATTGCGCACATCACAAAATAGACAAAAGAGTTATGCGGACAAGAGACGCCAGGATCGGGAATATGAAGTTCCAGACCTAGTGCTTCTCAAAGTTTCACCCATGAAGGGTGTGTTACGTTTTGGTAAAAAGGGAAAACTTGCTCCTCGTTTTATAGGACCATTCCCTATTGTAGAAAGAATTGGAAGGTGGATTATCGTCTCGCTCTACCAGAATTGCTAGCTGGGGTTCATAATGTTTTTCACGTATCTATGCTTCGAAATAATGTGCGGGACGCAGATCAACACTCAGTAATAGACTATTACGATATGGAATTACAGAAGGATGTATCTTATGAAGAAAAGCCGTATAGAATCATTGATCGCCGAGAGCATGTCCTTCGAAGGAAGACCATTCATATGGTTAAGGTTCAGTGGCATCATCACAATGACAAGGAATTCACCTGCGAACGTGAGGAGGACATGATAACTCGTTACCCCGATTTCTTCAACAATCTGGTAAGTACAACTTTCATTTCGAGGACGAAAACTTTTCTTTTTAGGGGGGGGAGATTGTAATACCCCTTAGCCTAGTTTTGTCTACCCGTTATTGTCTGACCTAGTGTAGTTAGTGGGCTTGTGAACGTGGGTGGGTGGGGGGGGGGGGGTAGTTAGGATTTGTGGGAGGAATCATAGAAAGACTAGGAATACTATTTGAAGTCTTTCGGGTAGTTAGGGTTGGAATCGGTTCTTATTGTGGGTAGGAAAAGAAAACTGTGGGAGAGTTGTAGAAAACACCGGTGGAGTTTTGGGGGTTAGCAGTTCAGGAGTTTTTGGTGGAGAAGAATAGGATCATACTGAAACCTGTAGGAGAAAAGTGGGAGCAAAAGTATCAAGTAGGTTTTCTAGCTCTTATACTCATTGCAAATTGACTTAACAAATCTAAACAGTCATCCTGTAATGCGTGCATCTCTTTATTAAACCGTTAGATTTTTATGAAATTTGAATATATTGTGTTACTCTGAGTTATAAAGCTACCATAAGAATTTCATGAGGATCAGGTTCAATTTACTACTGCAAAGATTGAATAAACTGAGACTGCAATATGCTGAATTCAGACTCTGGACACTCAATTGTTTGTATGATTTCTCCATATCCGTATATTGGATTGAGCTGAAGTTTTAGTATGATGTTAGTATACATATAGGTAACCTACTGTAGATATTTCATGAAGATCTGAGTATGTTAGGTACCTCAAATCATAAGAGAATCGTGACTGAATCCTGTGTGTTGATGTTGGAAGCAGTCATGTTGTAATGTGTATAACAACAAAATATCACTGGGGAGTAATAGTGATCGTTGTGCTTGTATGTTACTTGTTTGAGACTCGTAGTTGGATTGACTCCCAAATGTAGTTGGGCGACGACCAAGGGGTCGCCTAGAAGATATGGATCTATTATTTTGAAAGGGGTCGACAACATTTAATTCTGACGCACGGTCGAAAGTTAAATGGCTTAGCAAGAGTCGTTAGGTGTTGTAGTATGGTTAGAGTTTGAAGTTACAGAGAGGGGTTGTCGATTAATTCCGAGGGTGGGAAATATGTTTCATTTCTACTGGTTAACCTCTATTTTTGGTGTCTCCGTGTCTTATGTACAATATGAGGTTCTGTGCTATTTTCAGTTATTGAACCTATTGTTTTAAAAAGACTCTTTTGTAAATTATTGTCATATTTTGTCGCCATTTCAAGGAGTTTGGATTTTTGAGGTTATTCATAAGGTTTATAAGGGTGCGAAAGCCTAATTTAAGTTGGGGTCTGACCCAACTTACTACTTTTCTTTCAGGAACCGGTGGCCGTGGAGCAACCTAGCTTGTACATTGCCTTTCTGACCCGGAAAGTTGCTCTATCTTTGTCTTCAAGGTGCTTATTAGGCTAATTCTTTTACTGTTTGTTTCCAAGACTATATTTTATTTCAAGTAAATGTCTACAATTCGTTTTGGGGAAATCGACCTACATGTCGAAGTTTAGCTTTCTTATTTTGAAGAGATTTCACCAGGTTTTATAACTCTCGTCAGTTCTTAAAAAAAAAAAAAAACTATTCGTTTTGAAACTATTTGTACGTTGGTTCCATAAGATAACTGGATCTCCATTTGTTGGCTTGAAGGTTATGTGTGTAAAATGTTCCCATGAGTATGCTGCACTTCTCGTTTTAGGGCGGATGACATAGAATTGTGAAGTGGGGCGTTACACTTCTACTCATCTT
Source organism: Papaver californicum (assembly GCA_023531435.1). NCBI lineage: Eukaryota > Viridiplantae > Streptophyta > Magnoliopsida > Ranunculales > Papaveraceae > Papaver > Papaver californicum. The sequence continues at coordinate 1,046,570 of JAJJMC010011374.1, read as the reverse complement.
TTCTTGCAGCGCTCTTTTGAGACAGAGATTTGGGATCATTTCTTGTAGTCTTTAAAATGACATTTTATCGTGCCTGATATAATAAAAAGCTCCTTCTGTTTCTAGATAAGTTAAAATGAAAACATGATAGTAACACTTTTTAGAAACAGAAGAAGTATCATTTTATCATTTTAGTCATAGCACCTGTTTCTCCTATGTGGCATTTGGAATGATCATAATGACCCTTTTTTCCATTAACCAAAAAAAAGTATGGTTCAGTACATACTAGATAATACATATGTAGTGCTATCCCTTAATATCTTTTCAGTGGTATAATCAGACTGCAGATCGAAGATACTGGCTACATAATTAGCGTATTTGCCTCAAATGCAATAACTATTTATTTTATTTTATTTTTATTTTTTCTTTTTTTTTTCTTTTTTTTGACCAACACAGATTTTTGGGCTGATTAGTTTGTTTCGAAATTATATCACTAATATTATCACCTGATTATTTTACCACTGTAAGAATTTAGTGAGAAAATGTTAAATGATTTTGGACCATGGTATTCAGCTTGGAAGGTTAATCATCCATCCTAACATATGTGGCTAAATGGTACATCTTAGAGCAATTCCAGTGGGTCTTGGCATTTTTATTAAAATCTCAAATCATGGGCAAACTCGGTTTTGGGCAGTGGGGAAAAGGCAAAAAGACGTAATATGAATCGACCGAGGCAAATTAGGCCGAGCGGCTCAGGTTGGCTCGATAACAGTCATATCACAATGGCTCTATCCAACGGCTATTAACATCCTCCCCTATAAATTCAACCCAAATTCAATCTTTTTACTCAGACCAAAATCAATCTTCTCTAAAAACTCTTCATATTCCGTTTCTCTAACTATTTTCTTCAAAAAAAAAAACATGTCTCAATCTCAAAATATTAGTCGAAATCGAAATAGAAAAGCACCCAGGAATAGGTATACTCAACCTTTACCGACTCAACAAGAATTTTCGGATGAAGAGAACAATCCTTATTTAGTTTCCAGTCAAGAATTAGCCACGAGTCAAGGTCATGTATCTTCAGTAGCAGAGCGAGATGGCAAGGATCAAAAATCAAGAGGTGGTTGGTATGAAATAAAACCATTTTATGATGCTCTCCCCGAAAGTGCTAAAATGTTTTCCTTGGAGGACTTTGTACCGTATGGAAGCGAAGAGACATTCGTCCAAATTCATACATATGACGTTGGAACATTAGTGGCATACTACATACACGTTGCATTTTGATAACTTCTAAATAGGTGTGTCATATATTTTGATTTATAATTTTTATGCAAAAAATACGATTCATATATGAAATTAACAATTTTAATGTTTTTTCTGGAATAACACTGTTAGATTTGTATTTCTTGCAGGGGATACCTTCCGATCAGGGACAAGATGTTCCATTTGACCAACAAGGTTGGTTGGAAAATAAACGATATGAAGATGAACTTCCATTGTATTTTCAAGTAACGACACGCAAGCATACCAGTCTAAGAGGTTTAGGGACTCCTAATGCCGGTTTAAATACATTTATATCCAATAAATTATATAAAGAGGTTGTAGAAGAAAATCCAGACCAGGAATACGTTAAAGAAATTGCAAAGGTTTTTATTTTATGGGTAATTGGTGTGTGTGTTTTGCCCAACGTAAATAGTAGTGTTTTAGTAGGATGGCTAGAGGCATTGGAAGATTTAGAAAAGGCTGCCAGTTATGATTGGGGGTCCGCTATATTAGACGAGTTATACGTTTGTCTCGATGTTGTCTGCTTGGATGGGCCAAACATCGAAGGTGTTTGGGGAATCCTTGAGATAAATATGATAAACTAATCGTACAAGTTTATATAAGTTTAAAAATATTTATAGCAAGTTAAACTAATTGTTCGTTGTTTACTTCAGATTTGGTGGCATACATATACCAATATTAGTCTACCAAGACTAAAGGTGTTCGATAGAAACTTTTTCCCAATTGTAGTAAAGTTTGAAGCCAATAATTGGCACAAGAAGGATCAAAACACCAGTGAGCGAGATCATATACATATGTGGAGAACCCAAATGAATCTTAGGAGGAGGGACAATGTTATTTGGAACCCCTATGAGGATTTTGATGAGTTAAATTATGATGTAGCTAATGAGATCAGAGAATATTCACTACGGCACGTGTTGTTCTACAGTCAAATCAGAGATATTGGTGTCTATTTTTTTGGGGAGAGATGTACTAGACAGTTGGTGGGTGCATATGGTATTCCCAAAAATCTTCCACCATCAACCGTCCTGGGAACGAAATACGTAAGTCAAAAGAATCAGGGATGAAGAAGGTATGATCGAGACCTATAATCTACAAACAGAGCGTCAGACAATTCCAATTGTCTCGCAAGGTATGGAGCAAACAAATTCTTATACAAACACAATGACCTCTGTTGACCAAATGGTAGAATGTATGAATCAGATGTAGTTAAGAGATAAGTTGACTATGCGAATCTACAACGAACAATTGTGGGAATTGACGCAGTCCACAAACATCAGTCCCTATCTTGTAGGAGTTTTTGGAGCAACACCTTATCATCAGAGGGATTTAGTGCGAGATACGCAAGAACAATATCCATATCGTGTACTACCTCCACAACCAAGGTCTCGTCATGTCAGCCCACAAGATCTCAATCAAGATTACAGAAAACATATAGACTTTGGCACATCTCCGGTTCAAACGTGTGATTTCATTGGATCTGACAATGGATCTTAACCAGGAGCAAGCCAATGCTTTGGGGATTTGCTGGACCGGGGCTATTACCCATCCCAGGACCGGGGACATTACCCACCCAACTGACCTAGAAATGAGTAGTTTCTTATTTAATATTTGTAATTTAAATTGAGATTAAGAAACTAACTATTTACGTAATCATAATTAATCTATAAAAAACTATTAATTTTATTTCACATTCAATTAAATTTTAACAACGTCTTTTCTTATAGCAAACTACATAAGATTAAAAGGAAACTACGTCATCACATAAAAGGGGTCGAATCTGTAAAGATCTCTAAGGATGTTGAAACAAGCTTCATACAAAAAAGGTTTGTCGTGAGTTTTCTGCCATACATCTAGAGCTCATTGGATCACCTCATCTTCAGTTACACCGTTAAATTTTTCTTGATCAATTACCCTTACCTGAGCAAGGAATCGCGTGACTGAATGACTAATTGTTTAAAAACGACTCGACAACCTAAGAACATGACGGTTCCTTGGGTTCCCCGTTTCTGCAACGAAAAACATGTGCAACATGAGTTGGCCAGTAGGAACATTTCCTCTGCTATGAAAAACATATGCTTTACAAAGAGCTAAATCCTCTTCTTGAGTATATTTTGGAGCACGAACTCTGGCAGCCATTTTTTTGAAAAAAAAATTCCTACAAAATCTTAGATTAGGAGTTTGAGATGGAAAGATTAAGATTGAAGTGAAAGTAGAAGATTTTTTGAGTGGAGAAGATGTGGTTTTGGAGTTGAAAATGTTTGAATTTATAAGGGAGAGAATCATATTCATTGGATGAGAGCCGTTGAGATTTGACCGAATGTTATTGAGACGCTCGGCCCAGGCTATGCCAATGCTCGGTGCAATCACAAACTAAGACAATCGACTTAGTCTAAGCCTCGATGGGCAAACCCCCCAATATACCCATTTGGCAAGTCGTTTTTTGGGTTTGTCCATCCCATTGTGGGGTGGTAATTGATAAATTATCCAAATGCCCACCCCACTGGCTTTGCTCTTAGTACACGAGTACCTGCTGCCTTGCAACTGCAATTTGACGAATAGCAAAACTATATTACAAAGTCTGGCAGTTTTTTTAATATTGAATTTATGTTCATATTTTGGATATGAATCCCTTCCATGCTGTGACATCTTATCACTTATTCACCCATGTTTAAAATTATTCAAATTTGACATATTAAAAATAAAAAAATATACTATTTAGCATGTGGTGTCAATCATATAGGAAACCAAAATATATAGAAACAGACTTCATACTATTCAGTCCGTTCTCACAGAAGCATGAATCGGCAATATATCAAAATATTTCTCACAGAAGCATGAATCGGCAATGTATCAAAATATTGGAAAAGAGGCATACAAGTCACCCACTTTTAGCCTGAAAGCTATAAATTCGAAGGGCATATGGATTTTCGACCTAAAATTCATCAAGCTACTGCAATACATATCTGTCAAAACACAGCCTGGCAGGTCAATCATCCACCCTAAGATATGTGGCCAAATGGTACATCTTAGTGCGCGAGTACCTGCTGCCTTGCAGCTACAATTTGCAGTTTTGCACGAAGTGGCAAAACAATACTATATTTGTGTCCCATAAAAATAGATATTTTGACTTTTTCATTATCAAGTCTCGCACGGAAGCATGGATCGGCAGTGTATAAGTATTGGAAAAGAGGCGTACAAGTCACCCAGTTTTAGCCTCTAAGCTATAAATTCCGTACGGTAATCGAAGGACATACGGATTCTCGACCTAAAATTCATAGAGTTACTGCAATACATATCTCTAATCATTTATTTTTTTTGATCGGTCAAAAGAAAATTCATTGAAAAAGAGGAGGTACTTAGGGGGTACCTCAACCCAATGAACACTAACAAAAACTAATTAAGAGGAACAAAGAAAAAAAGAGGAAAAACATGAAAATAAAAACAGAAAAACACACATCAATGGGGCCGAAATAGTGAGTCCCAAAAAACTATAACCATATTGGCGGTTAGACCTAGCATTTTTGTGTTCGATTCAGCCCAAAAGAAAGCTTGAATTTTAACGCTTCTAATTATATTTTCCAATCTTTTTCTTTTGTTTGCGAAAACTCTTGCATAGCGCTCCCTCCAAATACTCCACCAAATAGCAACCGGAATGTTGTTCCAAATTTAACTAAGGCGATCGTCACCCTAATTGAGCTTCCAAAAATTTACGTTTATGGATACATATCTCTAATCATGGATGACATAAAGCTGATTCAATTTTCCACCTTAAGTAAATTGATATTGGATACGACATGGTGGCGCATATGATCAGAGGTACAATTTTGCCGTACTAACACTATATCTTTACTTTATACTCGTGTTTATCTTTTCTTCCATTTCCCACGTTAAACTCATCATCTCTTCTTTGAATCTTTGATTGGATTTCTGCTCCAACTCTTCCTGAAATCCTTTGATTGTGTTTGTTTCGGGTATCACTCGTGGGTCCTTGGAGTCGGAGGAGGAGCGAAGGCACTTACACAGGGGTAAAAAAGACAATTTTTACTCTGAGGAGGGAAAAAACTGACAGATGGATTTTTATATTTTTGTTTTTGGAAAGACTGGCTTGTGGATCGAGCTGATGAGCCCGTGAGCAGCTTCTGTCTGTTTGTAAAGACATCAACAGGAATCATGGACGGATCCAAAAGATTGGAAAAAAATAATTCAAGTCGGAGCCCAATAATTAGGCAACTTTCCTCTTTAGGAGCGACGGAACCAGAAATTTATGTTTGGGGGCTAAATATTTTTTCATGGATACTCTATAATTGCATTTGAAGTCGACTCATTATAACCGGAAAAATTAAAGAATAAACCCATTAGAATTTCCAATTTGTAATTTTGATTTTAAGTTAATCTATGAGAGTTGAAGTTCAACACAGTCGATGGCTATATAAATAAATCGACTAATACATGAACGTATATACGGCTAACTGACTATCAACAACTCAATAAAAAAGATGTAGAGTTGAGATAATTTATAGGAGTGTTTGGTAAAAATTATGATTATCATTTATGATTACAGATAATCATAAATTGAAAATTAATTATGCTGTTAATTATTTTTTAATAAATTTTAACAAACATATTTTTGGAATAATTGATTATCTTAGAAAAATGCTCTCGAAGAGGAGAGGAAAAAATGATGATCTAAGAACTTTTTTTTAGTCCACTATTGTTTTTTGGTCTCTCTCTTGATAGTTTAGAGAAAATAAGAAAAAAATCTAATTCATTTTTGTTAAAAAAAATAATTGATTATGATAATTTTTATAAACAATTTTTTTTCTACTTATGAAAATAATGAGTTTTTTCAATTATGATTAAAATAATCAGTTATTATAAATTTTAACAAACACCTATATAATGGATTATGGGCTCATAATCCATTATAATAATGGTTACCAAACACCCCCTATGGGACAAAATTACATTACTGATTCAGTAAGTTTTCTATTAATATATATTACTGATTTACACAGTCGCTTGGAACTGGAATATTTTAGTTACGTTTTTAACATCAACTGTTTTTATCATCTCTTTGTAAAACTTCAGAACTTTTTTACTTCTAATCATCCATTAATATACTAATATATTTCATTTCTGAAAAGAATATATTGGAGTTAATTTAAAATTCTACCTACGCTATTTTACTTTATTAACAATTAGTACAACCGAAATGAGGTTTTATGCATTTTAGGGTATGCTAAAGCACCACTCAGCCACTCCTATTTCTGTCACTGCTCTTTAGGTTTTTTATGGATTTTTAGGGTTTATCCGGATTTAAGTCCAGGTTAAATCTCCTCTAGGTCCGCCCCTGACTGAAATTGCAAGAAAATTTCGTAATTAGGGAGCTTATGAGTTGGGTTACATTTTGTTCTAAAAACCACCTGAAATGAACTAGTGAGAATTCTGCTATTCATTAATCGACCAGTTGTTTTTATGATATTTTCGGCTAAGTAACATCAAAATTTGACACTTTCTACTTATAAAATGCCTATGTCCATTTTTGATGTTCTTGTAAATGCTTTACCCATATTTCACACTTGCTACTCATTTTTGGTGATTTTTCTCACTTAATTCTGTTCATTTCATGAAGCCGAGAGTAACAGGGCAAATGATCTTCTTAATTACTTTAAAATCTTTGATTATCAATGGATTACATGCCAACATCTCTCGTAATTTTCGAATATTGGGCAGCTCATACAGAAATGATGTTAGTGAAATCTATAGTCATACCTATTTTTTCCACTTTTTTCACTCATAAACCCACAAACGGAAAACTTCACCGGTATACGTTTCTCCTCGGTATATATTCCTGACAGACCCATAATTTTTTTAGATCGTGTTTTTGTTTTTTCTTTGTTCCCAAAGTGACCTTCCTATATTATTATTCTTCTTCGTGTTTGTTTTGTTTTTTGAGAAACAGTTTATTCTGATCTTGGCGGGAGGATCTGAGAGTTCGATTATCTGAAATAAATCTTAGGACGAAGAGCATCATCTTATGTTAAATCTGAAGATTCAATCTTCAAAAATGATCACAGGATAAGTTTCTTCTATCATCATCCTCAACTTTTTATTTTCCTGAAAAATGATTTTACAATTTCTAAAATTTTAATATTCTGATTATAACTCAATTTATTAATCTAATCTTGATCGGTGTAAAGGTCTTTCGTCATCTAGTCTTGATCTCTCTTTTGAGATAAAAATTTTGAAAAAACTTTTACAATTTTTTTTAGGGTTCTTGATTTAACTTCAATTTATCTCCTTATTTTTAATCTTGATAGGAAATCTATGATCAGATTTGAATTTAGGAAATCTTAATTACTGTTAACGATATAATCAATTTGAATTTTGTTAACTTTTAATTTTTGAGCTTATCAAATCTTCTGTTGTGTTTTTATAGTTATGATTCTTTATTTCTTTTTTATTTCAATAACAGTGTGTAGTATCCACAACAGCAGAAGAAAGAAGTCTTTTTCTCTTTGAAAATAGAAATCAGAATGGAAAAAGCTTTGGAAAAGGAAGTTGGCAAAATTTATTTCTAATTTCTTCGTTGTTTCTTTATACATTGTTTTTGTTTATGATTAATGTAATGTTCTTGCTTGAATCTTTAGAATGCCCTATTTCATGATATTTTCTTCAACTGAATGCATTTTTTATGTGGGTTCCTTTCGTGTTCTTTTTTTCCCATTCCTTGATTGATTTTGTATGACATTTGGTTCTTACATTTACATATTTCCAATTTTAGTTGAGTTTGTGTATAAATTTTTTTTACTGTTGTCATGATTATGTTAAAGGGTAGATTAGAGTTTGCTCAACTTGCAGTCCCATGCCCGTCGATGGACTTTTTTTGTTTCTAGTTACTGTGTCACTGAAAAACATAACTATTTGAAAGTATGAACAACATCTAGTTGATTTGATTCTCAATTTCAGAGGCAATAATATTATATTCAACACATGTAAGGCATTAGTGGACACCTAATGTAACCTTAATACTTATGAACAATCCTTTTTGCAATAGAAATTACATGTAACGAGATTTAAGTATTGATTTTCTTGTAAGAAAAAATGTAGTGAATGGCTTTAAGGAGACAAGGTATAACAACGACCCACCAGTTATTTGAAAATGTGAAGATCAAGTATATTATATTTGAAAAAAAAAATAGTTTTGCTTAATTACATCTTTCAGGTGTAGTGACCAAAAGTTATGCAGCCATTTTGACAGTGGTCGAGGTGGTGGTGGTGGGGAAACTCTCCTCTTATTTTGTAGGAGTCTGGTTGTATGCTTTGTGTTCTCTGCAATTCCTTATTTTGTACCTTTACATAATTTTGGATGTCATTTAAGTACAGTTAGAAGACTGAGACGGTATGTATTCGGATAATAGTTTTAAAATCTCATACTTTTTATAGACTTCGTGTGGCCACCATGTAATGAAGATTGTGCAACATCTTTAAAGAGTGCATAATAGGTTATGCAGATTAAAGTAGTTGTATAACAAGTTATGTAGCAAAAGGGTGCATAACATGTTATGCATCAATCTTTGAAAGGTGCATAACAAATTATGCAAATTGAAGTTATGCATCAAACTGAAAGGGTACATATGCAACCATCTTTAAAAGGTGAATGTCATTACCAAGAACTGTAAATTACTTTATAACCAAATGTTAGAGTCTAATGTCATAGCTGCTAACGTCTACACAGAGTAGACTACCAGATGGACAAGAAATAACATTAAAAAGGCTTTTTAGTAACTTTGGACAAGGTGTATACAAGAGTTTAAGAATGAGGCCTTATTAGTGGCTAAGCTCCAACACATGAATCTCGTTAGGCTCTTTGGTTTATGCATCAAAAATGAAGAGAAGCTACACATTTACCAACTCATGCGAAACAAAAGCCTTGATAACTTCAGTTTTGGTTTGAAACTCTCCCCCATCTCATTTGCAGGATTCATATACTTTCCATAAACTTATAAGTGATAAACCAGTGTTCTAAATGGTCTTCAAACTACACTTACATGGTAACATGGCTTATTTTTGTTTGTAATTGTACTCTTGACATTGTAATTGTAAGACTTATCATTCTTTGTAATTGAATGATTTTTGTAAGTTTATTTTTTTATAATGGTTGCATAATATGCTATGCAGCTACATATGCATAACATGTCATGCATCCGAGATACTGGTTGCATAACACCTTATGAAACAACTTTTTTTGTTTAAACTGAAATCAACAAAAATAGCAGCATAAAATGTTATGTAGCTTCAAAAATGTCTGCATAAGTTGTTATGCAGTCGAAAAAATAACTGCATAACGCATTATGCAAAAAAATTTAGTAGTAAAATTAAAAAATAACTTTATAACCTATTATACATACGAGAAAATGAATGCGTAACATGTTATGCATCCGAGAAAATTATTGCATAATGCACTATGCATCAACTTTATTTTTTGACACTGAAATCAACCAAAAAATGGCCGCATAACCTGTTATGCAATTGAGAAAACTGAATGCATAACGCGTCATGTATCCTTTTTTTTTTTGAATGTTATTTTCGAGACATATACATCGTTGTAGTGGTTGCATAACCAAATTAGTAGATGCATGAACCAAAATATGACTGCATAAATGGTTGTGCATCCTTTGTGATGGCCCCATAATTCGTTATCCATCTTTTTTTTTTTTGAATGATATTTTTAGGCATATACATCGTTTTAGTGGTTGCAAAGGAAAATTAGTGGATACGTAAACCAAAATATGGCTGCATAATATGTTATTCATCTTTTGCGGTGTCTGTATAATGTCTATGTATCCAATTTTCAAAAAATTTGCCTAAAAGGACAAACACTTCCGATTTTTTCATAAAAAAAATTAAATTTGATATTGTTGTTTGTACTCATTGTGTATATCTCTTTAAAAGCTTTCTAACGAGATAAAATTTATAAAATTCAAGGTACGGATTTTTAGATATGTTTTGTTTAAGTTTCCTTGCCAATTATGCCCCTAAAAAATAAGATGCATAAGGAGTTATCCAAACACTTTACTAATGAGAGAGAAAATCCTTGTTTTCTTTATTATACAAGTAGAGAACATATTAAGGGGTACTTGTGTCTTGTTCCCCTCTTTTTCATAATTTCAAATAATTATGGGTCTCACGGTAAATATAAAGTATTTTGGGTTTGTGAATAGGAAAAATATTTTTTTAGGCCTGAGTCTAAAATTCCCATGATGTTATTCAAGCACGAGATAAGTCATTGGGTGGCTCATACAGAAACATGCCCATTTGGAACAACCTAAGTTTCATGTGAAAATATGGAGTAATATTGTTTCTACTTCAGTAAATTTGACCAATCACAAACAATTGAACACAATAAACATGGCTAAAGAGAAACAAATATGTAAGGACGGTGATATGAATGATTTGAAGAACCTTAGCTTTTCAAGGGCCGTGTAGATTTTTTTTTTATGGGTAAAATGAGTTTATTAAAAGAAAAGCATGAACATCGAACAATAAAGGTACATACATAAACCGACTAAGGGAGGACATAAAACCCACCACAAAGAAGTTTAACTGCAAAATAATCACCATACACGTGGCATGATCACTGGACAGGAACATCAAAGATTAGTGAACCCGAAAAGTACTGAATCATGAACAAATCAGCTTTACCCAATCTCGAAACAAATTCAAACGAGCGGTTCGAATAAAACCATGTACCAATTGTTTTGACAAGGCAATGGAAGAATTGTTGGACGCGTGCTATGGCAGTCTCTTCAGCATTTTACCTGACACATCAGACGTGTGGCGAGTAGCTAGCGGAACGATCGAGACCAAAACAAAGCATAACCAGCGGCACGCGAGACCCAGCATGCTACATTGGCAATAGTGAGAGCAGATGAAGGGCCCACCGGAGACTCTATAAATAGAGAGATGGAGATCCGAATAAGGGGTTGGTAAATTAAGGAGAGTGAGCTAGGATTAGAGAGAAGAAACTTGTAACTCTGAGTTTATTCTTTTACTTAAATACAAAGTTGTAAAACTGTTGTAACCTCATTGATCAATAGTAAGAACTCAAACTAGGATTAGGGAGAGGAAATAATAAGACACAACCACTGTAGATGAATTTTAAGATGAAAATATCTTATTTATGATGTATATGAGAATTCTCATAAATAAAGGTCTAATATTGACCTCTACATTGAATGCTGGAAATGCTCTTAGTAATGATGCATTTACTTATTTTTATTTAAAATGCACGTTATTCATATTACAACCCTCAGTTTATCGAGCACATAACTGTCTATCTATATTTGTTACCATTTTTTTAATATGGAACCTGTTTTTATATTTTAGATATAAATCTTATCCCATAAACTGATACCTCATCACTTATTTATCCTTTATATTTAAAAAGTAATAAATTATTTTTATAATTGTTTTACATAAGGTGACATTTATATGAGAGAGAATTTATACTCAAAAGTATGAATATGGGCTGTATACTAGCTGATCCGATTTGCTACTGGACGCTCAAAGCCCATGTTGTTATTCCTAACTTGAAGATCTGATGATGTAATCAACGGTCATTATTCGATATTCATCTAACAAAACCCAGCGAGGGTTTTTATGTTTCAACATTCAATACCGTAATACTACTACCATTTTGCTGAGCTCAGTTATCTCCCCCTCTTATCCATCCATGGCTACCACTCTAATCACAGTTGCTAAACCCTTCACTTCTCACAAACTAAACCTACCTTCTTTCTCTAATCAGAGACTTCCAGGTTTGTGAACATCTCTACTAATTGTTGTTTTTTTTCTTTCTAATTCCATTTCCATTTATTTCTCCATTACTTAGTTGTATCTACATATATTGAATAGGTTTGAGAAGTAACACTTTGAGAATCAATGCAGTATCACATAAATGGGAAGCGTCAAAGGTTTGTCTTCTCTTAGTTAATTTTCATATTGCGTTTCTGGGTTCTTTGATTTTTTTCTTAAATTTCTTGTAATTTAATGAGAATTTCCCTCTTTGATTGTAGGTTGCTCCACAAGGTGATAGGGTTTTAATTCGTCTTGAAGAATTGGCCAAGGTATATTTGATTTGTATTTTGTTTTATAATGAAATCTTCCATATTATTAGGGTTTGTGCATGAAATTCCCCAATTGGGAAGCAAAAGTTGAGTTTATTGTATGCAATATCCATTGTTGATTTTTTTTCAAAGAGTGTTATGTCTTAGTTATGATGTTAAGGGTTTTTGTAATCTCGAATGTGGTTAGTTTGGATTAGCTGAATATCCATTTTGTCTTAAAAGGGATTTTAGGATCTTCATTAGAGAAATAAGGTCAGTTGAGATCTAAAGAGGGAGTTGACAATGAGAGGCTAACGATAAGCTTTTAAGCCATTCAGCAAATAAGCAATGACCACTGCTTCCTTGGCCTAGTTGGTAAAGCATCAGCTTTAGGTCAATGGTTGAAGGCGTGGGGTGGTGGTGATGTAAAAAAGAAAAGAAATTAGTATCAGTGATTCACGATGGCAACATTCACATGTTTCTGTTTTTTGATTAGTTTGATGGTACTAGAATTTATGATACGGCCTATAGGTAATTGTATTGGATGCTTAGTTATTTCAAGGTAGATTTACTGATAAGGTAAATCTTCTTAGTTCTGACTATTGTTACTAGTGCAACACAACTCACTTACTGCCAGTAAGTCTTTTTCAATCAGGTATCTTCTTATCTGGATATTGCACCTTAATGATGAGGTGTTGAGTCTGACCTGAATTTTAGACAAGATGATTTACTTTGATCCTTCGTTTTTGTAAATGGAGTGGGGCAAAGTCTTAGGTGGCTCTAACTGCATGCATTATTATTGTTTTTTAAACTTATTTGAAACCTAAATCGAATTTTCTGCCCCTTAAAAACTTGATGCTGGTAAGAAAACCCACAGCAGGTAGGTTGTTTATTAATCATCCAGATTTCCGTTTATTCTCCTGCTAACAAAGGAAATATTGTTATGGGTTCAGAAATCTGCAGGTGGAGTGTTGTTGCCAAAATCAGCTGTGAAATTCGAACGATACTTAATGGGGGAGGTAATCCAGCTTTAACTACTTTCAATATGTGAATACGTTTGCACGAACAACATGCCAGGAAAGCATAAAAAGGAGATCCTATGAATCAATGCTACTGCATTGAGGTATCTAATCCGTCGTCTGTAATTCTTTTGCAGATTTTGTCTGTTGGTGCCGAAGTACAGGAAGTAGAGGCTGGAAAGAAGGTGAGCAGTAGGATCCAGTCGAGTTTTAGACATTTGTAGTGGTTCCCAAATCAACTAGTTATTCATTGTATTTCTATTTGATACCAGATCGGCTTTGCTCTCTGGTTTATTCTCCTTTTCTATTTCTACCTATTAAATCCGTGCTTCCTTCTTGCTAATGAACACAACACATCTTTTGGCAGGTTCTTTTCTCAGACATTAATGCGTATGAGGTAAGTGATGTCAAAGTAAATTGTCACCAGTCAGAGGATATTATATTTGATTTATAGGTGTGACTTAGGATTGTTTCCTTTTGTGTTATTCTAGTTGAGAACCTCATCTAATGGCTGCTTTTGTAAGCATATTATGAATAACTGTCCCTACCATATCTCAGTAAGTGATCGTTATTTTGCTCCCTTATCCTTTGAAAAATAAGAATTCAAATAAAGCTCATGCATCGTGTGTCTCTACAGACTTTGATCACCAAAAATCTGTATGTTGAGCACAGGATTATGGATCTCCTTGTATACCCTCCAGAAATCTGTAACTTCTTTATGCGCATTAGTCGGAAAGAGGAGTTACAAATAGTGAATGAAAACAGATAACCTAACAACTTAAGTTACTGCCAGGAAGCTGACTAGACTGCATCCTTGATTCATATGAAGATGCTTTTTTTATTCTTTTAAATTGGACAACTGGTATTAGCATTCTTTTATGACTTTATGGTATTGTGCAGTATCTTTCCATATAGTGATATTACTTGCATTTTTATATGCAGGTGGATCTAGGATCAGATGCAAGGCACTGCTTTTGTCGAGCGAGTGATTTACTGGCTGTGGTCGAGTAAAAAGAAATTTACTGTACCATCAGTTACATTATTTTTGTTTTAGTTACGTGCTTAAATTACCATTACCGAGAATCTACTAGGGAGATTTTATTCTGAAAGACAGTGATTCCTTGTGAGTGATGCTTTTGATCTGAATCCACTTTAAAGATTTTATGATAAATGTCGAGGATTGCTTATGAGTATTGCTTTTGATCTCTGTAAGTTCCAAAAAATAAAATGCTTTTGATCTCTGTTAATATCATGTCTGCAACAATACATGGCTTTGGCATGAAACAACATGGCCTAAGGTTTACTTTGATAAACCTTTACTTTGATATATCAATGTGTATCAACTGCATCAGTTGCAGTATTGCTAAATCGAAATCCAGGTGAGTTTTTCAATCCATCCAGGGGACTGAGGCAAGGAGATGGTCTCTTCCCAGTTTTGTATGGAAGTTTTCTTTAGGTTGTTATTAGCTAAGGGAAAAACTAGGCATGTACAGGGAATAAAAATTTCTGGACACAATCAATCAGTTTTACACTTTTACGAGTTCAATGTCTTTAAATATACTTCCCCTGTCAGAAGGCATAGCAGACGGAGTATTATTAACTAGATCGTGCTATCACATCTAACATTAATTCAGGGCTTAAAATCAATGTCGGTGTAGATTTCTTTAAAGTGTTAAAGTTACATCGTTTCGACGGTCTATCGATAATTATAGAAACAACTATTAATTTCTTTTTTATCCAAAAACAACCAGCCATGTATATGAGTAAAGTCATGGCATGGTTGTTTGGCCCTATTTTTTTTCTTTTTTTTTTGAGCGATAAATTTTACAACAATTCTGACGGCTACCATCTGTTAAATCCTGCAGTGAAATAAAATTAAGTAATTCCTTTGGATGCCAAAGTTTAAGGTTGGGACGTAGCTAACCCATGGTAAAGATAGGCAGTTGCCTACTCTGCTGGGCTAGCTCCCAAACCTAATAGGAAGTATTTTTTTATGTTATGGGCTACTCTCTGTGTTCATGATCATCTTTTAAGTTACTTGATACATAACCAAACTTGTTAGGGTGACCAAATATACTCATTTGTGTGAACACTTTGGTTTATATTCATAGAAGATCATTTTTGGTCAATAAAATCTATAAGATAGATTACTAGTATATCATAGTATACCTGCTGAATTATAGATCACTATAATCAACAAATTATCTAGATTAGTTTCCAAAGTCAACCAACCTTAATTGCATGAAGGCACTTGCAAAAATGTATGTATTATATTGTAGACATTTGCACAAATTAATTGAACTAAATTGCTTTGTAAATACTTAATGGTGCTACTTGCTGCATTCCTAAAAGCGAAGACTTTGTTTCAATGCCTTCCAAAAATGTCTATAAATGCATATTACGATGCTACAAGAAAACCTATCCCAAACTCCCAGCATACATTCAAAAAATCATTCTAAGTTCATTCCACATAATTATTTTTTAGAGAAAGGAAATGAAACACCAGATTGTTCTTTCAACCTTCTTGTTGTTTTCTTCCATTTACAGGGCAGAATCGTTGAAGTATACGCTTATCAGCGAGCTTGACGTAGCAGCACCAGCAGAAGATATATGGGATCTTATCGCCTCCAAGGATGCCCCGAAAACCTTTCAAATGTTACTTCCTGGTATGTTTGAGAAATGAGAAATTATCGAAGGTGACGGTGGCGTAGGTACTGTTCTTCTCGTTGTGTATCCTCCAGGTACGTACATATGGGGTACATAATATATATTACCTCCGTCCCAAAAATAATGATACTTTTACCTTGCACTCTTATCTTAAAATAGTTTCTGGGACGGAGCGAGTAGTATTCTCGGTTGCTTTTTGTTTTCTGGTTTGTGTGATGGTATCTTACGTGGTTTTCAATATATATCAGGATCAGTACCACTATCAAATGAAGAAAAGTTCGTGACGATCGACAACCGTAGGCGTCTTAAGGAGATATTGCAAACCAGAGGAGGATATCTAGACATGGGTGTAACATTTTACATGGAGAGTTTCCAAATATTTCCAAGAGGTCGTAACTCATGTGTCTTCAAATCCATGGTCAGATACGAGGTCCCTGACGAACTTGCTCCTAATGTTTCTTTCTCTCATTAGTGTTGAAGGTCTTCTCATAATGGCTAAAGCTGCAGCAAAATATGTTGTTGATAATAACAAAACAAAGCCAAATTATTAATTGTTTCAAGAAAAATAACTTATTTCCCCTTGGGAGCCATCTGATGAAATTATATGTCTAATAAAATAAAATAACGCGCCAGTGAATTTTCTTTAAAGAGAAAACGAAAACCTCTGGGGGTTGTAATCTTTAATGGTGCTACTATTTCCTATAATTTGTTTAATGTTTGTGTGAAGTTTTAATAACGTTTTTTAATTACTAATCTCAAGGGAAGTTCATTGACAACAATACAAATTAAGATGAAAATGAAGGGCATAAAACCAACCTTGTAAGGAGAAAAGAAAAAGTGCGACGACCATTTGGATGCAGTAGCATTGGCACATGCATTATCCCTCCATTTACATGCGAGAATCAAAGCCGTATAGTGACACTGACTACAGTCTCCGTTCATTTAAGGCAATTTCCCCATTGCACAACAATTCTTGGGAAGTTAAGGATAATCTTTGAGTTGAAGTCATCAATCTTCGTATAAGAAGTAATCAGATAGGTTATTTTACGACTGTTGTAGTTGCAGAAAATCCTATAACGCACCCAATCACTTACCTAAATTAACTCTCTTTATAGTTTTAGTTAAGGTTTATGGTATGTATTCACACGATCATAAGGAAAGTAAAGAACACAAAGGATTTACGTAGTTCGGTGTTAAAACCTACGTCCACAGGAGTGATTTCACTATGGAAGATGAAGATTACAAGCTCTTAAGTGAATACAACAAATCTCTTTGTTATTCTCACTACACGCCACATTCAGAGAATGTTCATTTCTCTTTACATTTTTTGTACTCGTATTTTTAGATAAATTTTAATAGTACTACACCAAATCAAAAATTTCCTAATAAAAAAAAAAACATTACAAAAAAATAAAGGCTAATTTCCCTAATCGATATAAATGGCTATGGATACGGTGTTATTTATTTTCTTCTAATTTTTTCTAACCCTTTTAATCAATTAGGATCAATTAGGGAAAATTAAATAGGCTATCACTTTTCATTACAATATTTATCCTAACTATTGACATTTTACACTTACTTTGTAATGAAGAGATTATGTTATAATCTTTGCTAACTATTTAAATAACAGTTCAAATGACTACCAAAGGGATGAAATGTGTCTTATTTTTAATAATAAAAATATTGGCACTTTCAGGTAATCCTGCCTGGAACTACACCAGAGAATGCCAGGTTCCGATCACCTGAGAATGTCAGGTTCCGGTCACCTGAAATGTCAGGCTCCGGTCACCTGAAATGTCAGGTTATTCTGATCTTGCAGATATACTCCAATTCCAGGTCATTCATATTTCTCAAATTCAAATTCTTAAACTGCAAATTCATAACCATTCATGTTTGTGAAACTAAATATACTTATACTCATATCCAATGTATTTGAAACCAAAAGGCAACAAACTTACAATACAATCATTCACCAAATTAGAAGCTTAAACACTTGGAAAATATAATAAAAGTAACCTACTACTTAGACTTTACCCAACCTCCAGCAACATCAAACAATACAAATTACAGCAAAAACGGGACCAAATTCCCTCAGAATGGCTGTAATCCACTCTTAAGGTTACATCATGGATTCATAAAAAATAAAAGATACACTAGATTGACCACTTGGATGATGGGGGAGGGTGCAACTTATGAGTTTGTATGCATGCGATAATCTCCCCTGCAACGAAAACACTAAGTTAGAAATATGATTACTTAGTTAACAAGATGGACTTACTAGCCAACTTATAATGCACACTAAAAGATGAACACATTTGGAATGCAACAATTAAAGAAGATAGAGAAAAAGGCTAGCGAAAAGCTGAAAAAGGGTCTTACCAAATACTGGAAGGTGAAATCCCATAGCCTCGTTAAGTCTTTATGCACAAGAACAGTTTCCTGAAAATAGCAACAGCAAACAGCTTTGTGATTACACTTTGACTCAAACATGCAGCTAAGACTACATAAAGTACTTATAATATATACAAAGCGAAAGCTGTGACATCTTAGATATCAGATAGAACCACAAATTACCATAGCGTTTAGCAAGTTGCAGGATAATCTGTCTCTGCATCTCGGACATCACGCTTTCCCATATCAAGACTTGCTGACTTGTTAACATAAACATGACAAATGAGAAGAAGCATACCAACTTAATTACAACCAATCGGTAGTACAATCACTATGCTTCTATAAGAAAATTTTGCATCTTGCAAGTTCAAACTTCTTATACCAGTAAATTAAGGGATGGCTATAAAATAATAAATAGCTTACCAGCATGACCAAGAACAAGAATCTCTATGGATAATTTTATTTAAGAAACAAGTGAACTGCTACCCCTTGGGATCACAAGATCAATTACATCATCAAGCTGCAATGTATACACAAGCGGAGGTGAGAACCAATAAATGAAAGATAGCCCTGAAATAACTAATTACTTTTCCAATCTCATTACACACCTTAAAGGAGCTCAGGAATCTCTTTTCTTGAAGTTATAGGTTCAATAACCTTTTATCCAACAGACTCTGGGATTGCCTCAGTGATAACCTATAAAAGCATAATCATCATTGGCCGGATAATACATAATGTAGTCAGCAAGTTATTATCCAATGAGGAGTTCATCTGGAGATATAAACCATCCTAGTGCAGAACTGCATTCGACCATTTGGCTTCTTCCCACCTTTCAGCAAAAGACTATTCCCACTTAGACTTGCTTTTGAAACTATCTATTGAATATCCATAGAGTACTAAGCATTAAAATTATGTTCTCATCTACAATTTTGATTTAAAACCAAGTTCTGTAGCTAATGTTATATGAAAAAAAGCTATTTAACCTTGCATAATCGGCTAACATTGACAAAATGAGCCCACTTTGTGGACAATGTCTATTAAATCAAAAACTATAGAATCAAATCATCAAATCAAATGGTGGTGTATTGCAAAGGGGTGTAGTAGTATCAGACCCAAGCAGAAAAATTTGTTTATAACCCATTATCAGATTTCTCACCATGTATTAAAACATTAAGATCCAGTGAAACCCAATTTTTTTTTAAAAGACTAGGGAAAGAAACTCATCTTGGATAAAACATTAGCATTGTATTTACCTTTCGAAATAATCTCTAAAGAAAAAACTAGCTTCCATTGATTACATCTAAATAGTAATGACTAAATTTTCGATAATGAACTTATAACGAATGAGTTACACTAGAGATCACCCAAAAGTATTTTTAACCTATAAAAAACTAAGAATTATCATGTTAAATAATAAAGACTGGATTTTCGATAACGAACGTGATTCTAGTATTAGATCGAGATTGAAAACTCGTTTGAACCAGGTACAGTTACAAGATTTATATGATTAGCTTTCAAATTTTTCAACTGCGAAAACATTAAATCACTCAAACAGAAACAAGTTAGCACAAAAAGTGAACTGAACAAATATTTTCATTGGACTATGCTCCACATACTAAGCCTACAAAAAAAGTGACTTGCAGTGTGACAGACCGGAAAATCTCCCTTCTAATGGGTTGATTTTCAGAATGAAAATACAGAAGAAAGAGTCTACAGATGAAGAAAAAACGATTAACTATGACACCTGACATTGTAGACAGCTTTTCAAGCATTTTTAAAGAACAACTCCTCTTCCAGACCAATTTATGTCAGCCAAGTTTGTGCACGTTCGATTAGTATGCCTGATTCAGGAAACAAAAAACAAATATTTAAAGGATCTCCTCAGGACCAAGGAAACCAAAAGGCTGCAGATAGCCTAAACATTAAAATCCTCATATGCAGAACAACATTTATTGGCCATTATGGACTTTTGTCTAATAAACCCTTGTGCTAAGAAACTCCAAACTCATAAAAATTGAATTTTTTTTAACAAACCCACCTCAACTGATGAAGAGAACCCAGCTGACCTCAAGCAAGCTTCCCGCATTTTGTGATGCAACAAGTAAAAGTGCAGAACCTATACATCCATACCAACCTCAAGCAAGCTTACCACCAAAACTAGCCCCATTGCTAACCTTAAGCAAACTAAAATGATGTATTATTTGCCATCCCCATTTTAAAGTCTAGAACGACCATTTAGCACAGAGGCAGGAAGGGATATACGAAATAGTAAAAACGGATTCCTGAAGAATCTGTGGACTTAGACAAATAACAGTCATTTAGCACTATTGCCCAAAGAATATCGTCCAAAATCCTGGATACAAGAATATCCAATCTATTTGCATACTTAAAGTTTCTGAAAATCACTAGAGAATGTTAAAGTAAAATGTGCATAATATAAAGATGATGGCCTTTTCACCTAGATAAATATAACAAGACGAACATAAAATTAGAGAAATAATGCTGCACCTTTGATTTATTCAACCTGGATTTGTTCTCTTCACACCAAGCTTAAAGACTGAGCTACCTCCCTGCTTTGAAGAGCATCAATGACCTTCTTTGCCTCGCGGAAGACATCAATGTCAACAAGATCCTGTAGGAGAATTCTGGTAAGTATCTTCAACAGAAAATGTAAAAGAGAAGCAATGCGTTTACTCTCTATGAATCTTTTGCACTAGCCAAAACCGATATCCCCACGTACGCATAATGAAATTTAGTATCAATGAAATATATGATGATAAAAGCACTTCAATTAACTTCATTGCTCAACAATTCAGGATATCCTTCATTAGCGACCACACATACAATTGGTTTCATTACGCAGTACTGTTATTTTATCACCACCGCCATCTTTATCCTAAGAAGTTAAGAAAGTTTATCACCACTGGAAATCGATACAAGTCCTTGTAAGTTTTGTATCCAAGTAAATGAACCAAAAGTACATAAAATAAAATGTTGAAAATCAGTGCGACTAATACATATTCATATATCCACCATTCTGCAATGCTACTTTTTATTCTATCGGAGTGTTAACTCCTAAGGGAACAGAGAATATTCATACAACATTAACAAGCATAGTATACACATACACGAATTCAACATCTTTGGAAAGAATCCATTCCTACACAGAGTTGTACATCCAAGTATCCTATGCAAATTAATATTTTGATGCCGCACCACATTCACATCATCTACTCTACATGGCTTCAACTACGATCTATAATAATACACAATACTTTGATCATATGACACAGAGAGAACTTTTCCAAGAATTTTCTAATATCTATGGGACATATATAGTACTGATTAAATTGTTATTACAAGTAATGGTCTAATGGGATTCTTTAAGGGGAATCACTAACACTAACAACATTCTTTGTGTACACCCTAGTTATTTAAATTATCCACCTGGAAAAGTTGTGCTTCAATATTTTTTCCTTTCTAGCTAAAACCAGCTTTTACCCCTCCATAACCATTGCTTGATCAACTAAAATTTTCCAAATAGATAAGGAGTCCCAGTTTCAACATCTTTCTCTAAAATTAATCTATCTAAGCAATGACAGTTTTGAGTCGATCTTGACAAAAAGCTACCATAGAACACTAATTGCAATCAAACCCACATCATAAAACCACCTAATTTAATCATATTTCACCATGCATTAAACCAACTTCAAAGTAATCAAAAACCCCAAATCTCGAACAAAAAAAGAAAAAAGATTGAAATACATACCATAAATTTAGGTTAGAAGGTTTTAGATATGTACCATCAAAAGAAGAAGGAGAAGAAAATGCACCATTCAATTGCGCCTGGTCGTAGAGATAATACAAAATCAATGGTAAAATAGATTAAGTCACAAAGGAAACTGAGAGCATAGGGAAAAATTGATCAAGATTGAGTATGGTTCTTTCAATTGATTTCCAAAGTGAAGCTTAGAGTGGTTTTTTTTTTCTTTTTGAGCTCTGGTTTTGGTTGAACTGATTTCTTTTGGTATCCAAGTTGTCATTATGTTTTCCTTTCGGCCATCTGTTCTTGTATAGGCACACAGTATTGGTTTTGGTTCTGCCGAGTGCCGAGTGTTGACCATAACAATTTTGGTTCCCACACCCATTGATTCTTGGATTTAAGTTATTCCAGGGTTCTAGAATTATTAAGCGGTTCTAAATGAGGGATTTAAAAAACTTAAAAATTTTATTTTACATTTTTAAAATTTCAAAATAAGTGTGTTAGAAATAAAAATGACAAAGAGTTATAAAGCTGGTGTTGATTCGGTATCCATGGGATTTTCGGTAGAAATAGTTGTATGAGTTATTTAGTATAAAATGTGTTAGATATGTATAACCAATAATCTTACACTTTAAATTGTTATTTAGTTTTTATGAGTTAATGTCCTAATTATCCCAACTATTAATGATTTTTCTAATTTTTTATAACAATCATTGGAATTACAATGGACCATTTGAGTTAGGAAACCTACTGTGAGAAAAACCTAGATTTGGTGTAGTGTGGTTGACAGCTCATAGTATTTTGTAGGTATCTTCGCAGATAACTTTTTGCTAAAGCTTTCTTAAAGGAGAATTTATCTTCGTTGAGGCTTTATTTCGTTAGAACATTCGTCAATAGTTTTCTCCGTAGTTGTCGCTGCCTCTCTGTTCTTCGTCCAATAGTGATTTGCCACCTGTTCTGACAACTAACAGACTGTTGATATGACTGCTCTGTTTTCGCATTAAATGTCCAACTACCCATTCGAACTTTGTCGTTCATCTTTAGTTGGTATTTTCCGTGTGTCATGACCTCTGGGGGTAGACGCAAATCCCTAAGTTGACCGAGATTTACCTTACTACTTATCTTGTATTTGTCTCACCTGTAATCATGCTTCAAGATGGGAACACGTGGCGAAGTGTTTTTCTGCCCCCCACAATTGTTATAAGGGATTATGCGGTTCTACCTTCTATAAACCAAATCGTAATAAATGATGTCATGGATACGATGTATATATGATACTATTAAAGATGACGTCATGAGCATGGTAGCATTCTTTGATACAAGAAGCAATAATACTTTCATCACGTTTATTCCTAAGAGAGACAATATGGAACTGGCAAGAGACTATATACCAATTAGTTTGATTAATACTTGTTATAAGATTATCTCTCAAATACTTTCTACGAGTCTGAAGAAGGTACTTCCCCAGTTAATATCTAGCACTCAAACAACCTTTGTTGAAAATAGACAAATCATTGATAATATTATCTTAGCAAATAAGTGCATTGCCTCAAAGATTAAAGAATGAACTAATGGGTGGTTATTCAAGATGGATGTTGAGAAAGCATACAATAAGGTGAATTGAGGTTTCCTTGATATTATCATGGCTAAAATGGGAATGGGGCAAAACGGAGAGGATGGGTAAAAACTCTTATATCAACAACTCATTTCTCGATTCTACTCAATGGCAAGATGGGTAACCAATTCAAAAGTTCCAGAGGGTTGAGGCAGGGAGACCTATTATCTTCATTTTTATTCACTATGGTAATGGAAGGACTATGCAAGATGGTTCAAAAAATGAAGGTAAATGGTTTGTATAAAGGGTTCACAGTAAAACAAAATGGTACCGAGATGTCACACTTGTTATTCACAGATGATACTTTTTTTTTCTCGAGCGATGATCCACAACAGATCGTTTTCATTAGGGCTTTACTTATTTGCTTCCAGCTTTGTTCCAGTTTTAGCATTAATCCTATGAAGAGTTCAGCAATCCAGTTTAATAATACAATAACTAATGATATTGTAGAAAGTACCTTTGGGTGCAATTTTGAAGATCTTCCTATAAAGTATCTTGGGATGCCGGCTGGAGCACAATACAATAATAAAATTATTTGGGACAATGAGACTGAGAGAGCATGGAAGAAAACTCAAGGGCGGCAGAGAAGGTATTTTTCTTAC
>JAJJMC010011374.1:1008206-1021739 GCA_023531435.1 Papaver californicum | reverse complement strand
TTCGGATGGGATATGAAGAACTTTAGAAGCACTTGGTTCGTCAATTTGGAAGGGAGTGTACAAACGTCTAGACAAGTTCAAGGAGGGGCTTCAGTACTGTGTCGGGAAGGGGAATAGGACCCTTTTTTGGAAAGACCACTGGACTGTAAATGAAGCCTTGGAGTCTGTTTAAGGTATCCATAAAAACTAATCACAGTGTGGATAAGTTTCATAGTGTCGATGAAGAAGGAAATAACAACTAAAATCTTGATTCAAAGAGAAGATTAACATAATTAGAAACTGAAGAGGCTTTGGGGGTCACAACTCTCTTGGAATCAGTTTCTATTAACGAAAACGAAGTCATGAGAATTTGGAAACACGCTAAAGATGGCCGGTTCACAGTAAAATCGTGTTATAAGGTACTAACGAAGAAAGAAGATGGTGAAGAATTCCCTTTGAAAGCAATGTGGAACAATAAGGCTCATACTGAAGTGACTTTCTTCATTTGGATGGTACGTCACTATTTTATTCTTACCCAGGATATTCTTATACATACGGGAAGACCTTTGGCTAATACATGCAGCTTATGCAAAAGAGAAATGGAATTAGTAAACCACTTATTTTTGCATTGCACAAAGACGAGTAAGACTTGGAATTTTTTTTATAAGGCATATGGAGTTGACTGGGTACAAGGAGAAGATATCAAAATGGTGTTTCAAGATGCCAAAAAGAAATTTTCTCTAGAAAAGGCAACTTCATATGGAACATCCTACCATTTGAATTTTCTACGAAATTTGGAAAGAAAGAAACAACCGCATCTTCAACGAAAAAAAGTAAAAATGACGTAAAATTGTATTCGAGATAAAGGGTGACATTTTATATTGGGCTCAATCATCAAAAGATCTTGAGGGTATGTGTTTTCAAGACCTTATCTTTCAATGGAAAAAAATTGTTCGAGATTAATATGTTTGGTGTTATATTATGGTGGTTTTGCTGAAAGCTAAAATATAACATACACTAATCCTTGTATCCTTTTTATTTTTTCTATCTATAATATATACTACATTATTTTGTTGATAAAAATATATGTATATATATATATAAATATGCTTTAGAAGAAAAAAAAACTTCATATATAAACAAGATGTTGAGACTGGGTACATTGGAAATTCTAGCTCTATGTACTATAGTGAACAAAGAGAATTAAAGTTTGATCCTCATCCCGCCACTTTGTAAATGCTGGATTCTCTACATCTAGTATTATAAGAACAAAAATGACTGTAACATGTTCTTGAATCCTATATTTCTTTCGAACACAACAATCAAAAACTTCCATGTATGACAATTACTCTCTTGAATCTTTATCAAAATGATTTTTGACAGGATGAGAAGAGGAATGTTAACGATATATCATGGTGTCGAAGTTGTCATCGTAAGATTGAAAAAAAGAAAAATAGGCAATAAAAAAATATTAAAAAAAATTGAGAGGAAATTAACGCTGATTTCATCATATGAGATTGACGATGAGAGTTTGCAACTAAGAGAGAGGATCGAGAAGTGAAACCTAGAGTGGAATTTTTTATTACAGAGAAAAAAGAATCCTTGTAACCTTATCTTAATTCTAAAAGGGCTTGACAAATAAAACTTTTAAGTTGAAGATGGAACTTTCATTTTTTATTGATCGTAATAAATCTTTTATAATGGGGCTATTATGGTAAGGACACTTGGTATAATTTGATTGATGCAAATATTTAGAGGTTAAAGAAACTCACTCTCTTATTGGATATTTTGTTTTAAATTTTTTACACTTCGTTTATACCCCATACTTAATTGCACCGGGTCAACGTTATCCACAGCGGGTGGATAATATCTTGGACCGACGATTAGTGTTTAATCGTTTTTAAATTTTTCTTATAAGTGTTGGATAAAAGCAGGAAACACTTTATTTATGGTAAACCAATATACTGTATTTAACTCTTAATTATATCTGTCATCTTCTGTAGCATATGTATAGGATACCTAAACTACAAAAAGTTAAACTATAGAACTTTCTCTGTGCAAAATATATATCCTTTGGATAGTATACTGGAAGCTAAATACAAACTCAAAGAAACAGAACATGCAAAAATTATTATTTTTATCATAAGATACAAAATTTAGAAATAATATATAATTTAGCAGAAAAAATATTATGTGTCTTTCTAAGATTCTACAATCAATCATGAGCCAAAGAAACCTGTTGAAGATGAAAATACTGATTGCTTCGAAGAGATAATTACGTCGGTAAAATTGGTGGAAAAGATATGACCTCCAGAAATGACTACAGAAATGTCGACATTAGTAGAGTACAACGAAAAAGGAAACAACATACTTAGTCTTACTTATTTATATTTCTTTCAAAGCATTAATTTTTTTTTTTTAGAATTTCGGTTTAGTATGAGAAATAGTTATATTTATTTTTAGGGATGGATATCAATTTATTAGTTATTTTAAAAATGGTTTGATTATGTTTGAAATAAATCTAATAAAAAATAAGGTGCTTAGCACGGGATAAAACTAGCAGTAGAAAATAGACCCGTGATAACCAGCACTAAACAACCAGACGAATAACACTACTACACATGTAAAAACCCACAACAAGAAATGTTAAAGTTTCATGGGATTTTTAATAAAATGGCAGACTATTAACAACCGATATAATAAAATGCCCACGTTTTATTGAACTTTAATATAATGACCATGACGTTAGCAATTCCGTCAGGGCCCACCAAATTGGTAAAATCTCGTTTACTTAGTCAATATCTCGTATGAAGAGATGATATTTTGATGGACGCAATTACAAAGCTACCCTTTACGGAAGAAAGGATGTTTTGATCTTCAACCATCCACGCGTTTGATTAATCGACGGCTCAAGATTAATTTGACCAGATTGTAACACATGTTCATCTTCAACCGTCCACGCGTTGGGTTAATCGACGACTGAAGATTAATTTCACCAGACTCTTTCTTCTTCTTCTTGTTCATCATTGTCAGCTAAGTATTTTCTCTTTACATTACAAAATCAAAATGTTGTGATTTCAAATTCTAGGGTTACTTCCATCTTCCTTCTCTACTTCGATTAGTGATGGTAATGTTAATTCTTCTTCTGATTAGGATTCTTCATTTGTAGTTCCCTATCTGATTAATTCATGTGGATTGTCTGAAATCGAAGCTATTTCTTCTTTTAAAAAACTCAATTTCAAAACCACATCTAAGCCTGATTCAGTTTTGATTTTACTCAAAGCATACGGATTTACTGAACTCCACATTTCTAAAATAATCCATAGATACCCAGCCGTCTAATCCTCATAAAACCCTCAAGCCCAAATTTGTTTTTTTTTTTCAAATCCAAAGGGCTTTATGGACTTGAACTTGCAAACTTCATTACAATTGACCCAACGATTCTCAAGCAGGGCTTTAACAAAGTAATAATCCCTTCCTTTGATATCCTTAGGAGCATTGTTAAGTCTGACCAAAGCGTCATTAAAATGATTAAACGAGATTAATGGATTCTCAGTGCATGCCATTTTAAAAGAGTGATGGTCAACCTGGAGCTTTTGAGAAATGAAGGTGTCCCTTAAACTAAGATTTCTAAGTATCTAAAACACCCAATATCATTTACTGGAGATGTGGATAGATTTAAAGAGATTGTAGAAAAGGTTAAGGAAATGGGTTTCAATCATTTACGAACCACATTTCTTAAAGTTGTACTTGTACTGGTATCATTGAGCGAAGCCAGTTGGAGAGAAAAGATGGATGTTTACAAGAGATGGGGTTGGAGGTTTAAATTGGGTTGAAGATGATGAAAGAAGACCACTAATGGTAGCACGTGCTATGCACATGCTGTGAGTCACGAGTTGAGCATACCATGACTCACTGTTCTAACTAGGCCTTATTGATTCAAGGGCTTTAATGTCTTTTCCAATAATTGATTTAGTGTCACCTAATCTCTAACGATAGTTAACCTTTTTTCAAAAAAAAAACAAGATGGAAAAGGTCAAACTGTGCCCATTTTATTAATGTTCCAAAAACCTAGCTATTTTATAAACAAGGGTTTCGTACATGGGCATTTTATTAAAAGCCCCAAGTTTCATCACATCCATGGCGTATAATTGAGGAATTTTTTTTAATCACGCACTTGTGCAAACAAAATTGAACGAGCACCTCTACCACCGTCGGATGATTAAGATATGACATCATCTAATTGTAGATTCAACCATAGTTATATTCTTGATTCTAAGTGTATCTTACAAAAAATTTCTGACTTTTTATTTCCCGTACGAAATATTATTCTTAAAATGTCCAATAGGTTTGGGCGCCAAAATCTTATCTATCCAACGATGATGGAATACTTCTCTTATAGAACAACGAATTCCATACAACGTCATGGCGGGTGCATAATAGGGAAAATGGCGGGTAGCAAATTCCATGTTGATAGACTTAAATGTGTAGATAGCTACACCTTTTCTATCTCTCCTGAGACCAACCACCATCCCACTTTGATGATGATAATGATGATGAAATATTATAAAACTCAATTTTGCTTTTATTTTCGATGGTATTTATTTATTTTTAAAATTTTCCTAATTTTCATATCAACCTGGATTTTCACGGTTTGTTAGGATGCTCATGGAACAGTAACTAAGAAGATGTTGTGTTGTTCGGCATTAATTTAGAAAATCCGTAAAATACAGTTAAATTCAGGAATATAACTGTGGTTAAGTCTATAATTAGATGATATCGCATCTTAATCATCCGACGGCGGTAGAGGTGCTCGTTCAGTTTTGCTTGTGCATGTACGCGATCAAATTTTTTTATGGTTGACTATATCATGAGAGTTACAAGTTGATTAACTGCAAGCTGCCAAGCGGTCCCACCTAATTAGTCGCACTACCAAAGAAAATTCAGAATTTAACCCAGCAATCCATGAGGCCAAGAAGATTTAGTATTTTTAATCTCTAGCACGAGTAGGAAACTCGTGCTCGTGTGGGCTTCGTCCAGTACCTGGTCCAAAAGAATTCTATGAGCCGCTAAAAAAAGGAGTTTGATGACCCAATCAATCAGAATCAAATATGATAATGCTCCTACACAATCAGAAATAGAGTTTCGATTAGAGCGTTGTCAATGGCTATCCATTACTCGGAATCGGAATCAGAATCAGAACCGGGTAAATTGAGTTCAGGTCCTTAAATTAGGCCCATAACAACTTAGGACCCGACGGGTATTACCCGATCGGACCCAAAATCTTAACGGGTCCTAACAGGTATTAACCCGTGAGTATCGAGTACTCGAATATTTTTTTTATTTGTTAGTTTTACCTAAAATTCAATGACCTCGTTTAGTTTTGTTTGGATTTATTTATTTATTTATTTATTTTCTTAGATTTAATCTTTAATTAGAACTTTTACATAAATGTAACAATAACTTTATATGAAAAATTATTCGATTCAAGTCAATATACATGATTTATAAAAAATTATACTTAATTTTAGAAGACCGGTTAAATACCCGGATCCAACGGGTATTTAGGTTTTTAAACGGATCCGGTTCTGGATCCACTAAATCAGGAACCGGACACGGATTCGTTAGGACCTGGATCCGTCTTTTTTAATCGGGTCCGGGTCCGGGTCTCGTGGTATCCGAGAGGAACCTACCCAATTGACAGCCCTAGTTTCGATCACCTTTAAATTTATGAAGAATTTTTAATAGGATTAATCGATATTTGATACTCAAGTTTTAACTAACTTTAGTATTTGATCTAATATTTATCCAATGTAAGAACTTGGTACCTGAATTTCACCTTGATCCGTGTTGACTCCGCTAAGTGATGACATGTATAAATATTTGACTTAGTTAATTTATCTTGTGCCCCCGATTATAATTTATTCTTTAAACAATCTAAGAAAAAATGATATAAATGTTTTACGGCCATATAAAAAAGGCGAAGAACAAAATATTCATCTAAAAACTTAGAGATTTTTTTCGGGAATCCATTGTATACAATTCACAAAACCCCAAACCCCAACCCCCCCAAATCGTAACCCTTGGTTAAACGATTCAAGTAGTATTCGAAGTTCTTTCAACTACATCATGAACTTATTACAGACCCAGAATCCCCAAATTGTTAACCCTTGTTTCAATCAGAAAACCCTAATTTCATCACCAACTTCAAACTTTACTCCTCTAATAACAAAGTTCTTTCAGAACTTAATTGAACCAAAATACTAAAATCAGAGTTTAAAATCAACAAATCGAGGCAATGATCGAAAACAACGAAAATATGATGAAAAATGGCCATCTCAACCCTTGTTTGTTCTTAGTGATTTTAGATGATTCTCGGCTGTGTAAAAACTCACCAAAACCCATTTACAACCATTAGTCTTGTCTCAAAACTTCACTGCAACCACCATTCCCTGTTTCAAAGCGTCACAGACTTCTCAAACTCTCAAATCCAAAATCAACCTCAATAACAACGAACTCAATACCTTTTCAACTCGTTCAAACCCATCACCGGCAGAACTCATCTTTCTTCTTATTTACTCTGACTTTTCTGTTTAATCAAAGAAATGCAATTCTTCGATATCATGCAAATTTTGAAACCCCAACTGCTCATAAATCGAAACCGACCATACCTAAGAATTGAGATAAAGAAAACGAGAGAAAAGTGGCCGATAAATCAATGGAGAGGAAAAGAATTTGAAGATATTGATAGAGGTGATACTGTAAAATTATTCATCTCTCTCTCCTTCTCCGAATTTACTTTCAGAAAACCTAAATTTTAAAGAAAATTAAGGTGAGAGTTGAGTTGGGATGAAATAAGAAAATAAATTATACTTCGGGGGCCACAAAAAAATTAATTGAGTCAAATACTTATACACATCATCACTCTAACGGAGTCAACACTTGTCAGCGTTAATTCCAGTACCAAACCCTAATATTAGATTTATACTCTCTCCGTTTCAGGAAAAGAGTTACTTTTCCTATTTGCACAATTGTTAAGGCAAGATGAGAGAGAATAACTTTTATAATTTATTTTCAGATTTACCCTAATAAAAAGTTTAATATTATATATATCTTTATAATGAGTATAATAACATTTCTTAAATAATAAGGGTAGTTTTAAAAGTTTGTCATATTAAAAATGAAAGTAACTCTTGGAACAAAAATTTAAAGAGAAAGTAACTCTTTTCCTGAAACGGAGGGAGTATTAAACACTGAAATTGGTCAAAACGTAATAAACATCAACTAACTTTTTTAATATGACAAGCTTATCATTGTACTTAATGTAATAATAAAAATTAGGATAAATGGCTTCAACAACACCACCGCGTAGTTTACTTAACCCTCGTTAGGAGACAAAATAGGAATATGATAACTATTTGAATGTCCCATAATCAACTAATATTCTTTATTTACATTATTACACCCTTCAAAATTTGCGCATCACCTCTTCTGAATTATTTGGGATTATATTTTTTAGTAGGTCATGATTAATTATTCAGGGTGATTAAATGAATGGTTTTTTTATAGTAAAATTGTTCAATTACAAAATTTAGTGCTGTGAGTGAGAGTGCTACCGGTCAACCGCATCAATATTTTGTATCTCAAGATTCACAAATGAATTATTTTTTCGATGGTAAATTGTATCATGTTTTGTTATCACAAGATGAAATGAATCATGAACCAAATGAAGAATCAGTGCCTATTCAGATATGTGCGTTCATTAGGACAAAATTCAATTTTGCAGTAGAAGTTCAGACGTTTTTTCTTTTACTTTGAAATCTCCGAACCTCAAATAAATTAATCTGGTTTCCTTTTGAGTTTAGGCTCGGTTTTAAACAAATAATTAGTTTGCCCAAATTTAAACTTAAAAACTGTTTGCCCGAATCCAAACTTAAAAGATCCTTGTGGCTGGTCAATAAAAATATATTTAGTTGGTGGACTTACCATTTTAGATAAAAACTCTGTAATAGACCGGAAAATTTTTCGTTTGCAGCGTTATACGTTGGGCAGGTCAGAACTCTCGATGCGCCACGTGAAATAAAAATAACCGGCCTTAAACTTTCATTTTCACTAGGTAAATGCATGTCGATTTACCTTTTAAAGTATGCTTTATAAGCATGATACTCGAGATGTAGTTTCCATACTGCTCCAACTCACCATTTGTTCTAGCTCAAGGCCATTAAAGCCAATAAAGTCAATGGTGCATCACTTGCTTACCATTATTGTCTAAGCTTAAGGCATGCCTTGGAGTAGCACATAAGCCATTGTAGGTCAAATTTCCATTTTCCTAACTCTGCTTCGACCATGCGTTGGAGCGTGCACTTATCTTGCTCTTGCCAAGGGTGCAATATCCAGGCACATGTCATTCCATACCGTAAAGGTTGATAAGAAGTATGAACAATCCATCGAATGGAATTGCAATTACCTCATCGAGCCAGATGATATGAGTTACCATAATGTCGCAATCACCTCTAAATTAGATGATATGAGCGACAAGGTGCTGCACCTCAACGCATTGCATTGCGGTTTCCTACTTACCCAACCCGTACCTTGAAGGGATCAAGCATGACCGTAAATCATCCGAATAGGGGCAAGCATCTTTAGCCTATTAAGCCAAAGCCAACATCAAAAGGGGCCAATCGTTTCGAAAGGATATGCTTAGGCATATACAATTCGAGTCCAATTATTTCCAACATGATGTAGCAAGGCCAAAGGCCTGGCAAAGCCTACTCCGTAAGGCCAAGGGACTTTCGCAAGGTATGCACCAACTTGTGCATAACTATCGCTACATGTATGCATAATGCATTCTCGAGTACGCAACATGGATGAATGATGCTTTCGCATAATTCATGCTCCATCGGTTAAGCTACAAGCATATTGACGCTTATGCATCAAGTATACACCAACATATTGGCCACATCGCATATATGTGTAGTACCGTTCATGCACATTCGACCAAACCTCCCTCCCTATATATGTCTTAATCGTATTTCCATATATTTTGAAAAGGAAGATAAGGGACATCCATCGATTGCACTTTAGGAAAATCCGCTTTCTGGTTAGCATAACTAAGGAAAATCCGCTTTTTGGTTAGCATAGCTATGCAGATCCGCTTTCTAGTTAGCATTGCTAGGAAAATCCGCTAACTGGTTAGCATACCTAAGACAAATCCACTTTTTGGTTAGCGTAGCTAGGCAAGTCTGCTTTCTGGTTATCATATCTAAGATAAATCCGCTTTCTGGTTAGCATAACTAAGCATCATCGTTTTCCAACCAACTTCTCTTCCCTATATATGTTTTACTCGTATTTCTACAAGATTATAAAAGAAGGGGGGAAGACATCTATCGACTACACTCTGGGCTAAAATGACTATTTTGCCCCTCGCTGAAAACTTGAGAATATGACTTTTCACTTTAATTATAAGATAACCATTTTGCCATGGTGAGTAAAATTACTATTTACCCATGAATGACCTTTTTGTGCCTGGTGTATACAATTACTATTTTACCCCTGAGTGATCGTTTTGGCCATGATATGTAAAATTATTATTTTACCCCAGAATAGCCATTTTGGCCCTGGTGTGTAACATTACTATTTTACCCATGAATGACCGTTTTGGCCCTGGTGTGTAAAATTAATATTTTACGCCTTTGTCAAAAATACGGGTGTTACAAACACTATGCCCTCTCTCCTCCCCTGAATGATGTTGGTGTTTGACTGATAACAACTAGTTTAAGCCGGTAATTGACTGATAATGACTAGTCTAAGATGGAAAATGAACTAGATTTTTAGGATCTCTTACTAGATTCTCATACATCACAAGTAAGATACAACACATGTAATCAATTAACAAACTTCAACTAGATTCATAAAAAGTTCTTCACTACAACAAACCCATTTATGAAAGACACTTAAAATCTAGAAACTAAAGACACATAAAGATCCGAAGAAACAATATACCAGATAACTATCTGATATCTTCAATCCCTCTGGTTTTTTAGGAAATTAAAAAAACAACATCATACATCATCAAGCTTTCTTCTCCGACTCTTCCTTAAGGTTCCTTTCAAGATCAATAGAAAGTGAATTAAAGGTTTCGACGACGATGAATAACTAGGGCTGCACAAAAAACCGAAAATCCAGGTAAACCGGGCCGAACCGTACCACTAATAAACCGAACCGAACCGAACCAAAAATCTAATGGTAATCAACGGTTTTAAATTTAAGAAAACCGGTTAACCCCGGTTCTGTTTTGATTTACACCTACAACCGAACCAAACCGATTCGGTTTAAACCGATTATTAAGGACCGTAGGATGATATATCTACGGTCAGGGACGTTGTTACTCTACAGCCGATCGATTAAACCGAAGTCGATAATATTAACCGTTGGATTAAAACTAAGTAGTATATAAACGAGATTTTTTTAGAGTTACATCTCTATTCGATCCTCTCTCTTCTCTTACATGAAGCAGGAAGAGTCTCTTCCCCTCTTTTACATATCTTCTTCCCCTTTCTGGATCTAAAAATTTGTAAAGATATTAAACTCTACAACCTAGTTTCTTAATCAGACAATGGTAAGGTCACTACAAGTTCTGTTAGATCTTTAGTTTGTACTTTTTTTCGATTTCTAATTAAGGTTTTTATTTGCAGGAAGGAGGATGTAATCATCGCAATAGGTTGTTCTGACCTTTGAACTAGAAGCAATGATGGTAACTGATTCATCTCTTTATTTTCCCCTTTGCTTCTCTCGATCGGCTGTAGGGGGAAAAAGATGGTAAACCAAGAAAAAGATGGTAGCCCTTTTAAGCATTTGTTCTTAGCTCTCACTGAAGATGGTAAACCAAGAAAAAGACCCACTGTTAAATTACTCTCCTTTTCCTTGTTTTCATTTTATTTTTGTTATGTTTAACTAAAA
The DNA here is from genome assembly GCA_023531435.1 of Papaver californicum. Taxonomy (NCBI): domain Eukaryota; kingdom Viridiplantae; phylum Streptophyta; class Magnoliopsida; order Ranunculales; family Papaveraceae; genus Papaver; species Papaver californicum. Next base: position 1,010,801 of record JAJJMC010011374.1, on the reverse strand, counting down.
TCTGTGATTTATTCAGGTATTACATTGTTGGAGATCAAAAGATCTTTCAATCATACTAAAAGGTTTCTCAATAACTGGAGACCTTCTGATGATTCTCCTTGTGGTTGGAAGGGTATCACTTGCAACCATAATGACAGCAGAGTTAGCATTATGTATTCGATCTCAAAACCCTACCCTTTTTCTTTTCTTTTATTCATTTTTTTTAAATCTCAGTCTCAATTTTTCTGAAGTTTTCTATGTTTGGGGTTGTTCAGAAACCTGCCTTACATGCAAATCGGAGGCATCATATCTCCAAGCATTGGAAATCTCAGCAGTTTGCAAAGATTGTAAGTCCCCCCAAATCTAGTTAGTTTAATAGGCGTAGTCTATCTTTGTGATCAGCTTGTGTGTTATTTTGTGTTTTGTATCTGTGTGATTGTCTCTTGTTTGCCTAAGTTTTTTTTTCTAGCTTTTGGTGCTCTGCCTACAGAGATAGGTTGTATTAGGGTGTGATTTTTTTTTCTTGCTTAATTAACTAATACAAGTATTTGGTGTGGTTTTTTTTTCCTTGCTAACATTTCCAACATGCATGTTTTTCTTTAACCTGCTCCTCCTTGTGAGTTATTGTTCAGTTTTATCCTTCTCACCCGATCTTGCTACCTGTATGTTTTATCCCTGCTTCATGTGTGTTTGTATAGTTTTCAATCTCTCATATTTGTGGTTTGAATTGTAGGTTGAAGATTACTTCTTGCGTGGTGAAGTTTTATGCTTTGCGAGCTTTAGTGTTCTGATACTGGTAGTATTTGGTTTAAGATTTCTTATTTAGAAACCCTATCTTTTTGTAGTTGGTAAACACATTGGAAGTTACTGTACGTTTAAAAAGAAAACTTTTGTGGTTCCTTATTTTATTGATAGTTACTTACAAGCACATTTTGACTAAGATCTAGTTGCCTTGTCTGAATGATATTATAATGGAGGTCGAGGGCCTCAACTTGTTCAGTATCTGCATAGTTCCTTCTCCATGTATTCCTTAACAATTAGATTAGTGGTTCCATAATGATGGTGTTTGTTAAATAATACTTGTAGTAGTGTCTTGATCTATCGTTTAGGAGGATGCCATGTATGTCATGTAAATTCTCAGCGGTATGCATTGGAGTTGGTGTTTTGTGAAGCGACTCTGCCATAAACCTGTCTCTAAATCATAAACTTGTCTCTGAATCATAAACCTGTATGTTTTTGTCTAGTTAAGCTTTTTCTTTGTTTTAGTGAAATTCCCTGTAACCTGCTATTTCAAGCCTGTTTTTCTACCTGAGCACTATGTCCTCCTTATGGAATGGGGTCATTATTTGCTTATCTGGTCTGTGCTTGCTTTTTTCATTGTATTATTTCTGTTTCTTAACAAAACTACTCTATTCCTGCATTTCCCTGTCTAGCCTTGCAATTGTCCTTCTCTGTTTGCTGAACTCAACTGTCTGTTTTTTCCCTGCCATTGTTCAGGCTATATATACTAAATTTCTGGGTTCTTTGGTTACTTTCTATCACTGTTGCTCATCTTGTTTGTGAAAAGGGTGTGTAGTAGAAGTTTGTTAAGTTTGTTAATTTTGTTAAATATGAAAACAACCGGTTAAAACCGAAACCGAATCGGTTCAAAACCAAACCAAACCGAATTGTTTAATGATAATACTCAGTTTTCAAAACCGAAAAAACTGAGACTATCGGTTTCGGTTATGGCTGGGTTAAAAACCGAACCGGATCGTACCATGTGCACCCTTACGAATAACCCTATCAGCAACGCGTTCCTATCGAACTTCTTCGTCTTCATTACTGCTTATCTCTACTACTTCTATCTTGTAGGAGTTAGTAGTCTCTGTAGAGTGCTGGTTCAACTGATTTTCCATCACAAACTGATTAGGACAAACAGGCTCACCAACTGCCTGAGATAGTTGTACTGGATACCCAATATTGTCATTATCAGTTCCCCACCCAGTTCCATAATCCTCATCACTATATACAATACCCTCATTAAAATTGTAGCCTCCTTCAGCATTAAAGTGAGCAAGATCATCAGAGTTATCAGAGCCAACTGAGAATAAATTAAGATTTTTTTTTTCTTCTTCTCTTGGTGGCTGAATAGGTCGATTGAAACGATTACGATTTACGACCCATAGCAATCTGTCTATGTCTTTCTTCAAATGTGGGCCCGTCTCAATTGTAATACCCATCGGGATCCAAATCATCCTCAGGACCATATCCAATGTCACTACTAATTGCATTTGTTTCTATGTTTGTATCCCTATAGCCTTCTGAATCTCCGCTTAAGGGAGCTCTCACTTCAATTGTTATTAGTCTATCTAGAGACACTGAAAACTCTAAGTTTGGGGGTGACTATCATTCTCCATGTGCTATACCATTAACTCTTAAGAAGGTCCCTAGCTTGGGACCTGACATAGGCACCGCTGCAATTTTACGAGATCATCCTCCAGTTAGATTTATCGATCCTCAGTTGCCAGAAACCCATCCTCTGGTCGATGCGGTTTACCTAGATAGGGATCAAGGTGTACTCAGATCGTTTATCCTCTTAGCTTGCTGCAGTTTACTTCTACCATGGGGCACACT
>JAJJMC010011374.1:903711-1008196 GCA_023531435.1 Papaver californicum | reverse complement strand
AAGTTCGAGAATCGAATCTTTATTTACCACTATATAAAATCACATCATAGTCATGCGAAATTCTACTCCCTCGCTTGTGAACAGACGAGGTATCAGCATCTCGCTTAAAAACACGGGCGAAGTGTTGACATTCCGCCAGCCCAAGCGTTATGCTAAACTTTCGCTCCACCAGACGACTGAGCAGAAGCTCGCCTACTCATAAGCGAACAGCTGAGATATCGCCTAAAATTTCCAAACACGGGCGAGATGCAGTGATTTCGCATGGAACTGGGCGGGGTACCAGGACCACGCTTACTTTTGGGCGAGCCCCCAAGATAGCGCTTGAGTTTTGGGCGAGACCCTAAGGACTCGCATGGAACTGGGCGGGGTGCCAGGAGCACGCTTCTGTTTGGGCGAGCCCGCCTGAGTTCTGGGCGAGACCCTTAGGCCTCGCTTGGGTTGGGCGAGACCCCAAGGCACCGCCTGGGGTTGGGTGAGACAATTTTTGGGATGTTATGATATGTTACCGTTGACATGTTACCGTTGATATGTTACCGTTGATATGTTATCGGTCATATATTTACCCTATATATATGGGATACTAAACCAATGGCATTTTACTAAACTCATACATTGTGTAGTTGAAAATTCTAAAGTTGATTTTTATTTCATTTTTTGAAATCGATTAGTAAAATGGCGCCATCAAAACCACGGGGTCCAAATTTTTCGTCTTTTGAAGATGTTACGATGTGTACGATTCATTTGTCTATTTCTCAAGATTGTAGCATTGGTACCGATCAATGTGAAGAAAAATTATGGTCACGTATACTAGGTCGGATGAAAGAAGCTATACCTTCTATGCCAGAACGTAGTTGGACCTCCCTTCAGAAACGATTTCAAATTATAAGTAAGGATGTGGCGCTTATGTCTGCGAAGGAGGCTGAAGTCGAAAGGGAACATCATACTGGATGGGGCCCCGAAAATAAGGTAACAACTCGTTTAATTATGCTTATTACATTAATCTATATGATTGTATATCCTTTAACAACATTGAATTGAAACACCAGTTCGCAGAAGTACGTAGGCTTTTCAAGGAAGCAACTGGTCAAAGTTTTAAACATGAAGATTGCTACACCGTTATGTTAGATAATATTAAATATTCCAGAAGGTCGACATCCGTTTTCGATTCATCACAAGGCGAGTCTGATTACGACAACGAATCTCAGGACGTACAGGACACAACAGAATTAAGCGTAGATGGTCCCAGCGCCTATGAAGATCTTGGAGATATCCCCAACACAGTAATCCTTCCAATGGGGAAAAAAGAGGCGAAACGACAGAAGACAAAAGGGAAAGCAAAATTTGCTGAACAACAAGAAGTGATGCAAAATATTTATAGAGAGCAACAATGCTTCAACGCCAAATGTACCGAACAAAGAGATATGAAGATGGCACAAAGAGAAGCTGAGTTTGCAGCAAAATTAGCTAATGATAAAGCAAAGTTTGAAGCTAAATTAGCTGATTCAAATGCAAAGTTTGCGGTAATACAAGCTAGGCAAGAAGCAGAAGAGGAATTCCGTATAATGACGATGGATATCTCCCAAATGGATGATGTATCAAGACAGTACATCGAACTGAGGAAGAGAGAAATTTTGATGAAAATATTAAACCAATCATAACGTCCGGATTATTATTTACCATTTTCATATTAAATTTTAATTATGATCAAAACTAAATTAATTTAGTTATTATTTACCATTTTCATATTGAGTTTTAATTATTTACCATTTTCAATAGATTTTTATGTTTTTAACGACTCCTATTTTTAAATAAAAATTTAATTTAGAATTATCTTTGAAAATTACTACTAATACGAGCTGGACTCGATGAACAATTAAAATATAACGCGACTAATAAGTAAAGATAACATAACTCTCGCTTTAACCACCGGTCCACTAACAACACATTTACCCCCAAAGCCCATATAAAATTTCAGTCTTCCCCAACAGATGACCATATATGTTCGATCAGGTCATTTCTCAAACGAACCCCAGTTTGTTTATCGAATACTTCACGTCTGCGTTGGTCCTTGAGCATCCTAGAAAGTTGAGCAGTGTTCTCCCTTGAAATAACAACTGGAGAAGAATTCATATTTGTAGCAAGCTATGAGTTCATGAAATCCAAAATGTAATCGCAATTAACTCCTAACATTATCAATTGAAGTGAAAGTTCAACGGTTCATTATTTTTAGAGTTTTAATTTTTTTAATGCTAATGACCTCGTAATATCCCCTGAATCGTCGTTAAATAAACAATAATTTAAGGTACTACACTACTTTTATTAAATCAAAAAAGACATACATGAAAGAAAACGAAAAATAAACTACTGATACATATAAATAATGTAAAAAATAAACCTATTAGTGAAGCTACATGAATTGGCTTCTCGGACGACGTTGACGAAGTTCTGCCCTACTAGGTAGAAAGATCAACACAAAAGGGTTGAATTCATCCATTACCCTTAAGATCTCAAAATGAGGTTTGTACCGGAAATCACTTCGTTTCCATGTTGTCCATTCCTGGAGTGATCGAGCAACAACTTCATCATCAGTTTCATTCGTAATACGAAATTCATTTACCCGAGCAGTTAAAGAAGAAAATTCTAATACTTCCTTAGTAATTTGCACATATCGACAAAAAAGGCCTGCTCTGTACCGGTTGTTGGGATTACCGGTTTCAGCGTAAAAGTTTGCATGTGTGTGTTCCAACCATTCCATGGTCATACAACCTCGGATATCACGTTCCTGACCCCTTGCTGGATAATGTAATACTACGTTTCGACATATGGATAAATCTTCATCTAAAGTAAAATTGGTTGTATTAAGGGTAAAATTTTCGTAACCAGACATTGAAAAATTAAATGTGGGAAAGATGAAATGAGTTGTGTAGAAATTTCAATGTTATTTATAGTAGTATAACAAAAGAAAAATATCCGTTATGCAAGGACAAAATAACGGTAATAAAATGGTAACTTAACGGTAACATATGGGTATCACAACGGTATTAAAATGGTCATTCGAAATTTAAATTACCCAACACGTTATTTTAACCGTCATGCAAAAATTTAATTTTTTGTTTAACCGGAGTTTGATCTTGGTGGAATAAATGGTGGGAAAGATGGTCTGACGTTCTGCGTTGGTCGAACTATTGAAGAAGAACCCGGAGGTGTGGTCATACCATATGAGGCGAATCCAAGAGGTTGTTCTGCTCGGAATTGGGTAAGCTGTCTGGTCAACAAGGTATTTTGATCTTGTAGGAGGCTAATTTGACCGGCTGTCTGACTACGAAAGTTGTTGAACTCAACTTCTTTGGCAATTAAGTACTCCATCCGATCCTTAGTTTCAGCTAAGGTAAATTGACGAAACTCTTGCGTAAAATCAGCAAACTCTTGCACTAAATCATAAGCCGCCACCTGGGATAAATATTATTTATAATAACCACAGAAGCATAACTGTGTAATATGTATTAAATTTTTCAAAACTTTGTTAAAGACTTACATAGGGTAGTTGTTGGGGGGGAGGAATGGGCACATGATCACGAGGCCGTGGGATGTTGTGTTTGATACGGTCACCTGCAGAGCCATACGTTTCAACCTCCCAATCAACTTGCGCTACATATTTGTAGAGGTTGGTAACATGTCTCCAATATTCATAATAAACATCGTAGGGCACGACACGTACGTATTCACTAGCATTGACGTTAGAAATTGCTGTCATGTCCTCAATCTCGTCGTCGACGAAGTTGGAAATGCAAGCAGGGGGGTTTGCAGGAATACCCTAAGTTGGGTTGTTCTGCCTCCAGCAACGATCTCCGAGATACATATTGTGCTTTATCCAAGAAAATGATAATAAATAAATACCTACCCATTCACAACAGTACGAGTTTGAAAAAAAAGGAGTAGGAGACAAGGACGAGGAAACATACAGTGCCCACCCAGGTGAATGTTATTCTTTTTCCAGAAAGTTCTATTGCTGTGCGGCCAATAGCTTCTGGTAGGTAGTGAACTGCAGTAAGCCATGGTTGCCACGTCACGTCCTTTACGGATAACTGGTTCAGTTTAGTCCTTGTCTTCACTATGTCAACACCCTTCTTCCGGGAGCCGACCCACCTACGACATCTAGGCCATTCATGTTCACTTTCAGCCGAAGGGTTATTTGGACGACATATTCCCAGATATTCGTATCCCCAAAACTACAACAAAAACGCGAGGGTCAAAAAGATTTAACAACATAACAATTAAATTTTAAGAAAATTATTTTGAATAAAGAACAACAAATTACCTCCAAAATTTGGAACGGCCCGGATACTGATTTTTGTCCCCTACTAGCCGTGGCAAGACCCGAATACAATTTTGAAAATGCAGGACCACCCCAGTCGTACTGATCAACTTCATTTAGATTATCAAAGGCAGCCAACCAACCTGCATCAATGTAGGTTTTTGCATTTGGGAAAAATAAATTCCCCAGAACATACATATAGAACGCCCTCGCAACTCTATTAGCAAGAACACTATCATCGTTGGCAGCGTGCAATGTATCTTTATCAAAATAGGTGGTCAAAAACTTCAGGGTGATGGCATCCGAAACCCACTGTTGGGGAACACCTTCTCTTTTGCATACCGCATTATCTTTCAGTTCAGGAAAAATATTCTCACGAACATACTGAAATCTGTATTTAGCTGGGTCATAAGGAACAGATCTCCCGACACCGATACTAAGCCCGGTCAACATAACCCAATCTAGGGGAGTGAACCCAAGCTCCCCAAAACAAAAGTGAAATGTGTTTGTAGTGTCCCAAAACCGCTCGACAATATAATCAATAAGAGCGTGGGATGAATCTACTAAAGGTAGGGATAGTAATCTTCCCCAACCTCCCCTTTCTATTATATATTGGACCCTATTAGACTCCTTAGTGATTTTCTTGTACAGCTGTATAACTGATTTGAGAGAGCCACGATGGTCAAACCTGAAATTGGCGTCGGAGGAATATGTAATATTTGTCGATACGTGTTCCTCCGTATCTTCGACAACATTATAGTGTTCTAACCCCGGAACATCTACGGACTCGGGGACCATGGATTCAGGTTCACAATCCTCTGCGATTTTAGCTTTTTTGCTTTTCTTCTTTCTACCAACCCATCTCGAAACAACATTGCTAGACATCTGCCCAAACAAATAATAGAACATTGTCAATATATTCAGTAAATCACAACAATGCATAAACAATTAAAATTAATTTAACACCAACTAAACTTGTTTGTAATTGTCTATTTCCGTACACATTTGTACCAAAAATTATACATCAAACATTCTAAAAATACATACATCATTATCAAAATAAAACAATCTCACCAATTATAATTAATCTCATTCAAATTACCCAATTGCAAATACTACCATACACATTTGTTTTTAAATTAAATCAATTTAATTTCTACACAACATACTACATTCAACCAATAATATTTAACTTTGTTACAGATATTTTGCTGCCCCCAAATGAATCCCCCTTGTTGGATTGATTTCTACACAACATACTATATTCAATCAAAAATTAAACACAAACCCACTAAAATTAAACTACAACAATTTCATATTGTATGTTCAATTTAACAAAGGGAACAAATTTTGAAACCTAATATTTAACATCCACATAAACCCTAAAAAAATTCCATATATCATAAGTTTAGAACACAAAATTCACAATTCAATAATCGGTTTATAATATGGTAACTACATGATTAATTAAACAACATCTACAATCGAATTAACTAATAAATCATCAACATTTCATATCAAATAAAAACAATTTAATTCATCTTTTTTTTGAAAAAAATATACCTTGATTTCGCTTGGAAATGGTATGAGCGAAATACTCTTGCACTAAACGGGACCTTGGGTTCTCGTTGAATGATTTAAAGTTGGCTAAAATGGGGGATTATGTGGGTTGAGCGGCTACAACAAGGTGGAAGAAGAAGGCAACAGAGAAGAATGAGAGGGGAGCTAGGTATTTACCGTGAAATACACGGGCGAGATCTTGGGATCTCGCCTAACACCAAGCGGAATCCTGTAGTCCCGCTTGGTGTTAGGCGAGATCCCAAGATCTCGCCCGTGTATTTCACCCTCCAAACGGGGTTCTAAGCTTCCGCTTATGTCCATGCGGCATCCCAGTATCTCGCCCGGAATTTCTTTTGCACGGGTAATCCGCACATTACACAGACGAAATCTTGGACTCTCGTTCCGACAAGCGAAACTCTGATGTTTCGCTTAGTGAGTGGGCGAAATGTTGGTACTTCGCCTGGGTATTTTTTTAGTAGGCGATACAGCAGTATCTCGCTTGTATCAGGCGAGCTCCTAGTCTCCCGTCCGTCTTTTCAAGCGGTGTCTTGATACTTCGCTTGCGTTCAAACGATATCCTACCACCTCGCTTGATCATACCCCGTTGTTTTTGTGACGGATCAAAGATCAAAAAATTTGATCTTTGATCTTTGGTAATGATCGCGTGACTGGAGATGCTCTTAGTGGAACATATATAATCTGCGTTTCCTCTTCTATAGGATTTTCAGTACTTAATGCTATCTTAGGAGCAGAATTCTCTCCAACTTCCTTCTCTGTGTTGCTTTCTTCAAACTTGAGAACTTTACTAACTTTTTCTACTGTTGATTTGGCAATTGATTTTCCGTTCTTGCTGCGGTCGGTCATTTTGAGTCTCTGTTATTTTTTTTCTCTTGTGGAATGTACTCTGTGTTACACAATTATTTATAATATATTTGCTTAGTCTTTAATTGCTTGTCTAATCCCATTCATTGCATCTTCCGCTGTGTTCATCCACCTCCTAGTCTTCTCTGCATTCAGTTGACGTTTCATCTCTTTCTAGCTTGTTGATTTCTTCTAACTTTTCTCCTCTTGGTCTCTTCAGTTTCCATATGGAATTTCACATCAATCGCTTCAAGTCTCACAATAAATGGAGGGAAAAAAGCAAACGAGAAAAGTATATTACAACTGTTACTGAGAACAAGCAATTTCCAACAACAATAAAGAAACCCCAAAATTGGCTCAATGCCCAGAACCATAACAAGGAATCCGATCATATATTTCGTATCTTAGATGGATTGGTTTTCACAAATTTTATTTCATTATCCAAATTTCAGAAAACCCAACAAACAACCACTTTTTCTCAAACCAAAAAACCTCTCCAGCATTTGCCTAAATATATATCTTTTCACTTGATGGGAAACAGCTATACCAAAAGCAAAATTAACATCACTCAAATTAAACCCTATGCTACTCAGGTTAACCCGAGCTAATACCTTTTGGTTTCTTATCTTATCCAGAACATAAAAGAGAGCACTATCAATATTAATAAATGTCTTAATCCTGGAAATAAAACATATACAAGAAATAATCATCAGGCCTGTATAAATATTAAATTAGTAATACAATACTTTTAAAGTACAGTATTAGCTAACCTGACCTATATCAACCTATAAAATTTAAATTTTGAATTCAAAGTTAAGAATAGGGTTTATTTGATTTTTATATATGAGTTTTGTCCAGATTTAGTGTTTTTACTTATATTTGTCCAACGTTAGACTTTAGTACCTGAAATCACTGTTCATCATGGATATCAAATTTAAGTGTAATTTTAATTAATTTTACTATATAAATATTTATAGATTTACTATTATACCCTTCACAAATTTCATTTCTTCTAAACCTATCTTCTCTTCTTTTACCTGATTTGGATCGGACTCAGTGATTTAACTCGTCAGAGCATAAATCTGGCAGAGTTCTGTTTATTTTCTTGCAATTTTCCGGCCTAATTCAGGCCATTCTATTCAGTCATTCCCTGCATATTTCATTCATACATTCAAACCAACAAATTGAATCACCAGACGTCTCGTTTTCAAAATGCAATATAAGCTGTTAGAAACATGGTATCTGTAAGTGGTGCTAGTAATGTTTGGCTAACATGACATTCTGTGGGTTCTTCCATAGCAATGATGGCAGGAAAAAACATGGCGAAAACCGGTAACCAAGAGAGCCAACAGTCGGAAAATCCTTTTACTGTTCTATCGAATTGGATACCGAATCTGTATGTGAATCCAGCTGGTCATCTCTATTGTGAGTACATTGGATATTTCGAAATTGAAGAATAAGGGTAAATAGAGAGAAATCGGAAATTAGGGTTAGGTTTTGTTGTGTTCTTCCCCAAATTCTAAATTGAAGAATAAGGGTTTGATGTGATGATTTTGAAATTGGAATTGGTAAAGAGAGATTGACGGTAAATAATTCACAGCACCCACAAAGAAACACTATTCACTAGTTCAGTTCACGAAAGATAATTCACAGCACCCATTGAACACCACACTACTCGAACCATTCATTCATCCCTCTTTTCCAGCCATTCAACCACCATCAATATCTTCTTCTATTTCTCGTTCAATCTCTACAACCCCATCTCCAATAGATTAACGGTAGTCACAGTAAACCACCTTAATCACTTCACGACGACAATTTCCGACACTAACCCATTCTCGGACAAAACCCCATGAAATTCTTCTCTGGTTTCTTCATAGCAACAAACTTCAACTCTCTTTCTTATTCAAACCCAACAGAGAACCACCAGACTCCTTCGTTTCTTCTCAACTGAAATCAAACTCAGACCCACTCAATTAATTCTCTTCTTCAACATTTATCTTCAAAGAAGCCATCAGCGTTACCATCTCACTGAAATCAATTCATCGAGCCACTCCAATTCCTACAGCAAGTCAGCAACAACCCATTATTCTCGCTGTTCTTGAACCAAATTCAGATCCCCTTCTCTTTCCGGCCACAAATCAGAAACCCATCTTCAACTTCTCTTGAATTTCCTTTCCAAGACTTTTATACCTTATTTCTCTCGATCTTTACTGATTCACCACCAACCACAGATCCATGACCTTCCATCGATGTTTCCTGAACTCGACTCACAGATCCCTTCATCCCTCAATCTCAATTTTTTATTTCATTCATCCCTCAATCTCAAATCCCTCATTTCTGTCTCTCACTTTTGTCGACAGATGAAGAGAAGGAGAAGAAGGAGGAAAAGAACAAGAAATAGAGAGAAAAGAAAATATGCGAATCTCTTATTAGGTCATGGATTAGGTCGAATCTCTTATTAGATTTTGTTACTAGGCACCCACGAATGGATGTGGGATGTCAAAATAATTTCATTTATGTTTTAATGACAAGGGTATAATAGTAAATATGTATATATTTATATGGTAAAATTAATTAAAATTACACTTATCTTTGACATCCATGGTGAACAGTGATTCCAGGTACCAAAGTCAAATAAACCCTTAAGAATAAGACGCACGTTAGTCCTAACCTCAAGTTTTAAAAATCATACACCAAGCCTGGTTTACAGTTCCAGAGTAAATACACAAGTACTTTATTTGGGTCTTCAATGGCACAAAACAAACCTTCTTCATCTACCTCTGCTGAAACAAACATTGATAGCATTACTGATAGAATGCAACTTTATTAACTATCCCATCATACCTAAAACCAAAAGTTTTCCTAAAACAAGAAAACTTAGTTCATCAACAACAACAAAACTGGAATCAGATAGTTATTGGAAGGCTATGCAGTAAAGTATCCTTTGATTTATTTTATTTTTATAAAGGATGTTCAGGAAAATTGGAATCTTAGATAAGGTGCAATTATACAACTGTTCAACAACAAAAGGAACTACTGATAAATTTTGCTAAAAGTCAAAGACGACTAGAATCTACTCAAGGAGGGGGGGGGGGGGGTTGGCTTGTCCGGGTGAAGGAACACACCTTATAAATGAATAACAATTTTAAAATATCAATATATGGATGCATATAAAAAGCTGCCCAGTTTCCTTCATATCTGTAGCTAATCTCACGGACATATGCAAACCAGCAGGGACTGACGTCACCATAGCAAACCTTATGGGAGATCAACAATAGAAAAAAAGAACGTGGAATGCTTAGTTACAATCAAATTGAATGAAGCTCTTCCATACGGTTCAGAAGTCTTCCCAACCCCCTATAATTCTTCTTGGTTGGAATTCTCTTATAAACTCTTCAGTCTCCCTCGTTGTAATACCTGCAGGTGGGTTGATCATTCTACAAAAAGATGCCAAGAAAGGGATAAGGGGAGTAACAAGGATAAGATCAACAATTTTAATCTTGAAATCAATACAAATCATCAAGAAAAGGTCAACAAAAGGCAACATGAGCAAAAAATCATGACTTTCTCTGCTAGTGCTTCCAAAACCCCAAATTTAATATAGAAAAAAATTCTAAAGGAATGTAGGAAGCCACAATAAGATGTAAGTCCTTAAAAAAAAGCACAATGAAAACAAGAGTGAATCAACATAAAAAGCCTCCCAGAAACAGTAAAAAGAGTCAGAGAGAAGGCAAAGCAATAATAGAGTTGAGCACTTCCAAAACCAAAGAATTACTTATCAAAAACTGGATTAACTTTGGACCAATTATAATTAAGGAGCCTGAAGAGCAGAACAAAAACAACACAATGGGGGAAAAACTAAGTGAAACAAATTCAAGAAAAAAGAAACCAAACTCAGGAAATTGGAAAAAAATTCAAGATAAAGACAAACACCAAAGAGAGAATTCAAAAGAAAAAACCAACATCATACAAGCAGAGTAAAATATTAGCACCAACAAAAAAATAAATACTACAAAAGATAAGGGAAGTAGCAAGAGAAACAGGCAAACAAAAGAGAATCATATTAGTTTGGCAGAAGAGATATTCCACCAGAATCAACAACTTCAGGAAAGTCAACAAGGAGAAAAGGTAAACATAATTGAGGACAACTATCAGGAAACACAAAAAGACAAGAAGAACAACCAGTTAGAAAAGGCTAAGGACCTAAACCAATCAAATATGGCTGAATCTTACAACATGGAGGTAACACAAAAACTCAAAGCTTTTACAAACTATCTAGAAATTTTCAATACACTCATTGAAATGAAAAACAATATGCTTAACACTAAGCTTAAAGAACTAGGAATACAGTATAAGCAAATTTCACATTATAGAAAAATATCTATTATAACTTGTAACCTAGCAATACCAAAGATTATAACTTAGAAACATTGGAATATCCATAAGTATCCTACTTCTGGAAGTTCTTAAAGACAATAACTTGGAACTCTCAGGGACTAGAAAGCTATAACAAACCAAAAACATACCATAGTCTGAATGATATCATCAACAAAGAAAACCCTGATATTATCTTTATATCATAAAGGGAAAATTGGAAAATATATCCCGAATTTGAACTAGCAATTAACAGATATGTCCCATAACGCTAGAAATTAAGGGATATGTCCCAGACGTCCATTTTATACGTTAAATGGACATATGTGGCTTATTTTTGGACAGTTATACCCTTGTTATTTTAATTGGGTTTGTCTCCAACATCTCTCAAACATATGAAATATGAAATAGAATAGATTTCGCCATAGATACATAAACAAGAGGAAAACTACGTCTATAATCAAGGGTGATGGCTTTGAGCCCTCAGCTGTGTGCTTTAGCGATGCTTTCGAGTCCCAAATTTCACTCTTTTGTGCTGTTAGACACTATTGATGCAAAAAAATATACAGTAGTAGTTAACGGATAAAAATACCATGTCTCCAACATTTCTCCAATATTTTCGAACAAGGGCATAACTGTCCATTTAACAAATAAAATGGACGTCTGGGACAATATCCCTTAATTTCTAGCGTTATGGGACAGATCCCCAACTGATAATTCAAATCCGGGATATATTCCCAATTAACCCTATCAGAAACTAAACAACAGACCCAAAATGTGGAAAAAGTGTTCAACAAACCTAACATACAAAACCACTTTTATTGTTTGGAGGCCTTATACTTGCTTGGAACCATAATGTTGACATCACTATCTTAAGTTCTACTCATAATTAGTTAAATGCTAGAATCTATGATAGTACAATAAATCCTTACTAGATTTTATCCTTTTATATGGGAGCCCCTATAGAAATCTAAAATATGAGTCATGGAACATGATAAGATAAATGAGAAACATTATCACTGAACCATGGGTAATAATTGGGGACTGCAATATTGTTCTTCATGAAACTGAGAAACAAAGTAGATTTAACTTTAATCAAAATGAGGCTGATATTTTTTTAGATATGTTAAATAAACTAGGTTTGCATGATCTTGGCTTTACAGGCTACCTTTTTACTTGGAACAACAAAAGAAATGATAGTGATTTCACTGTACAAAGATTTGATAGGGCTGTGGTAAATAATGAATGGCTAAATAAATATCCTTGTGTTTGCTAACCTATCTTTCCCCTTTAATTTCTGATCATGTCCCTATTAGAATCAACAATCATACCCCTTGGAAAGATGGATCCAAACACTCCAAATTCTTTGGGAATTGGTTAGAACATCCTGGATGTAAAACCATAATCCAAAATACTTGGAAGGAAAATATTAGAGGATCCTTAGATTGCTGCATGACAAAGAAACTAGACAATATAAAATATTATCTTAAGAAATGGAATAAAGATGTTTATGGCAACATAAATACTAACATTGAAACCAAGCTGGATTTAACTAACAAACAACCACAAAACAACACTAAACCTAGAGAAATTTTAAAAATAACAAAAGAACTAGCAGGATGGTACAACACCTAAGAAGCTTTCTGGAAGATAAAAAGCAAAGAACAAGATATCACTCTAGGGGATAAAAACACACACTATTTTCATGCTAAAGCTAAACAGAGATACAAAAGAAACAAAATAAGATCTATTAAGGAGAATGGAATCTGGTTAAACACAAAAAAATACATAGCTAATTGTTTGACAAACCATTTTAAACAAATTGCTACCATTGTAAAACCAACTATTGATGAAACCTAATAGAATTAATTCCAAATTCTATCTCTGAAAAAAGCAACACTGTTCTTGAATCAATACCTTCCTAGTATGAAATAAAGAATACCCTCATTAAAGGGTAAAAAAGTAATTTTACATACCATGGGAAAAACGGTCATTCAGGGATAAAATAGTAATTCTATAATCATAGAAAAACGGTCATTCAAGGGTAAAATTATAATTTTATACACCATGGGAAAAACGGTCATTTAGGGGTAAAATAGTAATTTTAAACAACATGGGCAAAACAGTCACAAGGGTAAAATAGTAATTTTATACACCATGGGAAAAATGGTCATTCAGGGGTAAAATAGAAATTTCACACACCATGGGCAAAACGATCACTTATGGGTAAAACAATAGTTTTACACACTAAGGGCAAAACGGTCACTCAGGGGTAAAGTATTAATTTTACATATTATAGGCAAAATAGTCATTTTATAATTAAAGTGAACAGTCATATTTCATCAAGTTTTGAGCGAGGGCTAAAATAGTCATTTTAGCCTAAAGTGCGGTCAATAAATGTCATTTACCTTCCTTTTCCAAATATGTGAAAATGCTATCAAGACATATATGGAAGGGGACATTGGCCTAGCCATGCTAACTAGAAAGCGGACTTGGCTAACTAGAAAGCGGATTTGCCTAGCCATGCTAACTAGAAAGCGGACTTGGCCAATTAACAAACGGATTTCCCTAGCCATGCTAATTAGAAAGAGGATTTGCCTAACTAGAAAGCGGATTTGCCTACCTATGTTAACCAGAAAGCGGATTTGCCTAGCTATGCTAACCAGAAAGTGGATTTTCCTTAGCTATGCTGACTAGAAAGTGGATTTGCCTAGACATGCTAACTAGAAAGCGGAATTGCCTAGCCATGCTAACTAGAAAGCGGACTTGGCTAAGTAGAAAGCGGATTTGCCTAGCCATGCTAACTAGAAAGCGGACTTGGCTAAGTAGAAAGAGGATTTGCCTGGCCATGATAACTAGAAACCGGACTTGGCTAACTAGAAAACGGATTTGGCTAGCCATGCTAACTAGAAAACGGACTTGGCTAACTAGACAACGGATTTGCCTAGCCATGCTACCTAGAAAGGGGACTTGGCTAACTAGAAAGCGGATTTTCTTAGCCATGCTAACCAGAAAGCGGACTTAGCTAACCAGAAAGCGGATTTGCCTAAAGTGCAGTTGATGGATATCATCTCCCTTTCTTTTATATTCTTGTAGAAATACGAGTAAAACATATATAGGGATGAGGTGTTGGTTGGAAAACGATGATGCTTATCTATACCAACTAGAAAGCGTATTTGCCTTAGATATGTTAACCAGAAAGCGTATTTGCCTTAGCTATGTTAACCAGAAAGCGGATTTTCCTAGCTATGCTAACGAGAGATCGGATTTTCCTTAGCTATGCTAACTAGAAAGCGTATTTTCCTAAAGTGAAGTCGATGGATATCATCTCCCCTTCTTTTATATTCTTGTAGAAATGTGAGTAAAACATATATAGAGAGGAGGTATTGGTTGGAAAACGATGATACTTTGCTATGCTAACTAGAAAGCGGATTTGCCTAGCTATTCTAACGAGAAAGCGGATTTTCCTTAGCTATGCTAACTAGAAAGCGGATTTGCCTAGCTATGCTAACCAGAAAGCGGATTTTCCTAGCTATGCTAACCCAAAAAACGGATTTGCCTAGCTATGCTAACCCAAAAAGCGGATTTGGCTAGCTATGCTAACTAGAAAGTGGAATTGCCTAGTTATGCTAACTAGAAAGCGGAATTGCCTAGCTATGCTAACCAGAAAGAGGATTTTCCTAGTTATGCTAACTAGAAAGCGGAATTGCTTAGAAATGCTTAGCCATGCTAGTGGGAAAGACATATTTGGGTTAGCAATGCTTAGACATGCTAGACATGCTTAGCCGTGCTTAACCAAGATAGCTATGTTTAGCTTTGATGCGTAGCTGATGGGGCTTGAATGATGCGAAAGCATCATTCATCCGCGTTGCTTATTCGAGAATACATATTTGCATACTAAGTGGCATTAGTATGCACAATCTAGTTTATACCTTGTGAAAGTTCCTTGGCCTATACGAACTAGGCTTTGCATGGCCTTTGGCCTTTCCACATAAGTTGGAGACTGTTTGATGCAGATTGTATATGGATGTGCAAATACTTTTGAAACGATTAGCTATTGGCATCGATGTTGTCTTTGCCTTAATAGGCTTAAGTTGCTTGTCCCATTCAAATTGACCCTTCAACTGAAATACAGTCATGCTTGATCCCTTCAAGGTACGAGTTGGGTATGCAGGAAACCGCAATTCAATGCATTGAGGTGCAGCATCTTGTCATTCATATCATCTAATTTGGATATGATTGCGACACTTCGGTAACTCATATCATCTGGCTCGGCAATGCGAGGCAAGAGATGATTGTTACCGCACTTGATGAGGTAGTTAAATTCCATTGATGGATGTTCATACTTCCTATCAATTCATACGGTATGAACGGAATATGCCTGGTTACTGCACTCTTGGCAAGGCAAGATCAGTGCATGCACCCAGCGGTTAGTCGAAGCAGAGTTGGAAAATAGAAACAAAAAACGGCTTGAAGTGGCCTATGTGCTAGTCCAAGACATGACTTAGATCTTAACAATGCTCGTAGGTATTTCATGCATTCCGAAGGCATCATTATTGGCTTTTATGGCCTTGCACCCTTAGAAGAACAAGGGTGAGTTGGAACAGTATGGAAACTACGTTTCGAGTTTCATGCTTACAAAGCATACTTGGAAAGGAAAATCGATCTGCATTTGTCTAGCAAAAGTGAAGCTTTAATCCCAGTTATCATCAGCACCGATACTTGTCATTGATCTTTTTCTAAATTCAACTTAAGACCAATAAGGACCTCAAATATCATCAACACCACATACAACCTTCTAACTTCAGTAATGGAAGCATTTAGCATTATGATAGTATCATCTGAAAACTGCAAATGAGACACCATGGAACCACCTTCTGCAACTTGAAAACCTTGAATTCTTCCACTATTAACTGCCTCATTTAGAAGAATAGAAAGAACCTCTACCACCAGTAGAAATAAGAAAGGCGATAAAGGATCACCTTGCCTGATACCTTTAAAAGGTTTAATTCTATCAGTCGCAATACCATTCTCAAGAACTGAGAACTGAGCTTCTGTTACACACCACCTAATCCACATAATGAATTCTTCCCCAGAACCATTTTTCTGCTAAGTAGAGAATAGAGAAAACCAATTGACATTGTCAAATGCTTTTTCCATATCGATCTTACATAAAATGCCGGGTTTCTTTTGTTTAAGCCTGCTGTAATTCAATCATTATCCACTAGAATCCCATCCAAGATTTGTTTATCTTTTAAAAAAACCCTTTAAGCATTTGAGATAAGATTAGGCATAACAAGTTTTAACCTTTATGAAAGAAGCATGGAAATTACCTTATAGAAACTGTTAATCAAGCTTAGATGTCTGAAATCTTTAGCTATAGTTGAGTTTTTTTTTTTTTGAATAAGATTTAATGAAAGACATGTCAATCTCCAATCAACCTTACCATTATCATGAAAGGATTTAATGAAAGGATTTAATAGCTAGCATAAGATCCCTTCTTTATAATATCCCAACAACATCTATAAAAATCCAATGTGAACCCATCAGGTCCTGGTGCTTTATTAGCATCACACTTCTTAATAACCTCATGCACTTTCTCTTCATCAAACTCTCTTTCAAGGCAATAACTATGTTGATTACTTATGCTCTTTAAAGAGAAGTTACCAAAGCTAGGAGACACAAAGGTATTTGTTGTAAATAGTCTTGTGTAGTATTGTATAATTTCATTCTTGATTATATTTTGGTTGAAAACATCCACATCTCCAATCTCCAATTTGGATATAAAACTCTTTTTTCTCTTAGCATTAGCTATTTGGAAGTAACTTGTTTTCTTGTCCCCATCCTAGAACCCTTTGACTTTAGCCCTTTGATAGATCATTCTTGCTCTAGTAACCTTTAAATCATTAAGCTTAACTAAGTCTTGGGTTCATTCCACCAGATCTGCTTCTATGAGTGTGTTAGATTCTTCTAATGGATTCGGTCTCTTGATGTTAACTTTCAACTCCTCCTTTTGTTTCCTTATCTCGCCAAAAGTAGTTTTGCTCAAACTCTTCAAAAAGAAATTTAAGGTTTGTAATTTCCTGAAGAAAAAAAAAACTTGGGTGCTTGTATAAGTCATAGAGTCCCAGCACAATTCCACATTCTTATAAAATGTTGGATGATTCAACCAATGATGTTCAACATTGAAATAAGTTTTACATCTCAGTTCTGGAGATAAATCCAACAACAAAGGATTGTGGTCCGAGATAGTTCTAACCAAAGCAATCTGAGTGGTTACACTGAAGTTTGAATCAAACTGCTGACATATCAAGAAACTATCTAACACACATAGCAGAGGATCAACATGCTTGTTGGACCATGTAAAAGATCATTCATTTAGAGGCAAATCCACCAGCTCCTGAGATACACAGTAATCATTCAGGAAATCCATATTTCTTGTATCTCCTCCTAATTTGTTCTGTTCATCATTACCCCTAACAACATTAAAGTCCCCCATTATACACCTGTGTACTGTACAATTTTTCCTTTAACTTGAAACCTAAACTACGTACATAGGATTTTAGACCCCCATCTAAAATAAATTCATCTCCAATAGAAGGTCCTATAAGATAGGAGGGATGTCATACTAAATATAAAGGTTTTATAAAATCAAACGACTAAGATTCTCCATGTCATTTTTTCCGACTTTTTTTATTTAATAATTCTTTCGAATAAAATCAAACGGTTAATATTTTATCAAGATTCTAAAGTTTAAATCCATATACTATTGGAGATAGTGTATTAGCTATGGGGTCCTATATTTAGTACTGTATAGGATCCATAAATAAAAGGTCCAAATGAGACCTCCACCTAAGATGTTTTGCTCATTCTATTGGAGATGCTCTAACTAAACAAGGAATAAACACGCCCATGGCTACGATGTGGTTGGGCTTCATCTATCAACACGTATTATAAATTAATTCTAAGTAAAAATAGTTTTTACTTTTTCTCATATAAAACATAAAATTATTTTTTCCTAAGAGTAGCCCTTCTAAATCCTGGGAAATAAGACCTACTATTTGAGAAAAAAGAAAGATAATTTTTTTTTAAAAAAAACCAAGATGGTCCACATACTTCATCCTGGGAAGTTGGGTCCACTATTTTAGAAAAAAAAAACAACTTTTAAAAAAATAAGATGGTCCACATACTTCAAATATGTGTCCCGACCACATCGTAGTTGCACCCTTATGAATTTAATCTTATTAAGTTCATTTCTTCCTAACTGCCACTTAGTTGGCACGTGTTGATAATATAAGGATTATAATATCCTTAAGGTTAAAGTAATTGTTACTTATCTCAAATATGAGAAAAAGCCAACTACAGGTTACCACTTTGGTAGATCAGCTATATGTTTAAGTGTTCTACAACACTCTCCCTTGGATGATCCATCGTTCTAAGAACGTTGTTCCATCATAACCTTGTTGGTAAAATCCATATGAATAAAATTTGGGCAAAGGAAAAAGAGGACAACAAAAATCTTAGAACAGTGTTGGATGCGCATATGCTGCCTGGTTAAAACCTTGGTCAGGAAAACCCAGTGGGACAAAACCTTGACGAAGGAAAAAGAGTACAAAGCGTTAAAATTCTGAAGAACAAACCCCCCCACCCCCCTGGACAAAATCTCCAATAATTTGTTTTCTTGTACATATGCCACATTTCGATTCCATATACCAGCTTTCGGAAAACTTTAATTGGCAATGACTTGGTGAACAAATCAATATAGTTATCACAGGATTGTATTTAAGGGATATCAATCTCGTTGTTCTTATGGAGGTGGTGAGAATAAAATAATTTTGGCGAAATATACTTTGTCCTATCACCCTTGATGTAGCCTTCTTTAATTTGGGGTATACATGTTGAATTGTCTTCCAAAATTGTCGTTGGTGTACTAGTTATGAAAGTTAGGCTACAAGAGCTTCTGATGTGTACGGTTAATAACCAGAACCACACACATTCTCTACTTTCTTCATGGAATGTGATTATTTCGGAGTGATTTGAGGAAGTAGGTGGCATGCTCTGGTTACAAGAACGCCATGAAATTGCATTACCACCGCTGGTAGAAACGTACTCTGTCTGAGAAGTTCCTTTGTGCGGGTCTGACAGGGATCCATCATCCGTATATCCTGTTATTTGTGAACAAGATAAAAAATCTTTCGAGTAAAACAAACCCATGCCAGTAGTACCACAAAGGCAACGAAAATCTGCTTTACATCTGTCTAATGTCGTTTCGTTGGCGCAGAACTGTACCTCGATAGTAAATTTACTGCAAAAGAAATATCAGTCATAGTACATTGAAGCTAAATATAACAAATCCCCGATTGCACTCTAGTACGATATTTCTTGACCAAGGAGTGTTTCACCTTCCTCTTTAGAAAAAAATGGATCTTTTGTAGGGTTAAGAGATCTAACAACCATTTGGGTGCTAATTGGATATGCTTCATCTATCTTGAAACGTTTTAAGATTTTTTCTGTATAAGTGGATTGATAGACATGAATTCTACTATCATAATGACGTGGTTTCTCTTCAGGCTACTTGAATCCTTCCAGAAGTTTCATGTAAATGTCCATATCTAGCTTGCCATATAGATACGCGGTGACCATGTCTATCAGATACATGTCAACCCTTCCAGAAACATCCATACTTATCAAATTTTGGAAGATAATTACATCTATAACAGGGGAGTATGTTTCTTCATAGTCAATCCCAGGTTTCTGCAGGAAACCTTTTGCCACTAGTCGCGCTTTATAGCAAATGATTATATTTCTCTCGTTATGCTTTCTCATAAACACACATTTGTAATCCACATGATTCACATTTTCTAGTGTTTGGATTGTGGGATCGAAAACTATGACGCCCCAATTAAACCACCTGCTTAGAGTCTATACTAAGATATATCAGAGAATACTAGATCATCTATTTAAATTTCCTAATTATATAAAATAACCTAAACCGCAAATCCCCAACACTCTGATATTTTATACTCCCTCTGTTCCACTTTAAATGATAGTCTAGGGTTATTTTTTTGTTCCACATAATTTGATGGTTTTCATATTTTTCCAAAAAACTACCAATGATACCCTAATATTTTTTCTTGGAACTATAAGTTTATTTATAAAGGTACTAATAACAATTATTATTTGAAGACTTTTTCCAATAGCATAGATGAAAAGTTTTTATATCCCTCTTTATTTCTTAATTTGCGTGAAAACTTCCAGACTATCATCTAAAGTGGAACGGAAGGAGTAAATGAAAATCTCTCAAGTGGTACAAATAAAAAAGTGTATTGGTTTCTACAATATATACAATTACAATATACAAATATAACACAGATGCACAACATCTCTAATTCGATAAAGTGTTAAGCTATGGAAACGAATATCTTCACGTGCACCATCCCTTATGATATCTGAAACTGAAGTGGAAACGAGTGAGCACGTCATCCCGAAGGGAGCTCAGTGGAAACGTAAAACTTTCAAGTAATCACCAACACGCTTTACAGTTCTAAAATAATTTAAGGAGACAATAATAAATTAATGCATTCAACTATTTAAACATTTAAGAAGCATTGTGTTACCCTAACATCGTCCTACTCAATGGAGAAGGCGACGCTAGAACAACCTCAATCAATAATAATAACACCATCCACATAGAGTGCCCATACAAACCATGATTCTTGATATTACCATGAAGATCAGATAGTTAGACAATCAAGCATAGCATGCTTACAAGTGACTTTCCCCAAATAGAATAATATATATAATATCAAAACATATGAATTACCTCCCTACTATATTATTAATAAATATATAATACTGAAACAGATGAATTACCGCCATACTACATTATTAATAAGTATATACTATTAATAAATATATACTATTGAATCACGTCCTACTAATAATATCAAAATGGATGAATTACCGCCTTACTAATAATATCAAAACGGATGAGTTACGGCCTTACTCAACTTAGCAAGAAGCGGTGGGGAGGCCACAGACACTCCTTGCAGGGAAAAACACACAACGTATATCACACACGAACACATCAAAGTACACACAAACGTGCATATAAATAGTAAAAAACACATCATTTTCGCAGATAAAAAGAAAAGTCAATGATTACAAGAAGGCCATAAGAGTTCCCACCTCATTTGATGAAAAGCCACGCCTACCTCAAGATCCGCGATCTACAGATTCATCCTTTAAATCGATCGTTGTTAATATAGACTAACTGTTAATCACATAAGCACTCTAAGAATATAGTCAATAAGCTCACACAGTAAGTATAACACAATATCATACAAGTTCACAGTGAATAGCTAAGTGAAATTAGTAATGGTTCTATTTCTATTAATGGTTCTATAATTTACTATCAGGTAATTTTATCATAAATAAATACTTATACATCCAAATGAATTTGGTGCCATTGGAAGCTCTCGAAAAACTCTACAACTATGCATAAGGAACCGAAAGCTAGTTCGGACTCTAAGTGATCCAAAATACCAGAATAAGCAAAATGGCCCTAAACCCAAGCCCATTGGCTCACGGGCCTGACCCGGACCAGCCCACTAGCCTATAAACTGAACCATTTGAGTCGGCCCATGACCCGGTCCATACACGAACCGGTCTGACTCATTGAGTCATCTGAGTTAACCGAGTCAGTCGGTCATCTTCTTCGCCTAAACTTGGAATTTTTTTCATAAGTTTCACTTTTAAAACAGCACAAGGGTCAAATTTTCTGGGTTCATAGATCACTAATATTTGATTAAAATTGATCACTAATATTTGATTAAAATTGATCACCTGATAATTCTTTAGAAAGAAGAGTGACTCCTCTACAACATTGTAGTTATAAGCCGGAGCTAATTCCGTCTTTAACATATCTAAAAAAATAGATTTACTCCCTAACCCACGGCTGTTTTCATATTTTCAGCCACACCACCTAAACTTTGAAGACTTGTATTTCCTTCGTTATAACTCCAAATTAAGTAAACTTAAGTACTATAGAACCATGATAGACTCATCTACAAGTCTCAAGTTTACTCGAAAGATAGATAGATTCTTAGGTTGATCATATTCATGTTAGAAAAGAGGACAGAGATACTCAAAGTCACATAAAATCATGATTTCATAAATTAAGAACTTGACTATTTTTACTCAATTTCTATATTTAACACATAGCCAAATCACTCTACACCTACTAGAATCAATTCACAAGATTACCTTAGATGTTTAAACAAGGTCTTATCATCCATCATCACCATAACCAACTAACTCATCATCTTCATTAATCTTTCTCCCAAGTTCTCTTCTCTACTTTTTCTTTACTACATATTTATCTCTCAAGCTCTTTCTCACTCACTCACTGCCTCCCTGTCTTTCTCTCCTTGTCAAACTCTCTACCATCATCTTCTTATTCAAAGTAAAAGATCATGGATGCTTCTTCTCCTAACTATTTTACTACCAAATTCTCTCGTACTACTATATTCTAACCTTTGTTACAGATACTCTTGCTCTCTTACCTATCTTCCAACTCTTAATTATACTCATTTCCTTTCAATGACTCAGGGCAACTGCAATGGTTGGACTATCCTAAATACCAAAGAGTAAAAAAATTTAGTCGTTTTTCATTTTAAACACAACGGTTTTGTGAGTAAATATGATCGCACGTCCTTTTAATTAGACGTCTGTTATAAAACGTTATTATAAATGAACGTTAGGTGACACAGACGTTTTTTTAGTGAGACGTATGTTGTTGGGCGCATATTTTGGTGAGCGTTTCATATTCTGGAACCAGACGCACTTATAAATGAACGTTGCATACTCATACGCTTCCTTAATCAAACGTATGTTTAAGCGTCCACACTAATCAACGTCTATTGTACAAGCGTACTCGTATAGGAACGTGTGGAAGTTGAGCGTTGTATTGTGTGGACATTTAGTGATATACGCTGTGCCTAAAGACGCCTGAATGCTAGAAGCCCCTCTATAATAGCGCTTAGTATTGAAACGTCCACCAACAGAAGCGGTAGCTGAGTTTCACGTTCACCTAAAGAAGCGTAATGAAGCACGTCCACCAGTGTGAGCGTTAATAAGACTGGTGCCCCGGCGTGTTCCTAAAAGAGCTTCTGGTGCTCCGACGCGTTCATACAAGAGCTTCTGGTGCTTCAGCGTGTTCCTAAAAGAGCTTCTGGTGCTCCGGCGCTTTCCTACAAGAGCTTCTGGTGCTCCGGCGCCTTCCTAAAAGAGCGCCTGTTATCCGACGTCTTTTTAATAG
The DNA here is from genome assembly GCA_023531435.1 of Papaver californicum. Classification (NCBI taxonomy): domain Eukaryota; kingdom Viridiplantae; phylum Streptophyta; class Magnoliopsida; order Ranunculales; family Papaveraceae; genus Papaver; species Papaver californicum. Next base: position 984,764 of record JAJJMC010011374.1, on the reverse strand, counting down.
AACGTATGATATACGGACGTTATTTCAGTAGAACGTTTTAACCAGACGCTCATTTGGCTTGCGTTTCTTCTACCAGCGTTGTCCTAGTGAAGCGTTACTTCATACGCATTCTTTTGTGAGCGTCTAATCAAACAGTTCTCAGTCAATGCGTCCGTGTTTCAAAACGCTTTCATAAGGAAACGTTTTTTGTTAACGCCCAATTAGAAGAGCGTGCGAGTATATATAAGATTTGGAGAAAATTTTCTCTGGAACAGTGGTTTTACTCGCCTCATTCCTATATATACTCGTCCGTTGCGGTTGATTTTGGGCGACCAAAGAGTAAATTTAATCTTTAATCTTTGGTATAGTCGTCCGCTGCAGTTGCTCTCAGCCAACATCTCACCCAAATAAAACCGCACTAGTTATTTCACTTAAAAGATAAGTTTAACTATAATAATGATTTCTGATTTAAGTATTTATGCTATATAATTTATCTCACCCCATCTTTACACCAACTACTTCATGGGTTAAACTATGGGCCATAAATAACTAACATAACCAAATCCCCAAAATAAGTCGTAAAGGGGACATTGATGCATAGCTAGCAGTTGCTCGAAGCCGGACTAACGCCGCTGCATGTAAAATAGCATATCCCCATGTAGAAACAGGTAATTTAATCCTCATCAGCATTGATCGAGCAATTAATTGAAAATACTTTATAAATGACTCACCTAATCCATTCTGAGTATGCACATGTGATACAAGATGCTCGACATCAATATCAATTGAAAGGAAATAAGCATCAAAAGCCTTAGATGCAAATTTACTAGCGCCATCAAGACGAATTGGCTTAATTGGAAAGTCCGGGAAATGAGCATGTAACCGAATAATCTAGGCAAATAGTCTGGCAAACGCGACATTACGTGTTGATAGTAGACAAACATGAGACCATCTGGAAAATGCGCCTATCAATAACATAAAGTATTGAAATGATCCACAATATGGGTGGATAAGACCACAAATTTCACAATGTATCCTCTGGAGGAATGTTGGTGATTCAATATAACTTTTGTTAAATATGGTTTTATAATCAATTTTCTAAGGGAAAAAGCAACACAATTCATATCTTTGCTTAATAGAAGCTTCTGGTTCTATAAAGTATGTTTATGAGCACTTAGTATTAGAATACTTATCATGGTAGAACCTGGGTATCTAATCCAGTCATACCAAATCTTGAATCATCCAGGGTCATTGAACTTCTAGTTAATAACAATATGAGATTGAATTGTTCTAATTTTGTAAGATACAACCCAGAAGAGAGAGCCCTAAGCTTCCCTACAACGTTCTTCAGGCATGAAACAAATGAAGTAATACATATATACTCCATATTATGCTCATTTGTTGTTTCAAGGTGGTATCCATTACGCCGAATATCTTTGAAACTCAACAAATTCCTCTGGGATCTGGTAAAATATAAGGTGTCTTCTATATATAATTTTGTACCACTTGGTAGAATGATACACGTTCTTCCGGAGCCATCTATCAAACTACTCGAACCCGAAATGGTATTCACATTGCCCTTAAACTTTTTCAAGTTTATAAAATAATTATGGGTTTGAAAAATTGTGTTTGTTGTTCCACTGTCAACCAAACAAACATCTCCATCGTCTACCTTAGGTATGAATAGATTACTTCTGGAATCCATATCTTTTAATACAAATAGACGAGAGAAATTTAACAAAACTATTATACACCACAAAATGTAGTATACATCAACAAAACATACACAAAAACAACAAAAATAAAAATATACAACGTACAAGAAAATATAATACATGGCATATCAAGGAACATTTAGTTCTAAAGCTCAACAAAGAAACTGACTAGGCTCCCCACCTTCAGGGTCAACGAGATACATCCAAATGAGTATTAATGAGTACTATGAGCACTCACTTCTATCAAATTCGTTTCTATGTTTTCGACATGTGATAGTTTTGTAATAGTGGTAAATAAAGTTATCGTTCGCTCGAACTTGTGAAGATTGAATTTAGATTTAATAAATTGATTTTAAACTAAAAATATACAAAAAATATGAAAATAATATTCACAAATACTGAGGTTATGGATTTCACTATTAGCCAATTAAAATGATTCAAACTAATTAATATTCATGCAATTCTTACGTTTAATTTGATTCTAAAATATTGCGACAAATAGATTTTCAAAATAATAAATGTATAACAAAAGCATGGAACATTTAAAACCTAGGCCGAAGCATGTACCATCTAACGAAATCACAATTGTTTAACAAAAATCATTAATCAATTTTTAACCAAGACAATTAATCATAAAAGAAATTGCAAAAATTAATTAAAATAGAAATATACCACTTTTATTGAAGCACTGGCTTCCTCCGTCACCTCAGCATATGGGGTTTAGCTCATCTTTCCCAAGACACTCCCAAAAGGTTGGTACATAGCTCAAAAGTGCTTGAGAAGAAGAAAATAAACAATAAACACTAAATCAAGAAAACTGCAACGTTTTAAGTGTTGCAGTATTTACTGTTACAAAACAGGTGTTGCAGATTCAAAATATACGGTGCAGAAGCAGCTGTTAGAAAAACGACTGTTTCTTGGTGTTGTTAACTTCAAAAGAATTAGCCACAGAATCTGCGAATTTTCTTGAGTATAGTTTGTTCTTCTTCTTCTTCTTTTCACGAGATGAACCTGTTTTTTTCTAATTTGATTTAAATGTGATTTTGGTCGAAGCCAACCCCCCATTTCTATTCGACTTGTATTTATAGTACATCATCAAACATCTCCATTAACTTCACGAAATCTCTTCGAATCATCACTCTTTAATTATCGGGAATATTTGATCATCAAAGATTGAATCTGTGTTGATCTTGTTTCTATTACAACTCGAGTATAAAATCTCTCAATAACTCTCATTTGACTCGAGTACAAAATCTCTCGAAGAATATCTTTTCTTCATCGTTGCGTACTCGAAAGACATTTTTTTTTCTGTTTTGTTTGTAAGAGAATATTTCACAAGAGAATATTGATTTTGCCAGCTTCCCACACTTGTATGACTCTTACTTATTTGGTAATAATATATTCCATCCTTTAAACTTGAAATTAACAAAAAATCTTACTTGAAAATTCATGTTGTAGGAAGGAAGAATTCCCGCCAAGAACTATATTTTGAATTTGAAAGCATGGGTGCCTTTATAAAACTCCTGGGTGCCTTTATCCATCGAGGTGGGTCCCTTTATCAATTTTGAGGGTTCTTTTAACACTTTTAAGCCGGATTTTTCCACACTTATTAATTCTCCAAAAATACCTAAAAATATAATAAAATCACAACATAAGTTCACAAATGAGTTCTAACAATATACAAATTGAGATCAAATAAGACACGAAAACGTGTCTATCAACATGTCGCTTCTGGGACGCCAAATGGAGTGGTTAACATAATATTGTGGCGCACGACAGGTACGCTGCCAGTGACCAATTAAGTACACCGATAGTACAAATATATCTGAGGAGGTTGACTAGAAGAACCATTTCCCTTTTCTTGCTTCAGTTACTTTGGTTCTGCAATTTTTAACAACAGCTAGTACGGCTGATAACGGGTATATATACTAGCCCCGTGCATTTTTGTGGCCCTCACATTTGTTTCTTTTCCCATATCCACATTATCATTTGTTACCATGATTATTTCTTCGTCCATAATATGTAGTTGTGTGTGCTTCAGGCACAACTATAAAAGTGGGACAAGCTTCATGGTTTTTCAACAAAATCTCATTATTTTGCTTTGCAATCAAAAAACAAGAAATTAGCTTAGACTATTCTTTAAGTTTTCACTCTCGATACTGCTGCTGTAGGAGCATATTCGAGGCATGAAAGGTTGTAAAATATTTTCTCTAACATTTTCTGTTCAGTGAGAGTTTCACCGTACAATTTTAGTTGTGAGGTTATTTTAAAAAGAGTAGAGTTGTAAGCTTCCACTGATCGATAATCTTGTATCCACAAGTTCAACCAATCATTCTGAGCCTTTGGAAGTATGACCAACTTCAGGTGGTCATATAGTTTATTTTTCAGATAATATTATAAAATAAGTGGGTCTTTAACTGTCAAGTATTCTGATCTTAAATCATCATGGAGATGATGTAAGGATATATGCTTTAAAAAGTATTTACATCAATCCTTCAATGAAGAGCATTGTCAAAATGAATGCGGATAACTTCAAATATATCGTATTCTTCCCAAAATGCTTTAACTTGCTTCATAACCAAAATTGATAACACGAAGCCCTTCGAAAGAATCTAGTCTCTGACGAAATAGGTTGTTGTCTCAAAAACTAGCAGTAATGGGTAGATAACAAAAAATGTTTGCCTATGTCTCTATTATAACGTCCTAAAAGGACGTATCATTTAGAGCTACAGGCTAGGAGTTATGGCCACTAGAGTGATATGTTTCATAACTGAAAAATTCGAGAAGACTCCTGAATTCAATTTTGCCTGTATATTTCACCGATCAAAGAAACTCCGAATTCGGATTTTCACGTGCAATAAAAAGAAGAGTCTTTATAGTTATACTTTCTAAAATTTTTGTCATAAAAATGTATTTTTTTAACAAAAAAATAAATCCACCTCAAAACTTGAGCACTTGATAACATCAATCCATGCATCTTCGAATATTTGTTAGCTCAAAGTCGTTCATACTTGAAAAGATCAAATCCTTCAAAACTAAAAACTTTCCACTACCCATTGAAAAAACAAATATCCCCACTTCTAACTTCGATTTTTACCACGTCACCGCACCACTTGTTGGGGAAAACCCCGCAAGAGGTTATCCCACACAAGATACTATATCTTTGAATAGACGTAGAATGAGATATAAAATGAACAACAAATAAAGCACACAAGATGAACGTGGTTCGACAATAATATACAATGTGTATTATATTGCCTACATCTACGGAAACGACTACAATCAACTCTTTATTATAGAACTTACATAGAATTAAACATTTGAAGATTGACGAATCAATCACAAACTTATGAATAGCACGATGTTAATCATAACACTCAAATAACTCTCTTAACAAAGTTTCCTATAACCACACAACTAAAAGAGATTCTCACATACTCTTTTACTCAATATATTTCTCTAAGTTGATCTTATCTAAAGCTTCTCATGTGTTAAGCTTGTAAAAATTTATCTTCAAGCCTATCCTATCCAAATGAGAGCTCATGTATTTATACTTGATAGATACTTGGAGGTTATCATTCTTGGTAACCAAGTTTCACTACTTGTAAGCCAAGTCTCTCCTATTTGGTTGCCAAGATTCCACTACTTGGTTTCCAAGTATTCATTACTTGGTTGCCAAAGGATCCAACAAACCTCAAGAATGTTTTTTTTTTTCCAAATTATTGACATGTCTTTCACAAGAATCAACAATATTTTTCAAGCAATGTGTTTTAAATGAAGAGACACAACTTATGTAGCAAACTAACGTGTTTAAAATTAATGGACACAACTTATGTAGCAAAACAATGGGTTTAAAATGAATGGACACAACTTATATCATAACTTTTCATGTTTTCCAAGAAAATATTACATCTATTTATTTATTGTATGTTTAACACATGAGAAACATTTTCATGATTAAGTTAATATTATTACATATAGTAGATACATTGTGGTAATATAAATTAATCCAAAAAGTTATATTATTTTATATAGTTTTACATCGATACTTTCGTTCTTGTTTAATATATTTTTTGAGTTCATCTCTTTGTTTTATTACACTTTTAATCATGATGTAATAAAATAAATAATTACTTAGTTGTGTTAAGAAGTTGGTCTAAATTTTTTAATAGTTTTTTCTTTTTGTATATAGCCCTATATAGGGGCATTATCTCAGAGATTAACTTCTGGGCATCAATTTCTCGGGACTGGCCCTGTTTATAACCCTAAGGCTTTAATTTCAGGAAAATTACTTTGGATTATGTTATCAAGATGGTCCAGAATTAGGAAGGAGATTCTAGCAATCCAATTCAGACATGATTATACAGAGATTAACTTCTCTCTTGATACTTTGGCAAAGAAGGGTGCTAGTGTATCCAAATGTCACGTTATAGAGTGTACTATCCATGGATTTTGTTCCAAGAGAACATGCATGGAGGACTGTCTATCCGATTCATGGGAAATTGATAGACACATTTTAGTGTCTAAATTGTACCTTAGTTTCTATTAAGTTAGTATTCGACTTTGCAAATATTACGTGTTTTTATGCTTTTGTAGGTACATTAGAAGAATAAAGATTTGTGTAAAAATTGGCTCAAAAAGTGATAAAGGCACCCAAGGACAAGTGTTATTTGGCACCCTAGAAGTGGATAAGGGGTACCTCGAGTCAACTCGGTCAAATCGGGTCACACCCGAGTCAAATCGGTCAACCCGAGTTGACCGAGTCAATCAGCACGGGATCGGGACGGGAACTGCTGCAAAAGAACTGCACACTTTGATTTACGATTAAACTTGCATATTTTCGGCTCAAATTGATACAAAAGATAGATGGGACCAATACAAGACTAAACACGTGAAGAATTAGAGGTTTACGCCGGAAAAATATCCCCAAATCCGAGTTTCGCCGGAAAAAGGGTATTATACTTTGATTCGGATTTGGATGAATTTGGGAGTGTTTTAAGGAGTTCTATTAGGTTTAGAAGACTCAAAAGGATCCCTAGAGACTATATATACCAAGAGAAGCCAAGAAGAACGGTGGTGAGATAGCTTAGAATTGAAGTTTCGAAGTCGCCGGAATTGTGGACGGAATTACCCACGATCCGGCCACTGCTGCTGCTACCGACGGCCGGCTGTTCTTCATCAACTCCATCAGAGAAGTGATACAGAAACACCTTATAAGTGTTGCTGTTACGTTGCCTTAGCTTCCAAATTTCTTTCCCCCTTTTCTTTGCCTTAGCCTTTTGCAACGGCTGAACCTTGTTCTGTAACACTTATAAACACGTTTGTTCAGCTGTTGCACCGTTATTCAACCTTGTAATCAATATTTTGAGCAATGAAAAGATCTTTTGAGCAAGTTTTATTCACCATGAGCTAAGTATATTTACTGGGATGATGGAGGAGGTTTTTCTCTCAATTTTATGTGGTAAGTCTATTTTTAATTAATTAATTATAATTCTTTACTTATTAAAATTGCATAGTTTTGAAATAGAAAAAACGGTTTTCATTCAGTAGTGGTGTTTTTGTTTGATGGGTCATGCTGGGTTAACAACCTCTGATGTCCCATGCTTATGATTTACCTTTACTTGTTTGCATAAAACCTATTTTGGCAATATTTGAGCTTAATTTATTTAAAAGAATTACCCGATTAATCACATAAATTGTTAGAAATAACTGATTCCTGATTCTTGGTTTTCCCCATATTTTCTAAAAATCATCTCTAGTTTATTTTCCTGATTTTTATTAGTTTAGATTTAGTCCAATATTTTCTAAAATCATTACCTTCACAAGTTCGAGAATCGAACCTCTTTTTACCACTATATTTAAATTACATCAGAAATCCATGAAGGTAATTGATCTACAAACTAGGGTTAGAGATCTTAGAGATATGGTTGCTTTTTTTGATGCAAATCACTTCAATTGGGGGTAGCCATGGAACCAAGTTTGGAAAAAATTGAAGGTGTGAATCAGGGTTTTCCAGATGTCAACCAAGCTGGAAATAATGGTTTTTGAGGTGTGAACCAAGCTGGAGATAATGGTTTTTTAGGTGTGAACCAAGCTGGAAATAATGATTTTGAAGATATGGTAGTCGATCCAAATCTGGAGTTTAATCAAGAGGCACTCAATGTCATGCTGTTGGATTTGGATAATTTTCTAGGTTAAAATCATTTTGGGCTTGAGATCATGGTTTTGAAGGAGTTTGATCAAGAGTCATTCAATGCCATGGTGATGGAATTAGACAATTTTCTAGTACAAAACTAGTGTAGATGGATGGTTTTACAGTTTAGACGTTAAAATCTTTTTGGGTTTCTTTTTCAGCTTCCAGAATTAGGAAGGAGATGGGTGCTAGTGTATCCAAGGTCAGGTTAGTATATTGTCATCTAACTTTTTTGTATAGGCAATGGCCAAGTGAAAGTTTTTTGTATAGAATTAGGAAGGAGATGAGTGCTACTTTATCTTCCTGTTTGTGTTATTGTTTGTGTTTTTATATCACTATGTCCAGCCGCTGGACTAATCATGTTTCTTACATTAATCAATTCATGAATCTTTCTCTGAATCGTCAAAACCATGTTAAGCATTGGAACAATCGTATTGTTGGTGGTTTTCTCACCTTTTTTTTTTGTGGATTAATCAATTTATATTAAAAAAAAAACCCGGCTAAGTGACTTGGACTAGATCATTAAAGGTTGCCCTAGGGATATGCCTCCAAAGTGAGTCCAAATCACCAGCTTCATAGAAATACATAAGGAATAGTTTTAAAAACTTAAAAAAAAAAATAGGAGGACTCGCTTTTGTTGCCTCTTTAAAAACCTTTCCGAGGAAAACCCATGGTGGTAAACCCTTGACTAAGGAAAAAAGTACAACTCAGGATGCCCATAAAGCTCAAACGAATTTAACAAAACCTAGAAATATAAATAACATTTATAACTCTTCAAATTCAATGAAATTCTTCGTTCTACATCGGTACCCAATGAGTTGTCTTCTAATGTTGGCCGTATGTATGTCACCACAAGCAAGTTGTGGAAGTTGGGCATCTTCATTCACGATAAAACTATCAATTTATGATCCTAAGCCCTTCTATCAATAGCAATATTAATAGAAGTTTCACGATGGCTTGTACATGATAGCGAATTCGTCTTCTTCGCGATTGAGAATGCCGTTTTAGACTTTTCTGTAATTAAGAACTTATAAAATAAGAAATGTATCTCCGAAGAAACACAAGTAGTTGTGTTACGATTTATAAAATCGGACATAGACAAAACATAGCCAACATTGATTTCAACATCATGTTTTTTCACATGAAAAACCATTCTTTCATGAAAAAAAAGAACTACCCATATGAACTAATTAGAAATACTATTAAAAGAAACGAAACAAGATGAAACAATACAAATATTTAACTATTGTTTTTATTTTCTTAAGTAGATTTAAGATCCTTATATTAAATGTCCTACTGATAATTAATAACCATAAGAATTAAGGTGCCATAATTATCAACAATGAAATGATATACACCACAATACAATAACATAAGATATCAATAAGATTAAGGCTCGCAGTACTAAAAAAGACCAGAATCAAAGCCTACTTATAACTACTAGCAATGTATGCGAACAATTTGAAATAAAACACTAAACCAGAGTTAATCGTTACTGTCTACAAAAGCGAATATCTAAAAGGCAATACAAATATAGTCTAAGTGAAAGGCAATATTACTTATAGAGAAAAAACGTCCACGAAACAAAACAAGGACTAAAGGGAAGTAGGGATATAAATTCAAGTAAACTGGAGTTGGATATTTAAAAATAACTAAAAGATAAAAAAAAAAAAAAACTACTACTTATGACCTCAAAACAAAAAAATATTTACAAGGAGAAAATACTAAAGGCTCACAAATTCAATAACAATGTGTATATAAAAATAAATTTCTACTGATACCTGGTATAAGGAAATTAGTAGCAAGTTAAAAATAAATTGTATTCCAATTTAAACTTGCAATACTAGCAATTAACTAAGGTATGTTTAAGACTTTAAAGACTAATGAACTTGAATATTCATCGTCAAAATAACTTTGACAATCACACCGAAAGATTAAATATAAAAATTTAGGGAAAAGGTTAAAGAAAATTGGACCCCGTATTGTCCAGACCCACTTCTGCTTAACATTTTTGCTAGTGAGCTTGAATTGTTATCATCCTAACAACCTTATCCATGCCTGTTCCTAGGTGAACAACCTTAAAAACTCCAAACCGAAAGAAAAGACGGAAGAATATTAAAAATATAATTACAAAGAAAAATAACAAGAAAGGTTAAAAAGAATGGAAAAAGAGAAAAAGAAACAACAAGCGTTCGGGTTTCAAAAGTCAGGGAAGCGGAGGCTTAGATCTTAGCTTCCTAAAAGCTTAGATGTGGTGATTAACATCATCAATTCAGTCTTAACAATCAAAAGGAACACATAAGCGACCAACCATCAATATCAAATGTTTGAAAACCAGAGAAAAATAAATAAAAGATCTCAAACTCTCTGCTAAGAGTAATCAACTTCTTTATGCTTGTTCCTGAAGTAGAAACCGTTCTATTAGTTCCTTAATAGTTTTTTTCAAAAGAACTTTTGCTTCCTTCGGAAATTTCTTGGAAAAAGATATGATTTTTTGCAATTGAGGTGTATTCGTTTTTAAGTAAGTACGTAATTGAACGAGGAATTTGTTTACCTGATCTATTTCTAACGAATCAAGATACCCATTCGTTTCGGTATAAATAGTCATTACCTGTTCTTCCACGGTGAGAGGGGCCGATTGGGCTTGTTTTCCCTAAGCCATAAAATAAGAACATGGCCCCATTTAAAAAAAAAAAACAAAGGTATACCAACCCGAGCTAGAGAGCGATAAAATAAGAGATACCCATACAAATTTCAACACTCAAACTGTCAAAAATATTTCCTAAATCTAAAGCACAGAATGAACAAAAACTCGTATTCCTTCGAACTTCCTTGAGATTTAGATGGAATATAATTGGATGGTTATCTGTTAGAAAATTTACTAGGTTTTTCTACCTAATCAAGTTTGAAAACTTTCACGAAATGATGAGAGTGTTTAGGCAGGAAACTAGAGTAGTTTGAGGTGATTTTTTCCTGATTCAACTTTGGAACTCCTCCATGAATCCAACAAACCTCGTCTTGACCCAAGAAGATTTTGAAGTTTCACTCCTCAACCTTTTTCCTGGGCAAACAGTTTTAGGGAGATTTTTAGAGAATATTACTGCTCTAGGTGAACTTATTGCTTATGATACCCCAATCCGTTTCCGGAATGGATTCAGAACCATGAAGATTAGATTCATAATCGATATGACTCAACCTCTCAGGTTTAGAATACATGCTCCAAACAATCATTATGGAGTGAATTGGACTGAATTCAAATTTCATGATCTTCCAAGATTATTTTATAAATTCTGCCACAGACTAGGTCATTTAGATGAAGATTTTTTTATAATTTCCTCCTAAACTACCCAAGGTTACAAGCACCATCTCCACAAAAACTGCAAAACCAATATTTCACCAGCGACATCAATTCAATGAGTTTCATCTTGTTGAGGAATCTCTCTCCAATCAAGATTTGACGCCTTATGGACTAGAGCAAGATAGTGATTGGAGCCTTGATACGATTTTATTTTTTATTTCCTTTAGTCAAGAACACTCAACCATCTCCTATAATGATGGAGAAGACCCAATTGCAGGAAACAACCAGCCAAACATTCAATCTGACACGTCTTCAATAATAGCATATGTACTTGTGTGAGTTGTGTGAGGTGAGAGAGGAGTTATAAGTGTGTGTAACAGATCAACTTTCTCATTCAATCAATCTTGATTAAAATCGTCTGTAGCTCCAATATAGAAATATTTGGATTCTATCATTCAGAACATGACAGAATTTTCATTGAAGAGCAAAATGAGAAAAATACAGCAATAACATAAGATAATAAGCAAAATAAAAAGCCAGACTATTTATTTAGTAACTTGTAGCTTCTTGATTCAAAAATCAACAATTTGATTGACTCTAATATTGATTCTATCAAATACTGGACGGAGTGACTCCTAATATATCAATAACTACTAGAAGTGTTGGCTCAAAGAGGCGGAATCCCGAGAAGCAACTATATCTCCTCAACTCAGGGATAAGAACCTCAACTTCTAACAAAAACTACAAAGAGGTTACACACGAAGAATATAAAAGCGTCTTCCATATCTAAGCTCACCGTGGCTTCAATTTCATCACCTGAACTAGTATCCATTAGCACAACCATATTCTTGAAAGGGATTGAATAAATACTTATCCATGTTGGCTTTCCCTAACCGAAGTATGCATCATATATTGGAAACCTACACCAACTAGTAAAGTGCAGCATCGATATACACTGAGCACTTGGAGGCGATTTTTCAAGCAATATTGACTAAAGTCAAAGCGTTTATTTTTCAAGATCTGTTTTAATTTCAGGTGAATTTTTTCGTGTTTCTTCTTCTTGGAACATCCCATGCTTCAGATTCCAAGAGTGACACTTTTGGAGAAAGGGGTATTTTTTATTTTGGAGTTGTTCATGGACTCGTGGAATCCTTGTTCAGAAGATACGCTGATAATGGAATGGTCGAAGACCTAGCTTGACTGGGATCACGGAAGAAGGCTCGGTAATAGCATATGTACTTGTTTGAGTTGTGTAAGGCAATCTCAAGTTGTCCTTCAAGCCACCTTAAGCTTGAGGGAGGGTAATAACATATGTACTTGTGTGAGTTGTGTGAGGTGAGAGAGGAGTTGTAAGTGTGTGTTATCACACGTGAGAGTTATAGGAATGTTAAGTATATAAGTGAGAGTCGAGTCCTGTAACAGATCAACTTTCTCATTCAATCAATCTTGATTAAAATCGTCTGTAGCTCTAATGTAGAAATCTTTGGATTCTATCATGGTATCAGAGCATCAGTCTCAGATATTTTAATTTCTGAGAGTATCGATCTTGATTCTTCTGCTGTTTCTTCAACTCTTCTTCATATTCAAAAGTTATTTTATCTTCAACTAATCCTCTATTTCATCTTCAATTGAATTGGGTTTTTCAGTTTTCACAATTAGGTTTGATAAGGTTTCTTGCATTCCTGTTCTACATTGAAGTTTGATAAGGTTTCTTGTATTACCGTTATACATTGAAGTTTTTGATAAGGTTTTCTGTATATGAAGATTTGTTCCAGACATTGCTGAGAAGTTAGATTTGATCCTGATCTCTGCTGCAACCTCTTCAAAGAGGATCAAGCATGATTCTTAGGTATGAAATTTGATTTTCTCACTTGTGCTCTTGGATTCATGGATTTCTTCTCATTTTTGGTATGAATCTTGATTCTTCAACCTCAACTGTTCAAATTGGATCTCTGATGGTAATCTTAATCTCATTATGTTGATTACTTAATACTTAATCTCATGTGTTCAATTTTTATGCCACTACTTCAGCAACATCCAGTTTCATCTTCAACCAAAGATTTACATCATAATTAGGTTGTTTTTCCATCTGATTTCTTGATCAAAATCTACTGTTCTTGTTTCCTGATGACGAAAGTGTCTGAGCATGTTCTAGTCTGCTACATCAATGTCTAGTTAGGCGAAAACTTAATGTTGTTCCACTCAATTGGATTCAGAAGAAGTGTTGAGAGTTTATGGGTTAAAATGTACTGCACATGGTGCTTAATAGTTCATTTTTCATTCTTCCAATCTCAATTCTTAATTCAAGGCAGTCCTCATTGCGGTGTTGAAGCGTTTTGCGATTTCTAATGATGTTTCTGTTTTTGGATTTCGAATTGGAGTTGATGTGTGTACTGGCTTACATTTTGAAGTTCTCTTTGTTGAGTTTGTATATACTCAGTATACACCCTATTGTTATTTTCTATAAATACTATCTTAGTTAGGTGTTTCATATTTTAGTTCAAAATAAAGGAACCAATTCTTGTTGGTGAATAATAAACCTCCTGTATTCAGAGTTGTCTGCTGGTGTGATTGTGTGGATTTTCTCAGAGTTGTCCTGTTCAAATGTGTGCACTGCCAATCTCAGACTTGTTGGTAGTTTTTGTTGGTGTTCTCAGATTTGTTGGTAGATTGATATTAGTCTTGATCTTGGTGTTCTTATAGCTGTTGGTGAAGCTGTTACATATGTTCTTTCTGGAATTAACGGTAGTGTTGGCTAGCTTGGTGTTGGAAATACAACTCTTATCATTTTTCAACTATGTTTTGCTGGTATTATCATCATCTGCTTAGATGAACTTCTACACAAAAGAAAATGTTCTGCTCCTATGCTTCACACTTTTATGTGGTTGTGTATCCCACTCAAAATTAATTACAAGGGTTATACTTCAATAGGGAGCATATATGATACAGTTCCAATTGCATTATTGTGCATTGACGAGACCTCCTCGGGTACTCTCACAGCCTCAATCATCTCTATTAGTGATGAGATTTTGTTCGGTACTGTCGAGGACCTAGTGGGACCATCGTTATGCAAAAAGCTACATTCTGTAGGTTGGGATGTATCGCATACTGCTGTGGTTCGTAATGATATAGATTCTGTAGCTGAAGAAGTTGAACGTCATAAGTCTTCTGCAGATATGGTGTTTCTATTTGGAGGTGTGGTCTCTTTGCATTCAGATGTCTCAATGGCAGGCATTGCAAAAGATTTTGGAGTTCGTACGGCTCCTGATGAAGAATTTGAAGAGTATCTCAGGCATCTAACTGGAGACTAGTGCAATGGGGATCGTAATAAGATGGCTCAGTTTCCTGAAGGTATCACTGAACTATTACACCATGAAATGCTACCGGTCCCTTTGATTAAATGCCAAAATGTGATCATTCTTTCTGCTACAAATGTTGATGAGATGGACAAGCAATGGGACTGTCTGATTGGATCAGAAAGCTCTAGCATCCAGCTAAAGTTAATGGCCCCATTTTTGGGTCAGCTACCCAGAAATGGTAAGATTAGCTGATGATGAACCTGTGATTGTTCCTACTCTCATTTCTGATGATTTCTTAGTAAACCCAGAGATGTAACGCTAAAATCACTGAGAAATCAAGGGTACTTATTCTATGTTCCTCGTCCAATCCAACTGGATCTGTTTATCCCAAGAAGTTGCTGGAGGAAATTGATGAAATTGTTGCAAAACATCCCAGGCTTCTGGCAATCTCAGCTACTCTTGGAACATCCCAGGCTTCAGATTCCAAGAGTGACACTTTTGGAGAAATGGGTATTTTTTATTTTGGAGTTGTTCATGGACTCGTGGAATCCTTGTTCAGAAGATACGCTGATAATGGAATGGTCGAAGACCTAGCTTGACTGGGATCACGGAAGAAGGCTCGGTAATAGCATATGTACTTGTGTGAGTTGTGTAAGGCAATCTCAAGTTGTCCTTCAAGCCACCTTGAGCTTGAGGGAGGGTAATAAATTATGTACTTGTGTGAGTTTTATGAGGTGAGAGAGGAGTTGTAAGTGTGTGTTATCACACGTGAGAGATATAAGAATGTTAAGTATATAAGTGAGAGTCGAGTCCTGTAACAGATCAACTTTCTCATTCAATCAATCTTGATTAAAATCGTCTGTAGCTCCAATATAGAAATATTTGGATTCTATCATTCAGAACATGACAGAATTTTCATTGAAGAGCAAAATGAGAAAAATGAAGCAATAACATAAGATAATAAGCAAAATAAAAAGCCAGACTATTTATTTAGTAACTTGTAGCTTCTTGATTCAAAAGTCAACAATTTGATTGACTCTAATATTGATTCTATCAAGTACTGGAAGGAGTGACTCCTAATATATCAACAACTACTAGAAGTGTTGGCTCAAAGAGGCGGAATCCCGAGAAGCAACTATATCTCCTCAACTCAGGGATAAGAACCTCAACTTCTAACAAAAACTACAAAGAGGTTACACAAGAAGAATATAAAAGCGTCTTCCTTATCCAAGCTCACCGTGGCTTCAATTTCATCACCTGAACTAGTATCCATTAGCACAACCATATTCTTGAAAGGGATTGAATAAATACTTATCCATGTTGGCTTTCCCTAACCGAAGTATGCATCATATATTGGAAACCTACACCAACTAGTAAAGTGCAGCATCGATATACACTGAGCACTTGGAGAAAGTCTGAGGCGATTTGTCAAGCAATATTGACTAAAGTCAAAGCGTTTATTTTTCAAGATCTGCATTAATTTCAGGTGAACTTTCTTTTGGAACATAAGAGGCCTTAGAAGAACTAGGGCCCAAGATAAGTTAAGATCTTTAGTTAATGACTTTAATCCTGATTTTGTTTGGATTGATGAACCTAAAGTAGTTTGTTCTTCTTCTTTTTGCAATAAACTGAATTTGACTGGTATGGAATCCATGAAAATTCATAATTCATCTTCTAGCAATAAGGGGAATATATGACTCTTCTGGAATAAATCAATACTACTCCTTCTGTAGTTTCAGTTTCAAGTCAAGTGATCACTGTAGATGTTGGTAGTGTTTTGATATCTGGCATTCATGCTCATGTGAATATGGTTCAGAGAAGATACTTATGGTCTGAAATGAAAATCATTAGTGATCTCAAAAAACCTTGGCTAGCTCTAGGAGACTTCAATGCAATCATTTCTTCAGATGAAAAAGTAGGTGGTAGATTATCTCTTAGAAAATCTATATTAGACTTCAGTGAGTGTATGAATGATTGTGAATTTATTCAAGCTCCAAAAATAGGGTTGGATTTCTCTTGGTCTAATTGTCAGCATGGTAACAATAGAATCTTATACAATTTAGATATAACTGTGATTGGCGCATAATTTATACATTGTTACCTCTTAATTAATATTTGCTAGTACTTAATTTTGTGTTAATATTATTGTTTTATTGTATTAACAGGTGGTTCACATAAAATCCAAAATACGGATAAAATATGGTTAAATGGGCATGATATGAGCTCGTATAGTCGCACACTTGTTTAATATGGTTTCGGAAGGATATCGTCCGCTGGAGAGCCTCCCAATAGACTGTTACATACCGAGCACTTTGCTGCTGCATTTCTGGATGCGTAGACCACTTTTGGCAATGAAAATCAGATAAAAAAAGAAAGTAAAGGAGAGAGGTTAGAAGACGGTAGGCTGATGATGTGAGGTGTGGGTGAAGTGATTGGTGAAGATGCAACAGTAGACAGTGAAGCACGGCAGGAAACAATTTCTGTTTGATCTTCACGTGATGGAGTAGGCAGGCTAGACTACTTTGGGGTTCCGTATAAGAGAGAAGGAAGCAGTAGATGAAAAGCAAAATAAAAGAAGGTTATTGGATAGACAAGGGACCACGTGATTACACAAGTTTGGAAAGTGACGTAAGGGGAGAAAAGCAAGAGACTACCTAGGCTACGGTGAAGGTTAGGAGGTGAGAAGGTAGAGCTATAAAAGAAAGTACAAAGGCTACTTCTAGTGGGACGGAATAAGTGAATGGAGTAGAGTTGGCTTAGGTGTTGGGTGACACTGATGGAGGATAGTCTAGGTTTTTGAGGCTAAAAAGAAAAGAAAGAAGAATGAACACGTTGAGGGTGTAGACTAGGATTTATGAGTTGATTGGTGAGTGACTAGACCTAGATACATTATGATAGGGACATACCCACATGGGTTTGTTATAAAAGGAGAAAGCGTAGAGAGGCGGACGAGGACTTTTCTTTTGGTCTTTGATTTCCAGGTTTTAGGGGTTTGTACGGTGGACTTTTAGTTATTTCTCTAGGTTTCTTTTGGGGTTGGTGGCAACGTGGAGATTAAGGGAAGGATAGGTGGTAGAGAAGAAGGGATTGGTGGCAGGCGTCAGTTCTGATTTTGGAAAGTCTTTTCACCAGGAAGTTCTGTTTTGAGGGGAGTCGCTCTCAGTTCTTCTTTTGGGAGTTCTGTTTTCAGAACGAGGTTTTGAAGCTGTGCAGAAAAGATTGTTTGCCGGTGACGACGGTGACGGTTTAATTCTTTCTTCTCTTCTATTTATTTTTATGGGTTCTAAGAAACCCATCTCCATGTCTAGCTAATTAACTTGTAATTAGGGTTTTATGTTGAAACCACTTTTGGTACAAGACTAATTAAATTGAATTATTGAGTAATATACCATTATGATTTGAATAGATTAATTCCATGATTTTTGTTTATTGATTTAAATCAAAATTAGTTGTCGTTTCACCGGTTCTGTACAATACAATAACCTATGCGTAGAATCAATAGGAAAATAAATATGTTTGTCTACTTTTTAGATATTTCATGCTTTGGTTAAATCTTTAGATGGGGTATGCTTTTTAGAGCCGGATACTATTTGTGAACCTACAATTAGTTTTATTTTCTCGCTAACGCAATTAGATGGTGTATGCTTCAGACTATGGGTTTTTATGCGCCATGCTTAGGGCGTCCCAGTGATATTTGAGACTCTAATACATATAATAGGTGATGTCGATAGAACGAACAATAAACAAATATTCATGAGTTATATTTCATTTCATTAATTAAATAGAAATAGTGGTGGATACTGAAAAACCCTGGTTACCGACTCTCCTGTTAGTTTTATTTTCATAAGTTTAGTCTGTTTTATTATTTTATTATTTTATCTAAAAATCTAAAAATATTGTTTCTTGTTAGGTTATTAAAGATATTAATTGCAGTATTTCCCCGCTCTCTGTAGGTTCGACCCGTACTTGCCGTTGTCTACCAGTTAGATGATAGACATGTTTTCGTGTCTAATTTATTCCCAATTCGTTCTTTGTTGAAACTCGATTGTGCGCTAATTGTATCATTTTATGTAATTGTAGGTATTTTTAGGAAATAAATAATTGTGGAAAAAGTGCGAAAAGTACCCCAACAACAGTGTTAAAGGCACCCGCAAATTTACGAAAAAGGCACACCTAGAAGTTATAAAGGCACCCGAATATTGGATACATGCACCCGCTTCTTTCACGGTTCAAACAAATCATTTTGGCGGGAAAAATTTGGTTTAAATGCAGTGATACTGAATTGATTTTGGAAAGGATTTTCACGTGATTTTTGGGGTTAAAATCAAAGAGAATGATATCCACATCGTGAGTAATCAATTCATGACCAAGAAAATACGTGAGAATCAATGCAAAAAATCTCTTTAGATAGGTGACAGGAAGAATATCACGGGAGAGTTATACTCTCGGGTATGAGTTGAATGAGAGAATATCAACTCAGAATCAATTTCCCATCACTATTTATTGCCAGAAGAGATGATGGAAAAAGACACATGAATTAAGCAGAATAAAATCAAATCAAAATTGAAGAAAAAATACCCGAGTATCTTTTTCTTCTGTGAATGAAAATCTCTGAATATTTGGAGGTTCTTTGGGTATAAAAAGAGGTTTCGAAGCATCAGAGAAGGGGAGAAAGCTTAGGGTAAGGTTCATAGAGGCAGAGAAGCTCGAAAAATCAATCGAGAGATTTTGCTGCTGCTGGTGCACGAAGAACAGGAAACGGCGACGGAAGCTTCAACCGAAAGGCGACGGAATCTTCATCCAGTTTGCAACAAAATCTTCATCCTGTTTGCAACGGTTAATTCAAATCAGCAACATTTGTTCTTCAGACCCTCTGTAACAGTGAATCTGTAACGCATATAATCGTTTCTAATTCACTGTTTTCTCTATTTTTCTCATTTTTAATCATTTGTGAACATTTTGAGAATTGAATTGTAACTCTGAGCAAATGAAAAATATGAGGAGCTAAACCCCATCTCTGAGGCGACGGTGGAAGCTAATTTTTCAAAAATTATGTGGTAATGTTTATTTAATTAATTTATACAATTATTTTATGATTGTTTGCCTTAATTAACAATTGATTTAATAATTTTTATAGAGCAATTGTGATTTCGTTAGATGGTTTATGCTTTGCCTAGGGTTTAGATATTTCATGCTTTTGTTATACAATTGCTGCTTTAAGAATTTACTTATTGCAACATTTTAGAATCGAATTAAAAGTTAAAATTGTATAATTATAATTATTGAATTTAATCGTTATAAAAATTGAAAAAATAGTGGAAACCTAACCTCAGTTTTCTCTCACCTTTGTTGTGAATATTATTTTCATATTTTGTGTATATTTTTAGTTTAAAATTATTTTATTAAAATCTAAAATCAATCTTCACAAGTTCGAGAAACAAACCCGTTTTTACCACTATCTAAAACTACATCATTAGACGTCGTGCGATTGCGGTTACTATAATGGGTAATTCCAAATTACATCAATTTTTGGCGCCACTGCCGGGGAGCGGTTGTCGAATATTGTAATTAGTATTTTTGATTTTCTAATCGTAGTTTAGGTTTTTATTTTATTTTGTATATATTTTATTTTATTTTTAGGATTTTAGTTTTATTTGACTCGTTTTATGTTTTAGTATCTCTTTTCAGGTACTTTTTCGAGGATGATGAATTCTACTCAGAAGACGTCATCTGAGATGACGATAGGGGAATTAATGTATGGGCCAGGATATAAGGAAATTTGTGCTTTTAATCGTCGCGTGTATGGAACTTGGCATCCACATCGTTCCGTCATACATGGTTATTCTTCAAATACGGTAAGTCAACAATCACCTCAGTTTAGAACTAGAGAGTATAACTTGTCTAGTCTTGAACAAAGAGTGAGAGTTATGGAACGCCAGATATTATTTATTGATGATGATCAGTATTGTACTGGCCCTATGTTCCATACAGACTATGTAGATGACCATGTGGATGAGGAGTATTATAATCAGAGACTATCTAGTTTGGAACAAAGATTGAGAGTTCTAGAACTCCACCAGAAATTATTTGGTGATGATGATCAGTTTTGTAGTGACTCTCAGTTCCAAACAGAACATATAGATGACCCTATGGATGATTGTCTAGATGATTTTCCTAATTCTATAGATGAATCTATCTCACAAGATCATTCACCCGACTTAGAGGTTGTTTCTAGACCCCTAGACTTCCAAAAGTTGCCTAATTTAGGGTTATAGTTGTGTGCTTCTCAAGTTTTGTTGGATCACTTTGCATCCAAATATCCAGAGGACTTGCCTATTCCTGACACCATGCACGAACCAGTTGATATTTCCCCAATCCCTATGTTATCCCCATATTATGTTCTTTACGAACTTCCGAGTGTCGTGAAAACTAAGTTTGGGGGTAATCACTTCTTTTTGATAGTTTCAGTGTCACCATGTCACAATAATATAATTGTGAAGCTATCATTTGCAAATACTGTATTTTGGGTTGATCGCCAAATTTTCAGGTTATTAGTGTATGGGGATTCTTTCTGTACATATCCAGTAGGTAGATTTTTAGTTTCTAATTTTTATTTTCTTTTAGGCTTTTTATTTATTTTTATCTTTAGTTTTCTTTGTTATTAATATCGTTTGATGTGTGTGACAGAGAATACTATTTTTCTTGCGTCAATCAGGTGAGACGTTCCAATCCCTTCTCTTTAATTTACATTTGTTTCTCTTATTTATATTTATTGCAGACCATTCTAGGTTGCACAGTTTGAAACATTGAGGACAATGTTAAATTTAGGTTTGGGGGTAGAGTTTCAGAAAATTGATGCTAAAAAAAAAAAAAAAAAAAACGAAATTTAGAAACATGTGAATGATTCAGGATGACAGTAACCATTCTAGGTATATGGAAACATAGCTCTTATCTATAGGAATTGGTGTGCCCAGCTAAATGGTCTATTCATCTCTGAATGCACTCAGGTGTTAGAAATAACATGATAATCATTGAACAAGCATTTCTCGGAATCATCAGAATCATATCACTTTCTATTTTTATTTTTGCAATTTTGTGTTTGTCTAAGTGATTTGGTGGGGCCCAGTATTAAATTGTTATCGCCGCCAGGATGAAATAGAGTGTTGAGTTCTAGCTCATTTTTAATTCTTATTCAATAAAAAAAAAATTGATACTGTGATATGTGTGTGTTTCCCCTGTCTCTGTCGCCTAAGCAAGCGTGGAATGCAGGATCCATGGGAACTACCATGTAGCAAAAAAAAAAAAAAGAAAAAAAAAAGAAAAAAAAATAATAGAAATATTATGTATATAAATAATAATAAGAATAAAAATAGGATTCATCCTGGTACCGACCTTCAGACAGATATGGGAAACACTGTTCACCTTAGTCAACATATGCACCATTCATTACTTCTATTTTCATCTTCTAATCTATCCCTGTGTTTGAATTTAATGATTTTGATCAATATGAATGTTCAATGATTATTTGAGTAGAGTTGCATTTTTATATGAATTTTAGTAAGCTGAGTACAAACTCGTGTACAGTAATTGGATTCATACAGGGTAATGATTCTTATAGTCGCAGAATTTAATATGCCAACTAAATAGCCTGTTTAGTGTCTATTCTAAATCATTCACAGGTAGCTAGAATTTGGAGTAAAAGGTTTTGTGGGTAAACCTCTTGTAAACCCTCACGAGACAAAACTCGGCCGCTAAGGCCACTTAGGGGTTTAAAGGCTTATTACATATGCTAAATGTAGTCGCGATTCCTGCGAAAGTGAGTTAGAAATTTATTTTATTTTTTAGATTAGTTTTGCTCGAGGACTGGCAAAATATAGGTTTGGGGTATTTGATTGGCGCATAATTTATACATTGTTACCTCTTAATTAATATTTGCTAGTACTTAATTTTGTGTTAATATTATTGTTTTATTGTATTAACAGGTGGTTCACATAAAATCCAAAGTACGGATAAAATATGGTTAAATGGGCATGATATGAGCTCTTATAGTCGCACACTTGTTTAATATGGTTTCGGAAGGATATCGTCCGCTGGAGAGGCTCCCAATAGACTGTTACATACCGAGCACTTTGTTGCTGCATTTCTGGATACGCAGACCACTTTTTGGCAATGAAAATTAGATAAAAAAAGAAAGTAAAGGAGAGAGGTTAGAAGACGGTAGGCTGATGATGTGAGGTGTGGGTGAAGTGATTGGTGAAGATGCAACAGTAGACAGTGAAGCACGTCAGGAAACAATTTCTGTTTGATCTTCACGTGATGGAGTAGGCAGGCTAGACTACTTTGGGGTTCCGTATAAGAGAGAAGGAAGCAGTAGATGAAAAGCAAAAGAAAAGAAGGTTATTGGCTAGACAAGGGACCACGTGATTACACAAGTTTGAAAAGTGACATAAGGGGAGAAAAGCAAGAGACTACCTAAGCTACGGTGAAGGTTAGGAGGTGATAAGGTAGAGCTATAAAAGAAAGTACAAAGGCTACTTCTAGTGGGACAGAATAAGTGAATGGAGTAGAGTTGGCTTAGGTGTTGGGTGACACTGATGGAGGATAGTCTAGGTTTTTGAGGCTAAAAAGAAAAGAAAGAAGAATGGACATATAATAGGTGATGTCGATAGAACGAACAATAAACAAATATTCATGAGTTATGTTTCATTTCAGTAATTAAATAGAAATAGTGGTGGATACTGAAAAACCCTGGTTACCGAATCTCCTGTTAGATTTATTTTCATTAGTTTAGTCTGTTTTATTATTTTATTATTTTATCTAAAAATCCAAAAATATTGTTTCTGGTTAGGTTGTTAAAGATATTAATTGCAGTATTTCCCCGCTCTCTGTGGGTTCGACCCGTACTTACCGTTGTCTACCAGTTAGATGCCGTGCGATTGCGGTTATTATATTGGGTAATTCCAAATTACATCGAACTGTTTTTATTCTGGCATGGTTAAATTTATATGGTAATTGGGGTAATAAAGTTGGCATCAAAAATGCTTGAGATCATTCTTCGTTGCTAGGTGGTTTTGAAAATATTCCTAAGCCAAAAAATTCTCCTCATAGGTTTCAAAAGATATGGCTAGACCATCATGAATTTCTTATTGCAGTTGCTGGCAGTTGGAATGAATCTGTTATTGGGGATCCTGCTTATGTTTTCTTGTAAAAACTAAAAAGATTTGAAGCTATTTTTCAAAGAGTGGAACTGGAAAGTGTTTGGAAATGTTCAAGTAAAGATTAAAGAAGCTGAATAGCAAGTCAAGAATTTAATGATTTTATCTGACAACGATCCTCATAATGAAAATATTTTGAATGATATGGTTTCATCTAAGAACACCTATAACAATAGGGAAGTGCAGTATCATACATTATTGAAACGAAAATCAAGAGTCAAATGGGTAAAAAAGGGTTCTTCTAGTACCAATTTCTTCCATACTAATTTAAAAATTAGACAGACCAGAAACCTTATATGTGAGCTAGAGGATGAAAATGGAACTATTATTGTTGAACAAACCAAAATTGTTGACACTTTGCTTCAATTCCTTGAGAAGAAATTTCAATATCAAGTGGCTAATGGTGTACATTCTCTGCTTGATGTTATACCTGAAGTCATAACAAACGAAGATCAAGCAATGCTAGATGGTATTCCTGATGAGGCTAAAATAAAAAGGACAATCCTTGATATGGATGCAGAGAGTGCACCTGGACCTGATAGTTTTTTTTTGGCATTTTCTATAAAGCTTGTTGGGAAATCATTAAATTTGACCTAGTTGAGGCTATTCAATTCTGCTGGAGGAGAAGATTTATTCCAAGGGGTCTTAATTCAAACTTTCTAGTTCTTCTTTCTTTGATTCAAGGTGCTAAGAAAGCTAACCAGTTTAGGCCTATTGGGATGAGCAATGTTTTCTTTAACATTTTCATTAAAATCATTACAACTAGAATGGGGATTTTAATGAGAAAGTTAGTTTCACCTCAGCAAGTTGCATATATAAAAGGAAGAAGTATTCATGAACAAGTCCTTTTTGCTTATGAACTTGTTATGAGATGATGATTAAGAGAAAGGGTGGTAATGTTGGTTTAAAACTAGACATTTCTCAAGCAATGATTAAATAAGTTGGAAATTCTTATTCATGGTGCTAAAGAAATTTGGTTTCTCGTCCTCCTGGTGTGTTTGGATTCACATTCTCTTGGAGTCTGCCAAACTATCTATCATGGTAAATGGTGGACCTAATGGTTTTTTTCAATGGGAAGGGGTTTAAAACAAGGTGATCCCTTGTCCCCTATTTTATTTGTGTTAAGGGAAGAGGTTCTTAGTAGAGGTTTGCTTCATTTAGTAGAAACTGGAAAGGTACAACTAATTGTTAACAGAAATGATGTGTATCTTACACACTTGTTATTTGTTGATGATGTTTTCATTTTCTGCAATGGATCTAAAGGAAGTCTACAAAAACTTCAACAATTCCTTAATGATTACCAGCAAAGCTCAGGTCAAATGATCAACAAGACAAAAAGTAAATGTTATGTTGAAGGTACTTCTTTATCTAGAAAGGTACAAGTTTCTGACTTGATGCAAATGGAATTAACTTCTTTTCCAGATAAGTATCTTGGAGTGATTCTAATACCAGAAAGGGTAAAATCTTCATATGTTTGGCCCATGGTAGAAATGCTGCAAAAAAAATTTAACTTCTTGGAAAGGTAAATTGCTTTTTTTTCATGACAGACTTGTTTTGATTAAATCAATGTTAAATAGCATTCCCATTTATAATATGACAATATATAAATGGCCAAAATCAGTGATCAAGGAATGTGAGAAAATTGTTAGAAACTTTCTGTGGTCTGGTGATAGTGATGTCAGAAAATCTGTTATTTTATCATGGAAGAAGGTATGTACTCCATTTAATGAGGGTGGGCTGGGTCTTAGAAGAATGGAAGTCATTAACAAAGCATTATTGATGTAAATGATGTAAAATTATCTATTCAGAAGAAGATTGGTCTAGATATTTTGCAATCAAATATAAAACCAAAACTGTTCAATGGAGCACAAAATGGAAGTTTTCTTATGTGTGCCTGGTTTGAAGTGGGCATGGTCTGATCTAAAAAATGATTTAAGATGGTGCATTAGTAATGGTGAATCAATCTCTATTTGGTTTGATACATGGATTGGAGTCACTCCTTTGATTGATATTGTGGGCTTTACTAAGTTTGTGAACTCTAATTTGAATCTAAAAGTGAAAGATCTTTTAAATGATGGGAAATGGGCTATTCCTGGTGAACTAGTACCTCCGTTTCCGTCTAATATTCCAACAATCAATGGAGGTAAAGACTTAATCATTTGGAGTGGGGATTTGAAAGGCAATTTTATAACAGCTGGTGCAGTTAACAAGATCAGAACAACAGAGCAACTTTTCCATTGGCCTTCTCAGATATGTAAGCCTTTTCTTCATCCAGGTACCGCAAGTAACATTTAGAAACTACAACAACAGGTTTATATGGATGATGTCAAAATGGTTCACAGGGGTTTTGAGATGGTCTCCAGATGCTTCATATGCAAATAGGCTCAAGACAGCATGAGTCATCGACTATGGGCTTGCAGTTTCAGTGAAGAAATTTTGAGTTGGTTGGTTAGTATCTTTAATTTTGTTAAGCCAGAATATTTTGAGGACATATTAAAGTCTGTTAATCAGAAAAGTTCCATTATCAAAGAAATTTGGCTTACTACTTCTTGTGCTACCATGAGAGAACTGTGGTTTCAAAAATATAGCTTGACGTTTGAAGATGTTCAACCTTGCTTAGCCATATTTAAAAAAAGAATTCTACAGTTGGTTCATTATGGAGGATACATAACGAAGGGTACAAGATGGAATCAGAATTATAACTCTTTCATTCTTGATTACTTCAATCTTGGAAAGAGGAAAACTAAATTCAAGATTGTCAAGGAAATTTACTGGTAACCTCCGATAGATGAATATATTCTATTTTGTTGTGATGGAGCTTCTATGGGTAATCCAGGTAATGCAGGTTTTGGATTCATAGCTCGAAGACAAAATTGCCAGGTAGTTGGAACCATTTCTGAAGGTATGGGGATTAAAACTAACTATATTCGTGAGGTCATAGCAGTAATCTGGGCTATTGAATGGGAAGTCTCTTTGGGATTTAGGAAGATTATTATAAATTCTGACTCTAAGTCAGTTTTCAATGCTTTCAAGATTGGTAATGTTTTCTGATTTGTTATTGCAAGATGGTTAAAGGCATGCAATCAATTTCAAGACATTAAGTATATGCACTGTTTCAGAGAGATCAATTTCTCTGCTGACTCATTTGCAAAGGAAGGTTTTAGATTGAATCTTGGAGAGATCATTCATCATTCAGGGAGACCTAATTTTTTGATTCAAGTTGAAATGCCAGACAAGAAATATCTCATATTTTGTAGTTAGGATATAGCTTTGTTAGTTTTCCTTTTCCTTTCTTTCTGAATTAGTTTTGTTATTGATTTTTGTAATCATTTTAGTTTCTTAATCAATAAAAATCGTGTGATTCAGAAGAAAAAAAAGAGAAGAATATAACGAATGGATTCAACCGTTTGAAATGGCTAAAATACCAAGGAATTCAAGGGACCTAGTTGAATCTCAGAATCTTATTCGAATCGGTTAGTATAGAAGCAACTTCTACCCCTGCGAGCTGCAACTCACACAGCTTTTGTTGGAGAAAATGAGTTTTAATATAAAATTAGTCTTGGTGTGATTTGATTAAATGGTCTTAGGGTACAAGGATACTTACTTATTTCCTATAAGTGAATGAAAGACAATTCTTTAGTCCAACATTGGGTAAAACTAAAGATAGAGTTTATAATATAACTATATTCCTAAGCTAGCTATATGGGTTGGTGGGCATAGACGGGTAAATGACACATGCCTAGAATCATGGGCTTGTGCTAATATGCTCGTGAGACGTCAACCAATATCTACGTTTACTAAAAATATTTTTGCATAATTTTTCTTAAGGAAATTAACCAAAAATATTTTATTAGAGTTTTATTTATGGGAGAATTCCTTTCCCTGTTTGGTCTTGGATTGTTTTACAAGAAACAAAAGAACCTAGTTTTACAAGGAAAAACCGAAACCCTAGTTTTTGCATTATCATATAAGTACTAGTCGAAAATTATCTTTTCAACTCATCCCAGAAGCGGCTACTATCCCGTCTTTTTTTCACCATTTTTTCGCTTTGTTTTGCACACTAGATTTCTCTACTTGTGCAAGTAAAAAATAATTAGTCTCTCCCAATACCAAATTTTAGTTCTGTCGATGTAAACTCCTATCAAAAACCTGAAATGAACGAAAAAAAAAATAAAAAAAAATAAAAAAAAATGGACAGACCGCTTAGAAAAACCGTGTGAAAAAACCACCTCTCACACAGTATGCCCCAAAAACAACCCTCCCTAATCCCCAGGGGGCGGGGTCCATCCGCATGAGAGATGATTGGTCTTACACAATTTTTTTGGGCGGTCCGTTCATAATTACTCAAATAAAACCTTCCTTTTATTTTTTTGACTGTGCACAAGCAAAGAAATTATGATTTTTTAAAAGATAAAATCAGTATGATTTTTTTTGGTTATGTTTAATAGTCAAAACTTAAAATATTTTAAATATCAATTGTCAAATTTAGTTGATTTTTAAGCTTCATTTTTGAGACAATTTAGATCCAATGTGGGTTGGATCTGACAGATTGTACTGTATGATCCAAAAAAAATCTCTCCCAACCAATAGAATTAATATAGGTGGGTTTTTGGGCCCGTAATTTTTATCCTTAAATTATAGGATGTAGTCTACGAACCCAACCCATGATGAATCTTGCATGTTTAATTTATTTACTCTTACCATTTTCGGGTCAACGCTTAGGCCGCAGGGGGCAAATCTCCCTCTCGGTCTTTTGACAACCGTTCTTTTTTGTTCCTTTGTCATGTGATGTGACTCATGTCTCTGTCCGTTAGATATGGTTAAAAGATGGGCAGATAGCGTCGACTATTTTGCAAGTGCTTACCATTTTACGATTAAAAAATAGAGATAGAGACTTTTGATTCAATTGGTTTTATTAGGTAGTTCTGATCTTAGGCCAGCTACAAATACACTTCAATCTCACGACTATTATTATAACATTAATTTCAATAATACGAATTAAAAATAAAAATATCACGTTAATAGTGCATCAAATATAAATATATATATGCCTCATAAGAAAATAAATATATATACCTCCTCACTAGATCCATAATTTATTAACAATATATATATATATATATATATATATATATATATATTTATTTATTTTTCTACAGTGCACATGTTTTAATTTCTTTCTTATTTTGATGTATATGTTTCTTACGTATCTAGTTAAGCAGCGAAGTGTTGGGGGAATTTGTACCTCAAGCGCAGCGGAACACATGATCATAAAAGATAATTGTGAATGAAACCAAACAAGGAGAAATAATAAAAGAAACAGAAGATAAATAAGCACATAGTCACAACACAAGATATACATGGTTCATCTTTACAGGCTACATCCTGGCCAACACCACCAGAAAAACTTTCACTATAATCAAAGATCATTACATGCTCTTTCCACAACCCACATGAGAAGACCCAAATCAAAGAGTTACCAAGTGTCACGACCCACCCATTTTCCCACATATTGGGTTGGCCCATGACAAGAGTCTAGGTCCATTAGAAGAGCCTAGAAGATTAGGGAAGTCCACAAGCTTCCAGAATATTCTTGGATAAGGAATATTCCCTTGTATATTCTTGTAAAGTGTAGAATACTCTAGAAGATGATGATTCTAGAATATATTCTAGAATCCTCCATAGCATACTATATAAGGTGGAGAGCTCATTTGCTCAAATCATCCACCAACAAGCTCTTAAACAATTGTAACATTCTCTCTCTTATAATCAAATAATCTCTCTCATTTAAAATCTCTAAGTATCTTCTCTCTTTGTGATCTTTTAGGCTTACTTGAAGAGTTCAAGTGCCGCACGGTCTAGTCTAAAATCTTAGCCCGTGACAGTTGGTATCAGAGCGAAGCTTAAGACTCAAGAATGGCTGACGTTAATAGCAACAACACCATGGAGAAAGGTGTCGATGGCCAGGCCAAGAAAAGGGGCAAGTCCAAGGATACACAAACAAGTCTTGAGGCAAGAATGGTACGCATGGAAAAGCGAGTAAGCGATTTCCTTATGCGCGCCGAGGAAGAGTTCCCAACGAAGGAGACTCTTGAAGGGTGGAAAGATACCTTCGAGGAGGCCATAAGCAAGGCGGTGGATGGTATCAAAATGGACGTACAAGCTCGGATCCAAGACGCAATGGATGATAGCGTGGAGGAGGTGAAGGCCAAATTGCTGTCAGTTGAGCAAGAGCTAGAAACGGTGAAAGGAGAATTGGTATTGTGCAAAAGGGCTGCCATAAACCAAGCCATGCACGAGGGGCCAAGCATACTCTCAAGAGAGGATGCTCCCAAGCCAACACCGTATAATGGGAAAAGAGACGCAAAGGAGATTGATACTTTCATATGGAGTTGCGAAAGGTATTTCGAACACCTGGAGATGGAAGATGATGCAAGGAAGATAAAAAGAGCTACGGTGTTTCTCACGGAGAACGCCTTAGCATGGTGGAGACTTCGAAGCCAAGAGATTCAGCAAGGTAAGGCTACTATCGCTACTTGGTCAGATTTTAAAGTCGATCTTAAGAAGTTCTTTTACCCGGAGAATGCGTCTTATGAGGCAAGAGCGAAGTTGAAGTATCTTCGTCAAACGGGTACTACCAAAGAGCATACCGAGACGTATACAAACTTGTTGCAAGAAATACCCAATCTGTCTGAGGAAGAGAAGCTCTTTAACTTCTTGTGCGGAGCAAATCCATGGGTAAAACAAGAGCTGGATCGCCGTTGTGTGCAAACGCTGATCGAGGCAATATCTGTAGCCGAGACCTTGATCGAGAATACAAGGTCAAGCTTCGAAGAAAGAGGGAATACTTCAAAGAGTACAAACTTCGAAGAAAAAGGAGAAACTTCAAGAAGTCACCATGCCAAAGGTGGGGAAGCGAAGGAGGATAGAGACAAGCATACCTCAAAAAAGTATCTTTCATGGAAAAACAAAAATTCCGAGCATAAAGATAAAGATAAGCCCTCCTACTCTTGCTTCTTATGTGATGGAGATCATAAAGTCCGTGATTGCCCGATGAAGGGTAAATTTAATGCGTTGATGGAGGAAAATGGATCCGACGGGGAACGAGATTCCATGATGAGTTCGCTCCAAGTGCTAAGCAGTGTCCAAGCTAAGACGGAGAAA
Source organism: Papaver californicum (assembly GCA_023531435.1). Taxonomy (NCBI): domain Eukaryota; kingdom Viridiplantae; phylum Streptophyta; class Magnoliopsida; order Ranunculales; family Papaveraceae; genus Papaver; species Papaver californicum. The sequence continues at coordinate 953,901 of JAJJMC010011374.1, read as the reverse complement.
TCCAAGAGCAAGGACAAGACTCTCATGTTCGTAGACGTTAAGGTGAATGGGAAGACCTCCCGCGCCTTAGTGGATACGGGATCCACACACAACTTCGTGTCCAAGAAAGAAGCATTGCGGCTAGGCATGAAGTTCGCAAAGGAGGAGGTACCGTGAAGGCGGTGAACTCAGATGCGAAGCCACTAGTAGGCGTGGCACGTGGTGTGGAGATGCATATCGAAAAGTGGGCGGGATCTGTCAATTTCTCGGTGATCCCTATGGATGACCTTGACATGGTGTTGGGGATGGAGTTCATGTGCGAACAACGTGCCATTCCAATGCCACCTTTTGACTCCTTTTGTATACTCGGAGAAAACTCAACGCACCTTATCCCGGTGACTAGGGAGAAGAAGAAGACCACGGTGTTGTCGGCGATCCAACTTTCAGAAGGGTTTAAGAAGGGTGAGGTAACCTTCATAGAAATAATGAAGGAGGAGGAACCGACTACCCAAGTTGAAGAAGTTCTGAAAGGCATGAAGAAGGTTCTCGAAGAGTTCGAGGACGCGATGCCGAAGGAGCTGCCCAAGAAGTTGCCGCTAAGAAGGGAGATCGATCATGCGATCGAGCTGGAGCCTAGCGCTAAGCCTCCCACAAAAGCACCTTATCAAAGGTCCCCACCGAAGGTGACTAAATTAAAGAAACAACCTTTGACGCCAAGTACTTTGGCCACTTCTTATGCAGGTGCTTACCCCGGAGCATACAAGACCGCGAAAGATTGGCAGCAACAAAGAGACTTAGCACGCGCCCAATTGACAAAGGCGGCTAAGAAAATGAAGAAGTGGGTCAAAAAGAGGCGGCATGTGGAGTTCCAAGCTGGCGACATGGTGTTTGTCAAGCTTCTGCCCCAACAATTCAAGTACACTCGGCCGCTACACAAAGGCTTGTTACGCAAGTACGAAGGGCCGTTCAAAGTACTAACCAAAGTGGGCAAAGCTTCTTACAGAGTGGATCTCCCATCAAAGATGAAAATCCATCCCGTCTTCCACGCGAGCAATCTAAAGGCGTTCAACAAGGACGAGGAAGACGAGAGTCGGAGAGTATCAAGACGTGCACCTCCCATTACAACTTCTTTCGACAAAGATGTAGACGAGATACTAGCTGACCGGATTGTTCGAAGAAAGGGAGTGCCGCCTTGCAAAGAATACTTAGTGAAATGGAAAGATGCATCAATGAAAGAAGGAACATGGGAGTCCGAGGAGTCTCTCCGGCAATTCAAAGATGCGATCGACCAGTTTCATACAGAAGTAGCGACGAGGACGTCGCGAGAATAGGTGGGAGAGAATGTCACGGCCCACCCATTTTCCCACATATTGGGTTGGCCCATGACAAGAGTCTAGGTCCATTAGAAGAGCCTAGAAGATTAGGGAAGTCCACAAGCTTCCAGAATATTCTTGGATAAGGAATATTCCCTTGTATATTCTTGTAAAGTGTAGAATACTCTAGAAGATGATGATTCTAGAATATATTCTAGAATCCTCCATAGCATACTATATAAGGTGGAGAGCTCATTTGCTCAAATCATCCACCAACAAGCTCTTAAACAACTGTAACATTCTCTCTCTTATAATCAAATACTCTCTCCCACTTAAAATCTCTAAGTATCTTCTCTCTTTGTGATCTTTTAGGCTTACTTGAAGAGTTCAAGTGCCGCACGGTCTAGTCTAAAATCTTAGCCCGTGACACAAGGCATACCTGAGACACCATTGAGAAACCTTAGAAATCAACTCTTCAAACCATTCTTCTACCAGCCTTATGTCTTCTCTTCTACACCTTCTTCACAGTTGCTAGTAACAGAGAAGAAACATAGAAACACTCTAGAAACTTGAACCATAAACACTAGAACACCAAAATCCTCTCTCTATAAATTTTTCTCTCATACCGATATTGACATTCACGATAGCATTTGACCCTCCTTAACAACGAGACCAAAAATATAAACACAAGGTTTTATCACTTTTCTAGGTTGGGTATCTACAAACCTAATTCTAGTCCTATTTATAGAGACACAACTTAGCTCTTAGAAAATCATAACTAAACAAGTTTTTCTAACTTGGCTTTTAAGTTTCTAAACTTTAGAACAAATTTATACAAGAAAGAGTTTAACCAAAACTCAAACTCTTGACCACGGCTTTAAACCAACATGAAGTACATAGCTTTAAGTTATCTAGACTCAGGTTGTAGGTTATAACTCTAAGCTTTTTGTGTATATTAGCTGAGCTGTCCATTGTGTGTGCTTTAGTTTATTCTCTGTGTGTACTGTGTCTGTTGTTACCTAGTTAGTTAAGCCATATAGTTCACAGCATTAGTAGTTTCCTCGTAGAGTTTTTTATATGCTTTATGCTCTCTGCTTTGAATCTATATATCAGATTTAAAGTTTATTAGTATTGATTGTGGTGTTCTCTCTAAACAACATTTAATTCTGTTTTTTTTCCTGGCGTATCTCTTTTAATTTTGTTGTAACTTTCTTAGGTTGCTCGATTCTGAGGTGTTTGATTAATTGCTCTAACTACACAAACTGCTTGCTTTTAGTTTTCCTGTGTTTGATTATCCTAGCTGCACAAACTGCTTCCTGGTTTTGTTCCTTAACTGTTTTTGATTTTCTGGACTCAGTTCCTTTGATGTGCCTAGTTACCCTAACAACATCTTCTTTCTCTTTGTTAACATCCTGTGTGAGAACAAACAATAATCAAGAGGACAAGTTTATAAGAAGGGGCACTTTCCCATACATAGATCTGCCCCAAAGAATGTTATCAGTACTTGTAAATGGAGTACTATGTAGGTACGTACAAACTAGCTTATAATTTGTCAGAATACAAGCAACCTAATTGCAAAAGAAAACTTATTTCGTTTCTCATTTGACAAAGAACATAATTTATAATTGGAAAGCTAAGTTTTGAAATGTTCAAATGTCAATTCGCCGAACCAACTTATAAATGTTACAATTTGAACTCGATCAGCATGCTCAACTGAACTTTCTAATCGCATTGCTATCTATGCCTAACGAGTGTTGGTGATGGCCAAATAAACCCGAATATTTTAAAAATTAGAAGAAAACCTGATCAACATATGTACACGTCTTTCAAAATTCTATATAGCTTTTATCGTCGAGATATTCATTGATACTATCCCAATTAAATTAAATGGTTAGAATTTAACTCTAGTCATATAATTTTTAAACAAATATTTTTATAATTATATTAATAAGTTATTTTTATTTCTAGTTTTCGAGATTAATATTTCGACTTTGGTATCCAAACACCTCTAAATATATTCGACTCGACTACGCATCTTCTATAAATTAAGATGCAGCCTCTTGCAAAGTTCATTGGCCGAAACTGCCGCAGACTTGCCAAATTGTATTAATTTAAACTATACTTTCTAAAAAAAGCTGATTGTAGACTGCCAAACCCAAACAGTGAATTAAAGTGCTTAGGAAATAATAGCCGCCTCCAAGCTGGAAGATTCTTTTTGAAATCCTTGCATTTTTCTATAAATGCAATCACGCAGCGGTAAGCAAAATAGATAACTCATTCCATCTAAAATTTCCAGCCTATAACTAGAAGTTGTACTAATGTTACATTAGCAGCTGTTTGGTATAGGTTTTAAAACTAGTTTTTTATTTTTAAAAGTAAAAAAAATAAAAAAGGAGAAAAAACTTGTTTGATAGGGGTGTTTTTATATTTGTTTTCTGTTTTTAAAAATGAAAAAACAAAAACGATTATAAGTCGTTTTTCGTGTTTTCTTTTCTTCTTCTTTTTATTTTTTTCTGCCTTCTTTCTCTCGCCTCTTTCTTCTTCTTCTCTATCATGGTTGCTACTGTATGAGAACAACAATAGAAGGTTGACAAAACCAGAGGAAAGCTACATCTTACCCAGTAAGCTCTTAACTCTTCTCTCTGTCTCTTAGTCTTTTCCTCTCTCTCTCCGTTATTCTTCACCGTTCACGCCGGCAAAGTGCAAGGGTCTGAAATCTTAGAAGAACAAGAAATAGTGGATTTCGAGTATTTTTTAGGGTTAGTTTCTACAATAGAAGTTGAATATGGGTTTTGATTTTGATTTGGAAGAATAGTTTGTATCTAATAAGAAATTGCAGAGATGAATTAGGGTTAGTCTAAAGAGGTGATGTCGTTGTTGATGAAATTGGAGAGATGGGTTTCATGGAATTAAAGAAGAAAAAAAATCTGGTTGAGTGGGTGAAGTCAAGATTGAAATTACAGGTTGTGATATAGCTCAAATCTAGAATGGGTCGCTGATGGTGTTGGGTTTGTTGTGTTAATTCGAAATTTGTTATATTATTGTGATTATAGTAATGGGTTTTGGTTATATTACTAGAAATTTGTTCGGACATTGTTTTTTTTCTTCAAATTTTGGTTAATTTTAACCTATGTTTTTTTCCAGGTATCATCGGTGGGTTTTTGGAAATCAACCACTTGTCCAACAACTCAAAAGAAAGCTTCAACAAGTAACTTTCCATCTTTATTGGCAAACCCATCTCTTTAATTCTCAATGTAGTTGTTGAAATTCTGCTCAAATATGTTTTCATTAGCAACGATTAGACTTCGAATATTGATTGTTTGTTAAAATGCCTGACAGAATTTATGACGTTATTATTTCCAGGGAAAACGTCACTCTAAATGCTGCTGCTACTTGCGTCAATTTTTCTTCTTCTTTAACTAAGGCTTCCAGAGGTAAGCTTTCGTCTTTTATTTTCAAACCTTTCTCATGCGGTTTCTTATAAGATTTTGTTGCATGGGTTCGTGTAAATGACTTTGTTAGGAAGAATTCTTATGTGAATTTATGCGATTAGCCAACAATGACAATGAACTTGAAATTGGACACATTGTTCTATATGATGCTTTTCTGGTTCATTTCTTTATACTTAGCTAAAATCTATCTTTGTAAGTAATCAACTTCAATTGTTTTGTTAGTTTATAAGTAGTTTTTGGGATCCAGCAGCAAACACGGTCACCGCAAGTGATGATGCTTGGGAGCGTTACTTGAAGGTAATCTGCATATATGTTTTTATTTAACTATTCATTTGATTCATTTGTTTTTTGGTACATTTTTCTGTGCTAAACACATAACTGAAGCTAAGAGATTCACCAAACCATCTCAACCAACATTCATCTCCTCTCTGTTCCAATCATCATCAACAATTCAAACTCAGAACCCATCTCACATTCAAACCTGCAATTTCAAGACCTAACATGCGACTTGATGCGCTGCCATACAACCACAACCATAATCCACCAGAACCCATTCTTTCAATAGATTCACACAGCCACCTTCAGTTCTTCACTTTTATTCATGGATACATTATCCATCTTCAATCCATATGTTATGTATTAATTCAGGACCATATCCTTCTTCAAAGCAACCCAAATCTTCTTTCTCAGCTTCTATCTCGGCTGTAACCACCAACAGATCAACTCATCTAAACACAGCTCACAACATCTTCACTTTCTCTTTCACTGATTCTATCTTCTTCCACCCAGAATTCAACACCATTAGCTAAGCTTCTAAATCTCAATCAGTTTCTACTAAAACAGCCACATACCTTGTTCTTCCCTGTTTACTCTCTCGCCTAAATCCAACAACAGCACTCTTCCTCCTCTTCTCGGTCTTCTTGTTCGAATCTGTGTCAATGATTGCAACTTCTATTCTTTCCCTTCTAGTATCTCGCTGGCATTTCAATCTCATTTCAATCAAAACTTCACAGCTCCATAATCTCCTCCAATATGGCGGCATTGACACACAGCATCAGGTCCATCTAGTTCTTTTTTCAACTCAGCAAGAACCCGAGAATCTGACTGAAACCCATTACTAAGAGCGTCTTCTAACACATATCCCATTTCCCGTCTACCAACATCAAAACCCATCTGAATTCTTCTTTGGCTAAACTGGACCGATGGCTCTGCCGGCGTTGAGCTTATCCAGTGAAGAAGAGGTGAACCATCAGTTTTTTAAATTATTTTTGGAGCTGAATTGGTGTCTATGTTTATGTTTTTTCAACCTTTATGTTGTATTTGCTTTACTCGGCAAGGCTTCTTCGAGCTGTGAGTTTTTCTGAATCTCCATCAGTTTTCTTGTTGTAGTTGTCTCCCGCTATGTATCTTGCTTTCACAGTCTAAACTCTTTATGTTGCATTTGCTTTACTCGCAAGGCTTCTTCGAGCTGTGAGTTTTTCTGAATCTCCATCAGTTTTTCTTGTTGTAGCTGTCTCCCACTATGTATCTTGATGTCATGTAGTTAAGTTATAGTTTCTGGAGATCAGGCTCATACTGGTTGTTTCTCTTTGTTGCTCCATCTTAGTAGGCAAAAACATATTTGAGTGGTACCACAGTTGGTGGGTCAGAATCCGGAGCAGATCAAGCTGAAATGGAGAAGCTGCAAGACCAGGTCATCACTTTAAGAAAGGTACATCAGTTTGTATTTCAAATTTAGATTAATAGATATATTCGTTTCTTGACAATGTATATTTTGATTCCCACGTATGTTCATCCTTATTCCATGCTTATTAATCTTTACTGTATAATGTTAAGATTTCCCTGTGCACTCTTTGTCGAGTATGAATATTCAGTTAATAACTTGTTTGGAAAGGCAATTTGTTGAATGTTTGGTCATGTTTTTCTGTTTTTTGCCGGAATGTAGGAAGTTGCAGACAAGAATAAGCATGTAGAACTTCACACTGATCAATTTCGAGAACTCATTACAGACATATCCATATGGCAGAGTCCTTGTTCTTTATGACCCTTTGCAGAAGACGAAACACATTTTTTAGAATAACTCCTATATTTTCTGAGCCGGGGCAGAGGGTCGGTCCATATGCTCTACGAGTATTATTGTAGTCTGTAGACATGACATTGTTACAATAGTATCTGTTAATTTATTTATCCTTGTGTGAAAATTTTAAACGCCCTAAGAACCTGAGTTTTGTGCAAAATAATAATGGTGGAGGATCTCATAATGGAAGATGAAGAAGGCGCAAGTACTACTCAAGAAAGCACATCAATTGACATTGATATAAGTGCGGCGAATATTGAGTTGATGAACAATGTTAGAGATAACATAGCAGGGACAATGTTGTTTTATCATCAACGTCGATATCACCACCAACACGCTTAGCTTGTATAAATATAAAATTGTTATAATGTGTGAAGTATTTGTGCAAACTTATAACTAATTTTGAATTGTTTTGAAAAAGATTTATAACTAATTTTTAAATTACCAATTTTAACTTATAACTAATTTTTGAAAAATGTGGTTTTAAAAACAGTTCTACCAAACAGCTTTTTAAATTTTATTAGAAAATAAAAAAAATGCATATTTTAAAAACATAAAAAATGATTTTTAAAAATAATTTTTAAAAATCAAACCAGACACGGCCTGATTTTAGAGAAAGAAATGAAGAACCAAATTGTTTTTTCAATCTTTCTGTTGTTTGCGTCCATCTTTAGTGCAGAGTCACTGAAATATACACTTATCAACGACTTAGACGTAGTATGGGCTTCTGCAGATGAGATATGGACGCTTTTCGCCTCAAATGATGCTCCTCAAATCTTTCTGCGATTACTTCCCGGTGTGTTTGAAAAGATAGAAGTTCTTGAAGGTAATGGTGGTGTCGGAAGCATTCTTCACATAACATATCCTGAAGGTACGTACTTAGAAATAAAACTGATTGTTCTGCTCATATATTTCCTTCATATATATCTTCTTCAATCGCGGGTTATTTATAAGATTTGCGATGAATTGCAGGATCTGTACCACTGACGAACAAAGAAAAGTTTATGACGATCGATAATCGTAGACGTCTTAAGGAGGTGTTGCAAACGGAAGGAGGATACTTAGCCATGGGTGTAACGTTTTTCATGGAAAGTTTCCAAATAACTCCCAAAGGTTATAATTCATGCATAATCAGATCCATGGTTAGGTACAGAGTCCCTTATGTTGTTGCGTCTAAAGTTTCTTATCTCATTAGCGTTGAAGGTCTTCTTGACATGGCTAAAGTCGCAGCAAAATATGTTATTGATAATAAGAAAAAAATTACATATCACTAATATTATTAACAGTATATATGTATATAATATTTTATTTTATTTTCTTATGAGGCACATATATATTTATATTTGATGTACTATCAGCTTGATGTTTTATTTCCAATGTTTATTATTGAAATTAATGTTATAATAATAGTCGTGAGATTGAAGTGTATTTGTAGCTGGCCTAAGAACAGAACTACATAATAAAATCAATTGAATCAAAAGTCTCTATCTCTCACTTCTTAATCGTAAATTGGTAAGCACTTGCAAAATAATCAACGCTATCTACCCATCTTTTAACCATATCTAACGGAAAGAGACATGAGTCACATCACATGACAAAGGAACAAAAACACACGGTGGTCAAAAGACCGAGAGGGAGATTTGCCCCCTATGGCCTAAGCGTTGACCCGAAAATAGTAAGAGTGAATAAACTTAACATGCTAGATTCATGGTGGATTGGGTTCGTAGATTACATCGTATAATCCAAGGATAAAAATTACGGGCCCAAAAACCTACCTATATAAATCCTACTGTGTAGGGTCTTGTGACTGTACTCTCCGGACGGGGTGTTTCACGTGTTAGCTGGACCCCTGATTTACACCAAGGGTGAACGGAGGATTTTCTTGGATCACACAGTAAAATCTACCGGATCTAACCCACATTGGATCTAGCATATCTTAAAAATGAAACTTAAAAGTTAACTGAGTTTGACAATTGACATTTAAAATATTCTAAGTTTTGACTATTAAACGCAACCAAAGGAAATCATATTGGTTTCATCTTTTAAAAAGTCATAATTTCTTTGCTTGCGCACAATCAAGAAAATAAAACGGAGATTTTAATTGAGTAATTATGAATGGACCCTCCAAAAAAATTGTGTAAGAAAAACCGTCTCTCATGCAGATGGACCCCGTCCTCTGGGGATTAGAAAGGTTGTTTTTGGGGCCTACTCTGTGAGAGATGGTTTTTTCACACGGTTTTTCTAAGCGGTCTATCCATCTTTTTCATTGTTTTTCTTTTGTTTTTTTCGTTCATTTCAGGTTTTTGATAGGAGTTTACAACGGCAGAACTAAAATTTGACATTGAACGACACTAATTATTTTTTGTTTGCACAAGTGTGTGGATTTTTTTTCCTAAAAACCTACTATGAGTTTTAGTTTAATTATCAAAATTTGCTACTTTCTCTATCCGAAAGCCTCTGCTATAAAAAATTCTTTAGTATTCATTCTGAAAACTCCTTAAGGTAATTCAGTCATGCAGTCGTGGAACTAGAAATCCATGAAAAGATGGATTTGAATAGATTTTTACCTGGATTAAAGTCTAAATATTAGAATTGAATTATTATAAAACATAAAATAGGCCTTTAAAAAAGGTATTTATAATCTCTTAAGGGAGGGTTTGAACCTAGCTAAGCCAGACTCTAGAAAAGACGGACACGGCAAGAGGCAAACCTAGGTTATAGTCCATCTATGTTCTAGCCGAAAACCATTTTATAATAGAGAATATGTAAACATTTATCTTTATCCCATTTATATTAGATATTTCAGCCCACTTAATAAAATTTTAATTTAAAGTCTAGATATTATTTATTTATTAATATAGATTTTGACCTTTTTTTTTCCCATTTATAAGATAATTTTTAGCCCATCTAATATAGATTTTTATAAAAAAAATCTTCTCAATATAATTATATTTAGTTTTTGTTCTCTAACTATAGAATTCTTTATAAGTTTATCTTTTTATTACTGATTTTGTTTGTTTTAATTTTTTATTGTCTATTTATCTGGTATTCTATTTTTAAATTGGAATCAGCAGCTAGCTACACGGTTCAATTAAAAAATTTACCACGACCGCTCTTATAAATTAGTTATATTTCTGTCCTACCCATATAAGAGTTGAGACGTGAATATTTTCTTGTTTATTTTTCTTGATACTTTAACCGTACAGAAGGCTCTCTTATATAATGAGAGTAGTTTTTATATAAGGTAGGAAATCTAAACAAATCCTAAACATAACAGGAAATCTACTCAAATCCTAAGCAGAATATATTGTTAACAAATCCTAAAGACTATGAGTTGGCATTTGTATCAGGATTGGTTTTCTGACTGGATTCAGAATTGGTCTTTTGGCTGTATGGTTCAACACTTCCCCTCAAGTTGAAAGGTAGCTGGCGAACATTCAACTTGCTTCACATGCTTCACTTATCTTTCCCATACAGGCCCATGGATTGGTTTTCTGACTTGTCATCACGTCGATATGATCTTATCTTAATTTTGCTTTCTTGTCTCCATACATTTTGTATGTCTTCTATAACTTGCTTGGTAACGGTGGATACTTGTCCACTTTTCTAGTTTTAATGAAGCTTGATCTTCGTAGATTCAGAGGCTTCGCTTGCTGAGTTGTCACGAAACTTAACCATTTAACAGGTTCGGAGGTTCCGCCTTAAACCAAAAATCTTCACGTTGGGTCTTTACGAAACTTAACCAATTAGTTGGTTCAGAGGTTTCCTCCTACCCAACAAATGAAACGTCTGGGTTGATGATTCTGAGTGGTCTACCTGTTGAAGTATTAGAAGTAGAAATAGTAGATGCTGGTATTTGTTTTGTGGTTATCTGTTGGTTAAGAGACTCAAGATGTTGTTGGTGTTCTCTGTTGATTAAGAGACTCAAAAATTGTGTTGGTGTTCTCTATTGGTTAAGAGACTCAAAATTTTTGTTGGTGTTCTCTGTTGGTTAAGAGACTCAAGATGTTGTTGGTGTTCTCTGTTGGTTAAGAGACTCAAAAGTGATGTTGGTGTTCTATGTTGGTTAAGAGATTCAAATTGATATTCAGAAGCTGGTGTTGATGGTAGTATGGTGCTATTGTGCTGCCGTGGTCGTGAACTTCTGTGGTTGTAGTGTGTTCTGTACGGAGTGGAACTGAACTGGTGGTGATGCAAAGATGGTATGCAAGAAGATGATGATGTGAATGCAAAGTGAAAATACTGGTGGAATGGTATGAACGTGAACTAGTGGTGATGGTTGGAGAGGAGCAAAGCTCCTCCCATAGGATCGAACCCCCTCTGATACCGAGTTGACAAGAATTATTTGCTTCTTGATTTCTTCTTGATACTTTAACCGTACATAAGGTTCTCTTATATAATGAGAGGAGTTTTTATATAAGGCAGGAAATCTACTCAAATTCTAAACATAACAGAAAATCTACTCAAATCCTAAACAGAATATATTGTTAACAAATCCTAAAGATTATGGTTGACATTTGTATGAGGATTGATTTTCTGACTGGATTCAGAATTGGTCTTCTGGTTGAATGGTTCAACAATAAGAATCCTAGGTTTTTCCCAGGGCTCTAGTTTCGCCGTGCAACAGCTTAGGATTACGCGTTTATTTCACCCTCGGTGCACAATAAAATAAAAAATGTGACATAAGGGTGGGTTGTCGGGACTTCTCCTCCTGTAATTTGGTCATTACCTTTACCAGACCAGAGTGAGTCACTGAATCTCAGAGGATACTTACAATTAATGGAGTCATGGAGGAGATTCTTCAAATCAAATTCAAACCTCCTCTTTCTATTATTACTACCACTTTTTCATTGTTATTATCATAAACCAATTCTAGATCTCTTCATATCTCTTTGATTCAATTTTAACTAGTAAGTACCAATTTTGTGGTAATAAATTCTCAGCTTTGATTCTATTTTTTGTATTTTCATTCCTTATTTGGTTTTGCAATAATGACTTATATTCTTTGATATATTTCTTTAAATTGGATAGTTAATTCCAAGAATTTTTTTTATTCTGAGTAGTGTGAAGTTCAGTAATGGTATCAATTAGAAGAACTTTGTCTCCGATGGCAAGACCGGGAGGAGGAAAAAATGGAGATGTTTTTCATTCAGGGCCTTCTCCTTTGTCTAAGTCTATTTCGTATGCTCGAAAAGAACCTATGATGGTAACTACATTTTCTGATTTTGTGGATTCTTATTATTCAGTTCTATATCGAGTTAAGTCTGTTTTACATAGTGTTTTCTCGCCTTGGCGTGCTTTAGAAAGATCGAAATCAAAAAGACGTGCTGTTTGGAGGAAATTGTATGTCCATGTCTTCATTTGTTTTATTCTTGGATTTGTTATGGGTTTGTTTAGTTTAGTGTCAATGACTTTCTTGATTAAGGACGAAGCAGTGTTTCCTTTAGATGTCGGTTCGTCTAGTGAAGCTTCAAGCATTGGTACTCCTTTAGATGTACGTTCTTTTAGTGAAAATGCAAGCATTGATACTCCTTTAGATGTCGGTTCGTCTAGTGAAAATGCAAGCATTGATACTCCTATTGAGGAAAATGGTGGCAGAAATTTTAACAACTCCCAATTGGTAAAGAATGATATTGATCTTGTTCCTAGGAAGCTTTTGATAATTGTTACAACAACGTATACTCGTCCTTTTCAAGCTTACTATTTGAATCGTCTAGTGCACACGTTAAGATTGGTGCCACCTCCAATGGTATGGATAGTTGTGGAAATGTCTAACCAAACTACTGAAACAGCAGGCATTTTGCGCAAAACTGGAATAATGTATAGACATTTGGTTTTTGATAAGAATATATCTGATATAAAGGATGGAAGTATTCACCAAAGAAATGTGGCGTTAGCTCACATTGAAAAGCATCAACTTGATGGGATTACGTACTTTGCAGAAGAAGATAACATGTATTCGGTCGAGCTTTTTGAGCAAATGAGGGATATCAGGTATTTTTTATCAACCTGAGATTTCTTTTAATACCTTTAGTTATAGTATTTTATATATGTTGCTTCTTTAAACAGATCTTGATACTAGATGAATGAATGACGGCGAGTCACATTGCTCTTATGAATCCTGATTCTACTAGCAAAGACAATCCATTTTTGCCTTTTTAACGAATATACACGTCTAGGGTTAGCAAAACTGAAATCTGCGAAGCACGCAAATTACTTTTAAGAAAGTTTCAGAACAAGTATTGCTACAAATTGTCTCCATCCGATGCATTTATTTCTTTACATAATGAGTTCACCACGTGTACGATACATTACTAACTGGCCACTTCTTCTTAAAAGTGTATGTCGGCGTCATTAAATCCATACTGAGGATAATGTACTTTTATTGGAATATGAGATTCCAATATATGCAGCTTAATTAAGGAAGCGTGTGTTGACATTAAGACAGATACATATTTACAAGGTTAAGACAACCTATCCCTGTTAACTCTTAGGTTTAGTAAATCATACATAACTGCCAAGTCTGTTATTGTGCGAGTAGTTAAACATTATTGTGGTGTGTCTGTACATCAGCGCTTCGTGAAAATACCCTGAAGCAAAAGGAAATCATATATCCTTTAATTTCGGTTGCAACCACTTAAAACCTAGTAAGAATATCTGTACAATTGGTCTGAACTTTGTCTTTTTGATATCCTACGTTGTCGGGGGAGTTGCTTTGCCATTTTTGCATCTAATGTGCCCCCCTCACAAATATGTGTATGTCCATTTTCGTTTGGTTTTAAGTGCATCTCCTCGTGTAGTATGCATTGTCTTCCTTGTTCGCTTGATCCATAACCATTTTAAACAGAAGGAGATATTGTATTTTGCCAGAATTATGTTCTGTAGTTACCACGAGATTGACAACAGAATGTTTTTTCATTGAATGCAGACGTTTCGGCACATGGCCAGTTGCAATGCTGACAGAGAACAGAGCCATAGTGGAAGGTCCTGTTTGTAATGGCACCCAAATTAGTGGATGGCACGCAAGTGAAAGAATTGGGAGAATCAAGAGGTTTCATGCTAGCATGTCGGCGTTTGCATTCAACAGCACTATAGTTTGGGACCCAAAGAGATGGCACCGTACCACTCTTGAACCTGTTAGGCAGCTCGAGAAAATTAAGGAAGATTTCCAAGTGAGTTCTCTTCAGCCATCCTTCACCCAAAAGACGTTTGATAATATGAACTAAAACCTATTTAGGGAGATATGTTTTTCTTATTACATATTTGGTTGATATATTAGGTGAGTGCATTCATAGAAAAACTTGTCGAGGATGAAAGCCAAATGGAGTGTCTAGTTGACTGCTCGAAGGTCATGGTTTGGCATCTCCCTCTGGAAGCTTCCCATCCCTTGTGTCCTCATAGATGGGTGATTAATAAGAGTCTCGATGAAGATACGCTAATTAATTTAACTCTACAGACAAAAGTGGCAGCATAATGTGGAAACCAAAATGGTAAGACCCATAATATGAGATTCATTCTGTTGATTTTTACATTTCTTTGTGAATAGTCAAAGTGGTATTCTTGTCTTATCCGATTTTTTTTTTTGGTTGAGGTCTTAAAAGGAGTTTAGGTACATCATTACATTCTTTCTTATTTTGAAGGACACATCACCACTTTCTCAATTAATAGAAGATTAGATGTTCTAGAATGATTGTTAGGATTTCTGATTCATTCTGCTTTTAAGAACTCGTTATTCCACTGACTTATGTATTTATATATTGATCCAGGATAAGATTCAGAAACAAATACAGTTCCTTTGTAAGCTACAAAGAGAAATTGCAGAGGAAGGGCCAGAAACCCTGAAAGCTACCATCTGTATCGATTGTGGCATGTAAATTGTTGGGTCAGGCCTAGAGAATGTTTTGCATACATGAAATTTAAGCTATTAGATTCTTTTGTTCTCGTTTCTTCTGAAAGTTAAATAAAGTTGTTTTGTGCAGTCGTATTTAGTTTGGTGTTGTGCATGGTTGCTTTCTGTAGACATGGGAAGGCTGCAACAGCTAGGTCAGAAGGAGCGGAACCATTAGTCATCCCTTGCAGGGAGATGCATGGTTCTTATGTGCAATTTCTGTTCCTGTGCTTTTCTAGCATTTCAGTACTTTGTATAAGCTGAATAGGGAAATTCAAACCTGCTGGGCTTTGCCAGCACAGGTACGAATCCTTCTGCTACCATAACAGTCTGCAAGCCATAGCTGAGCAACCAAATACAACAAGTATAAGGTACAGCCATTTTCAGTATGCCATCCAAATAAAAAAACAGATCGTTAAAATGGTTAATTTTGAGGAGTTTCTCCTTTATAACAACTTTCTGTCAACATTGGTCAGTCAAATGCAGTATAAATCTTGTGCAGTACAGCCACCAATATTATTGTAAGCCTCCTCTTCTCATTGGTGCTTGGTGATGCGTTTCGATACTGCTAACTTTAGATGGAATGAGTGCATTGGCCTGGCCTTCGATTGAGCATTCAGTTAACAATGGTGACTAAGGAAAAATCTCTTCAAAAAGAAGTGCAGAACTTAGCTTATACAAGCAAGGGTACACTTATTTCTCTATACATCCAGTTGAAATCCGATGACTGGCGTGATCTTTTTATCAGATTTCCACTCATAATGTGTGCCGATTTTGCATGAGAATTTTGATTTCACAAGCTGATTGCAAGCGAACATCTACCAGATACACTGATAATCGACGATCTTATAGTTTCTAGGGGCAAATCCAATTCATATGGGTGAGTTCAGTAGTTACCATTCAGCGGAAGGCATCTATCCGAAGAAAAATTTACTAGTTAGAAAACCAGCAGAAAGTATAACGCTTATAACTCAAAGGTGAAAAGGTTATGTATCTGGCAAAAATTGATAAATCATCAAATCGGAAGACAATCTACCAGTTGGTACCAAAATAGCTCCATTTGTGGACTGTGGTTATATGCCCACAGTGCTAAGCCCTTAACTTTGTTCAAGTCTTACTGGCTACGACGGGTACCGGACATACTTATAGTCATAGATGTGCCCCCAGTTCTCTAGGTGACACGTTACATTATCCAGCAATTTCTCCAATTTCAGTTTTAAATTATTATCTTTTTGACTTAAATTACCTAGACACCCTTAGTTTCCTAAGAAATCTGGATTTTGTTAACTTTGAAGAAATAAGCCTGGCTTTGGACAAATTAATTGGGAGCTGTCAATTCTATTCTCATTTATAGGAGGAGATATGGGACGTCTAAATATAACAAAGAAAAACTAGATTATTCTAATTTTTAAGATTTTGACATATATCATTTATTTATATATTTATTTTGATTATTATTTATGTTTTAAAAAGATTGTTTTTATTTTTATATCTCTTTTTTATATTTTTTAAAAAAAAAATTGAATATTTTTTTAATATATATATATATATATATATATTTAAATATATATATATATTTTTTTTATAATTTTTTTTTCAATCGTCGATAAATCACAACCATCACAACTCCTTTAAATTCTGAGTAAATAAATAGAACAGAACAGAGTCGTTATAGTCTTAAACTCAATCATGGCGACTCTATTCAATAAATCGAAGAAAAAATAGAGTCGTCATAGTTCAAATTTATTGACCATGCTTGAAAAATCGTTATGGTCGATATTCGGTACCTCGACGACTTTTGGTATTTATTACATCATGAAAAGTTGTCATTGTCCAAATTTTAAATCATAATGACTCTATTTTGAAATTTGGAAAGCTGTGTGTCATCATGGTCTTAAATTTCACCTATGACGATTCATATCAATTTTAAAACATAATTAGATTTGTACAATTTTCCATTACAATTGTCATTGTTTGAAATTAACCATGACGACTCTTTTAAATTTTAAAACAGAAATTAACCATGGAAAGTTCTCACGGTTTAAATTTCTATACCAAACAATGATGACTATAATTAAAAGAAAATGAAAAAGAAAAACCATGACGATTTTTTATGAAAATATTAAATAATGTTGACTTACTGAAAAGTCGTCATTGTTGTAATTTGGTACCTTGACGACTTTTTATGCAAATTTGGGTTAAAAAAATAAAAAAACATAAAAATAAACCTTTAATTAAATAAGATTACCCTAATTAAAAAATAGCAGTTTTACCTGACGAATTTGAGAGCTGACAAAAACTAATTCAAGGCTACTTATTTAAAGCTATCCGATAGATAGAAATCATATGCTACTCTTTACTCTAATACAAAACCTAAATCTATAATTTCATATACCATTTCAAATCAAAATCAACTCTTCCTCTTCCCTTTCCCCTTTTCCTTCTTTGTCTAACGATTTCAAAAATCAAATCATCGTTAAATCTTCTATATAACGATGACTACACCTATTCAAGTTTTATGATCAAAACATTCAGATATTGGGTGTCAATCAAAATCGAAGGAGATTATTTATGAAGAAGATGAAGAACACAAAGAAGATGATACTATTGAGGACGATTCGACCACTGATTTTGACAACGTAACTCTTCAAATGGCCCAAAAAGATAAGTTACATCAAACTTTTAGGGTTTATTGGTTATATTGAAGAAATCAGTAAAAAAAAATCTAGGGTTTTTGGTTATAAGTCATAATTGGTAGATACAAAATTAATTCTATCTATTAATTATGCATCGTGTTCTTCATTTCTGATGAATATCATCTTAATCGGTAGGTAAAATTTCTATTTATCTACCGATTCTGACCTGTATTTTTCTGTAAATATATTGGATATAATCGGTAGATATAAAATATATTTATCTACTGATATTATATATTGTGTTTTCTACATGTTTCTATTTTTATCCGATAAACCAATTTTAGGGCTACACTAATCATTAGTTATTAATCGTGGTTTATCTAGCGATTATAGTTGCTTCAACAACTATAATGTTCTATATAAAACTGATGCATAATTGGTAGTTAAATTGTGAACCCTAACTACCGATTGGTGGTTATTGGAATTATAATCGGTGGTTATTTTTTTTTATATTGTTTACCGATTATGGTTCTATTCAGTTTTTTGGAAGAAAAATTAAACCAGGTAAACCCTAGACCTGTATTATTCAGGGCATGTAAAAGATAATGAAATACTCTTCTAATCTAGCTCACCCATTGGGTCTTGTAAGAAAAATATTTTTTTTAATTACTTGTTTATTTGTTTCTTATAAGACCTAATCGGTGAGCTAGAATTAGACCCCGCTTATTATGCCCTGGGTAGTACATAGGGTTTATTGGTTTAATTTCTCTTGTCAAAACTGAATAGAACCATTTCAGTGATACTAACCCGCGCGTGCAACAATGGTAAAGAATTAAAAAAGACCACCTTTGATATTATGTTCGATGACAATAACCATTTTCAACAACTTTGGTTTGTTGTACAATTTTTTTGTTCATAATCGATAGATAAGAGTGAATTAGACCTATTTACTGGGTCTTATGTGCTTAAAACTTATTGTGTATTTTTTTATTTATTTAGGCTCCAACTGAATAAGAAAGGAAAGGGAAAGGCTAATCCTCATTCAAAACCTCTTTGCAAAATAGCTGGAACAGTAACTCCAAATGATATTCTAACTAGGATGGTCAATGATCCGGATTTTGTAAGTTGGTTGAACAATGATGACAAACCTTTGAACAATGATCAGAATCCCCTCAACTACATTGAATCATAAGAAGAAGAACATGATCCAAGACTATTTTTCAGGGAATCAGACTTCAATGGAGTAAACCCCTATTACAATAAAAATGGCGACTATATAGGTCCACATGAGGAGAAGTTAGAAGAAAAAGTTACCGAGAAGAAGAAGGGAGTAAAGAGATATGGAAGAAGACAATACGTTGAATCAAAAGAATAGGATGATGATCATGAACGGAGACTGTTTTTCAGGGAATCAGAATTTTCAGGTGTAAAACCAAATTACAATGAAAATGGTGACTACATAGGTCTACCTAAGGAGTTAGAAGAAAAATTTGATGAGAACAAGAAGGGAGGAGTTGATGAGGCTAAGAAGAAGAAGGGAGAAGTTGTTGATGTTAAGAAGAAGAAGAAGAAGAGAGTAACAAGGAGTGGAAGAATTTGATGAGATCAATGAGACTTGTCCCTTTTAATGTCTGGATGTTTTTTCTTTCCTTATTGTTGGGTGTTTTAAGTTATTTTGAACAATATTATGTAGTAAGGGATGAACCGGTATCTTTCAGTTTAGACAATACTATGTTAACTGTTTTTTAAGTTTACTTCATTATCAACTTGCATTTTAGTTCACCTCAATCATTAACATAATGTTTGGAAGTATCAGGTCGCCCCTCTGTAGACGGTGGATTTTTGACAAAGACTAAAGTAGTAAAATTGCCTCTACCCGACAATAGAATCATATAAATACTAGGATTTTATATGTCACTGACCCGGTGCTTGGTCGATCCTCTACTTGGTCGATCCTCCACCTGGTCGGTCCTCCTCTACCACCTGGTCAGTCCCTCCTCTACTACCTTGGTCGGTCTCTTACCACCTTGGTCACTCCCTCCTTCATCACTTCCCTCTTCTAATATAATTAGATTTTACTATTTTTTTGGTCTTAACACCATTAGGTCCCGCTACCACCAACTCACGCTACCATCATCTCGTTCCACCACCAATTTGATCGGTCCCTCTACCACCAATTGGTCGGTCCCTTTCCACCAAATTGGTTGGTCCTTCTATCACTCTACTAGTCTCTCATCTGGTTCGCCGCCATATTAGGTTTTATCAATTAAGGAGCATAATTTAATTGATCATACTACCAATTGGTCTTGCTACCAATTAGTTCTGCTACCAATATTTTTAAAGTGGTCATGCTACCAATAATTGAAATGGTCTGACCATCAATATCTTAAATTGTTCTTTAGCCAAAGTAAATATTCTAGTTTCTTTACTTTGCTACTCAAACCATTTGACAGTAGGACGAAACTAAATATTTTAAAGATACATACGAACCGATATTCATACGAGTTGGTACTCATATGAATAGGTGCTCATACGAATTGATGCTCATACGAATTCGCTTGACATATCAAACATTGTAAAATATACATTTGTATATATATATATATATATATATTGGTCTATGATCGATCTGGCAATCTCATTAAACCTGTGCTTACCAATCCAACAAGATTTTCTCAACATCATTGCTTCCTAAAATGACACAATGATATGCCACAACTACCAATGTCAAAACCATTCAGACTCTTCGTCTATGATATATTAAGTATTATTGCTTCTCTCAGCATATATTTCATGATTCATCTACCAATGATCCAGCATGCCAGACTCACCACTAAGCAACATGCTAGACTCATCAATATGCTAAGACTAACAGTCTATCTAGGTCAACAATTGATTAGATAATACAGTCTATAAAATAGACTTAACCATGTTCGAGATATCAATTATGTCGCATGGGGGGTATTTAATAGGGTTTTGGTCTGGCGGCCTACAACACGTGTGTAGTAGCAATAAACCCACGATGAGAAAGTAAATAAGTTGTTTCGGCAGTTGAAGGAATGAATAGAATAATGGTCGTACAACCGCCAAGTTCCACTATCATAACATAATTGGTTTTTCACCACGATTTCCATTTCTATACTCTTCCACTTCTCTGCAACTGTCACCACTTACGAGATCAATATGTTAACTTCAACTGCTATACATAGGTTCTTCAACCTATTGACAATACGATCACAGAGCTATCAACTTAGAGCATTTTTCATAAAACTCAGACTTACACAAGATAATATGATTTTCGTCTTCATAGAAGTTCAAAAAATTCTATCACTGGCATTCAATTTCGTTGATCTCAATACCTTCTTTGCTTCCCTTCTACAGATTAACCCTTCTCCTTCCTTTATGAGCGAAACAAAATTGGAACGATCATTTCTTGATTTAAACCAATTTTGTACAAATTGATCTCTCGGATCTTAAAAGTATTTATATAATAAAAAAGTTTGGCAGTTAGACGAATTGTTCTGACTAACATCATCCTACTCCATAATTTTCCCCTTTTACCCTAAATTCGTTTTACCCACAAACACCCTCATATGAAACAGGATCAACCGCAACAACGATCTGCATATATGACCAATCCTAGTCACAACAAGGACCACATGATTTACCTAAAACCTATAGGCACGAATACGCGACTTCTACAAAGTAGAAGCAGAAAGCACATGTTTGTCCATGTAGATTGATTATAATATATCTAGCTAATACCCTAATTATGTGCTTAAATAAATTATGGTGAATAAATTTTTATGAATTAAATTAAATAAAATAACTAAATAAAATGGTTGGTTAACAAATATGAGAAAAATCTAGGGTTTCGGATTCCACTATTTTTGATATTTGTAAAATTAAGTAATCACTACTTCAACTATTACTCTTCATTACTCAAAACCTTGTTGAACCCAATCTCATATTTTATAAAATTTATCGTTTTAAAATCTAATATTACAACTTTCATTGTTATGCAAAAATCTAATTTCCTTCGCTTATTAATATCAATAGCCTAAACTATTCAAAACAATTTAAATGAAGCAATTTAGAAGAGAAATTATTAGTCATTAAAAACATAAATTGTAGAGTAATATGTCAAAGAAATTAAAAACTAATGATTACACATCAAAAATAGCTTCCTCCTACATCCTAGAGAAAATGTTTAGCTACTCATAGCAAAAAAACACACGGAAATTGTTTAAACATATGGATTTATTAATGTAATAGAAAGCTTGCAATTTCTTTGTCGATATAACGATAGAGTTCTAATGCAGTGAAAGAAGAACGGACCCTGAGCCAAGTACATAAAGGCTGCTTGTTGGTGTAGTTAAAGTAAACCTGAAGTTGTTGGAATAGATGTTGCAGAAACCGTGACAGAAGGTTTAGGTAACGGTTATTAACAACAATTTGAAACTGTGTTAATACTTCTTTTTTCTTCTTCCTCTCTCTCTTCTTCTTCGAATTGACTGTTGCAAAAAAATTCAGTGATCTTTTGCTTGCGTCTCTATAGCTTCCTCAATTCTTCTTAAAGCTCTCCTATTTATATTAGAACCATAATAACTCACGTATCCTCTCTCAAATCTTCTCTTTAACGCATGTACAATCTTTTTGATTTGATAATCAATTCTCGATCATATTTTTCCTATCGACTCTAATATTTCTTTCCCTTTAAGCAAAAACTCAATAATATTGTTTCCTTTTCAGTCAACTTCTCTCTGTACGATGTTGTCCAAAAGATATTGAATGGATAAGGGAACAAAATCGTGTGAGAGTAAACATCCCCGAGATTTATTTCTTCTCTATGTTTTGATCGAGAAAATATTTGGTGTTGATTTTCTTTACGTGTTTATGTTGTATACAATTCTTCTAGCTAAGGATACTCTTGCCTTAACTCTCCAAATCTTTCCAAAACAATCTTTTAACAATTTCACAGAGAGAACACAAATTTTCCCGCCAATTGTTATTTGAATTCCAAAAAGGTGGGTGCCTTTATAAACTTCATGTGTGCCTTTATCATTTATGAGGGGTGCACTTAACACTTCTTAGCCAGTTTTTCCACTCTTGTTTATTTTTCAAAAATACCTAAAAACGTAATAAAATAATGATATTAGTAATAAATTGAAAACTAAAATACAAATATGAGATCAAATTAAGACACATAAACGTGTCTACAAATACCCCCAAACTTATATTTTGCTAGCCCTGGAGCAAAACTAATCTAGAAAATAAAAATTCTAACTCACTTTCGCAGGAATCGCGACTGCACTTAGCATGTGTAAGAAGCCTTTAAACCCCTAAGTGACCTTAGTGGACGAGTTCTGTCTCGTGAGGGTTTACAAGAGATATACCCAAAAAACCATTAGTTCCAACTTATAATGTCATAAGTATCCGAAGAACTAAGAGGACATAAATTTTCTCCTCCAAATGCCAAAAAGTTAGAAGTGCCAGAGAAAAGTACAAGCTAATATGCTTAATTTATGATAGAGAGATTGTAACGAGTTGAACCAGTGGCAAAGATGTCTTTTGCCAGATAGACAACGGACTAACAGAGCAACTGAATAAGCATTTCACCTCGACTCTTCCTCACCATAAGATTTTATGAATTTGCACTCAGAAAACCGATTCTAAGGGTCACACCGGTGTGTAAGCAGGATTGAAGAGAAAATACTTACATACAATTGATGGTAACATTTTTTCTGAAGATATCAAACCAAAATCTTTTTCTGATGATCTCAATAGGAAAATAAATTTGATGATTTCTTAGGAAATCGACCACAAATGAGGATAAGAACATACTCTCACAACTCTCTACTGGTATTCAATAGAAACAACTTTGTCTTCAGTCTTCGGCTTCAACTCTTGATGATGAACTCTTGAAACTTGTTTAACTTTCCTTTATTTCTTTAATCATTTGTTGATTTGAAATTTCCTTTTGAATTTCTTTTTCTCCATGGCTTTTTCTAATGAAACAATTATATTATTTTTTTAAGAGTGATACAAAAACTAAAAATGAATGATACAAAACAATAAAATTTACTTGTAAATGAAAAATGACTTTTGCACTTGAATCTTCACAAATCTTCAAAAATTTATATCTTTTGTTTTCTTCTTTGTCACTTTGAATATGTAATGTTCTTTCCCGTTCTTGCTTGTAAACCTTGGACGTCTTCAACTTCTTCATGAATTGATGTTGTTTCGTTCATTGATGATGCTGAGTTTATATTGAGAGAGAGTTGTAATTGTTGTGACTGAGACTAAAATATGAGGCTAGTTCTGATGTCACCCTCATGGTGATAAGAATTAGAACTCAGAGATCAAATAGTGCTAAAAGTGGTGCGAGGTTGAGTAGCTGAGCATTCTACTCAGAATTTATGCAGATGAAAACTCAAAGAGGACTGTTGAACGTCTGGTGCCTCACTCAAAAGGGTAGTCTCCACTAATGATAAGGTTAGTTCTGTCTTTATGTATTTCCATCTGACTTAATCGTCTTCATAGTGGATTGTGGGTCCGTCACGATTTTTCTCTCATAGGTTAAGAACACAAATGTAGTTTTCTCTAGCATTTCTAATTTCCATATTTTATGGGAGAATCAGTATGTAAACTTAGCTAAAAGGCTACTACGTGACTCTAAAAGTTGGAAATTTGTACAACTAAATTTTTTCTCCCTTACCCCAAACTTAAATTGAACATAGTCCTCGATGTTCTAAAGATGACGAATAAAAACATGTACAAAGAGAATTACCGAGCAAAGTAAAAGAGATAAGGAAAGATATTACCAGCATCGTGTACCAAAAGCATATGGGTTTCCTCCCATAGAGTGTTATGTTTAATGTCTTCATCCAGACTTGGTTACCTTTCAGATTAGTCATGATAGATAAGATCCTTTAGTTTTGATTCTTCAACTGCATGAGTGGTCAACTCCAAAAATGGTTTCTATCGTTGACAGTTAACTTTGAAAGTTTCTCCATTCTTCGGATTTCAACTTCTCTTGCTCCATGTGGAAAAATAATCTTGACATAGTATGGGCCTGATCATCGGGATCTTAACTTACCAAGAAAGAGATGTAAACGAGAATTATACAAGAGGAATTTTTGACAGGTTCAAATGACTTTCGAGTAATCGATTTATCATAAAAAAAATTAGTTTTCTCCTTGTATATTTTCACATTTTGGTAAACATCATTACGAATTTCTTCTAATTCATTGAGTTAAAGTCTACGGTTGTCACCAGCGGTTGATAGGTTAAAGGTTAGTCGATTAATAGCCCAATAAGCACGATGTTCTAATTCTACAGGCAAATGGCAAGCTTTACCGAAGACAAGTCTATATGGAGGCATCCCAAGAGAAGTCTTAAAATCGGTTCGGTAGGTCCACAAAGATTCTATTAAGCACAAAGACCAGTCTTTCCGAGTGGGGTTTACGGTCTTTTTAAAGATTTGTTTGATCTGCATATTAGACACTTCTACTTGGCCACACGTTTGTGGGTGGTAAAGTGTAGAAACCTTATGAGTAATGGAGTACTTTTTCATGAGAGTTTCGAAGAAACGATTACAAAAATGGGAACCTCCATGACAAATAATTGCTCTAAGCATACTAAATCGAGAAAATATTGTCTCTAACAAACTTGATCACAACGTGGAGATCATTTGTCTTGGTATCTATAGATTCAACCCACTTGGACATATAATCAACAACTAGCAGAATATAAAAGCTGTCAAAAGAGTTAACAAAGGGACCCATAAAATCAATACCCCATACATCAAATATTTATATTATTAATATAGTTATTAATGGCATCATATTACGGCGGGTCAACTTTCCTAATTTCTGACATTTTTCACAACTTTGACAAAATTTGTGGGCATCTTTGAATAAATACGACCAATAAAAAAGTAGATTGCAAGACCTTAGAAGTTGTTTTATTTGCACTAAAATGACCCTCACAAGCTCCAGAGTGACAGAAAGTGAGCACAGTAGAGATTTCGTTGTCAGGAATACAACGACGGGTGATCTGGTCTGGAAAATATTTGAATAAGTATGGATCATCCCAGAAAAAATGTTTGACCTCATAAAAAAACTTTACTCTATCATGTTTAGACAATTGCTCAGGAATTTGACTAGTTACCAAATAATTAACAATGTCAGCGAACCATGGTAACTGAAAGATGGAAAACAATTGTCCATTAAGGAATGTGTCAAGGACTGGTCTCTTATCATCTCTAGACTCAACAAGGATACGAGATAAATGGTCGGCTACTACATTTTCAAAACCCTTTTTATCACGAATCTCTATATCAAATTCTTATAATAGTAAAACCCATCTAATCAGTCGGGGCTTCGAGTCCTTCTTAGACAGAAGATACTTGAGCGTGCATCGTCAGAGTATTCGAGTCCTTCTTAGACAGAAGATACTTGAGCGTGCATCGTCAGAGTAGACTATCACCTTTGAACCAAAAAGGTATGATCTAAATTTATCAAGTGCAAGAACGATAGATAACAATTCCTTCTCAATGGTTGTGTAGTTTATCTGGGCATCGTTTAGGGTTTTAATGGTATAATATATCACTGACGGTGCTTTATCATGTCGTTGGCCAAGAACAACTGATAGACACATTTTTGTGTCTTATTTGTCTCAATTAGTTATTTTGATAGTGCTCGATTATGTATTAGTTGTGTGATTTTATCTGTTTTTAGGTATTTCTAGAAGAATAAATAAGTGCAGAAAAAGAGCTGAAAAACTGTTAAAGGGCACTAAGTAAATTTATAAAGGCACCCACCTCAAGTGTTAAAGGCACCCATGCCAAATTTAAAATCAATACTGACGGAAAAGTTCTACTCTCGCCTGTACACTTCTGGCAGAATATTTGGGAGAGATTTTTGGAGATTTGTTAGCTTTTAGTCGAGGATAATACTCTTACCTTTAAATGATATCTATAAAAGTTGGAAACTTATCGGAAAAAGATTCCTATGAGTATAATAAAATCAGTTGGCCGCATAAAAAAGAGGTGAAGAAAATCAACCCGAGCTCAGAACAAGGAAAGAACATCAAGTCTATTCTCGGGTTTTAAATAAAAATAGAAGCATATCGGGGCTTGATGATTCAAGAGAAGAAGAATATATGTCTGAGAAGATATTTTCTCTCTGCCGAGAATGAAAACATTGATAGAAAATATATTATGGAGATTTGGGAGTATAAATAGATGAGATCGGGAGGCTGGAAGGGGAGTTTTGAGACGGAGAGATTAGGAAGATAACAGAGCCGAAAAATTCAGGAAGAAGAGTTCAATTGCAGTCGAGTTGGGGAAGAAGAAGAACATACAACATCTAAAAGCAGTTGCAAACATCGTTACCTTTTCTACTTCGCCCAGAACCTGTAGTTTATTCGCTATTATTTTTCTCTTTAGTAACACAGAACACTATCTGCAACAGTTATAACCGTATCAGTTTCCCTGAGTTATTATTTTTCTTCACCTTGTAAACACTTTGAGCTATGAATAATTATTGTGAGAGAGTGATTACTATGTGGAGCTAAACCACATTGCTGAGGCAACGGAGGAAGCCATTTTCCAATAATAAAGTGATAAATTCTTATTTAATTAATTTTGCAGTTCTTTTTATGATTTTTGCATTGACTTAAAATTGATTATATGATTTTTACTAAATAGTTGTGATTTCATTTGATGATTCATGCTTAGTCTAGGCTCTTGATGTTCCATGCTTCTGATTTACAACTATTATTTTGAAAATCTACTTATTGGCACTATTTTAGAATCGAATTGAATGTGTGAATTGCATGATTGTTGGTATTAATTGAATCACTTAAAAATTGTTAATGGTGGAATCCTACCCTCAATTTTCTCTTAATTTTGATATCAACTTTTTTTGAATTTTTCTAATTGTAGTCTTAGAAATTAGATTTAAAACCAAATCTTCACAAGTCTTGAATGAATCCTTTTTACCACTGTCTACAAATCATATCAATTTTTGATGCTGCCGACACGGACTTGTTTTTAGATTTGTTTTTAGGCTTAGTTTTAATTTTTAGTAATTTTTAGATTTCTATTCTTTTTTTTCTATTTCACGTGTTCTTGGGTATTTTTCTTTTTGTTGCAGGTTTTGGATCAAAAACAAATCGGAGCCAAATAAAGGTTTGGATTAAAGCTAAAGACAACGCGAAAAGAACGAAAAAAAGACAAAGAATTTTATATTTAGACTTTTTTTTTTGTTAGTTTTTATTTTCCTCATTTCTTTATTTTTGGACTTTTAATTCTTGTTGCTTGCTTGTTTATTTTTTGTATTTTATTTATTATAAAAAAAAAACAATCGCACACACCAGTTACATCTTCCGACACGATTTTAGGAAAACTAGCGGGATAGTACGGTGAACCCTCTGGGCGTTATCATCCGAAACACCACAAACCCCGGGCTTGTATCTTTGACCAGTCTTTGACTGTAGGTATATTTTGTTGCGGTAACCCAAGCTTATGTGAACCCCAATATTTACATGTGCACATATTCTTGTTAAACACTAGTATTCTTGCTTGTGTATGCCTTGTTGGATTCGGGTAGGAGATAAACTTGAAGAAAACGACCTATTTTGATTAAGTCCAACCAGTTACACGGATTCAGGTGGTACATCTGTTTTTGCCGAAATGGGTGAGCATGAAATCCGGGTAAACAAGACCCTTAGAGATCGTATGAAACCATCTAGACTAGTACATGACCTAGGGATAGTTTTACCATCCATTACTGTCAAATTTAATATTAAACCTGGGACAATTGGCATGCTTCGGAAACTTAGGGGGTTAGAGAATGAGAACCCGTATACCCGCATAAGATGCTTTGAAATGATTTGTGATACAATGAGTTATCCGAATATCTCCAAAGATGTGCTTAGGTTGTGTTTATTTCCCTTCTCTCTTGATAAAAAAGCTAAATAATGGTATAATTTTATTCTTTCAAAAAAAATCACCATCTGGGACGTAGTTGTAGAGGTTTTTGTTAAGAATTTCTACCCACACTATAGGAATACTGTTGTTTATCAGTCCATTCAAACATATAAGCAAAAATTAGGTAAAAACCTACACAATTATGTAAAAAGGTTTAATGAATTGTTATACCAGTGTCCACCTCACGTCTTTGAAAAAGCCCATCTGGCCCACATCTTGTATGAGGGTTTAGATAGTGAGACCCGTATGCAGGTAGAGACAACAAGTCATGGAGAATTCACCCTTCAGGACCCATATAAATGTTTTGACTCGTTCATTGAGTTAGCTGAGAAAACTAGGCAATGGGCTTCAATGAGAGAACCATATAT
Source organism: Papaver californicum (assembly GCA_023531435.1). Classification (NCBI taxonomy): domain Eukaryota; kingdom Viridiplantae; phylum Streptophyta; class Magnoliopsida; order Ranunculales; family Papaveraceae; genus Papaver; species Papaver californicum. The sequence continues at coordinate 925,192 of JAJJMC010011374.1, read as the reverse complement.
ATCTAGGAATCCTGTCCATAGGGTCGATAGAGTTGATAATGGGTCAGATATCCTTAGGCGTCTAGAGGCCTTTAAAATAAATCAATGGTCAAACCATGCTAGGTACGAAGACCAAGCCCATGCTCTTTATTACAACTTTAGGTTTGAAAACCGCCAGAAATATGATCCATATTCTGAAACCTATAACCCTGGTTGGCGAAACCATCCTAATTTTTTCTAGTTTAAGGGACAAAATCAAGGACAGTCTATTAATACTCAGGCTCCCCCAGGTTTTGGCTACACTAAGAATCCTTCAGGACCAGCACAATTTCAGAACCCTTCAGATAAGAAGATCATGAGTTTAAAAGAGTCTCTCACCTTTTTATCCCATAACATTTCCAAGTTTCATAATTCGATTGAACAAAGTTTATAAGACAATAGAAAAGATGGTTCAGGCTAACTCTCAGGCTATTTCCAATTTAAGAAACCAGTATAGTCAGTTGACTGAGTCCTTGAGAGAAAAAGGTAAATTACCTAGTCAGACACAAGCCAATCCTAGAGGATTTCATGAAGTGGCTTCTAGAGAGAAACCGTTCAATCATGTGATTTTTGTTACAACCCTTAGGAGCTTCCGAGTGGTAGAAAATATGGTAACCATGCCCAATAGTGAACATACTGTAGTTCACCCTTCTGAGCTAGTAACTGAAGAGACTGATAGAGTCTCTAAAGAGTCCAATGTGGTTCCTGCTAAGACCGATTTTTTTCCCAGAGCCCCAATCCCACAACTTCTAGTTCCAACAAGGAAGGAATCTAACTTTATTGATATATTGGAGATTTTTAAGCAAGTCAACGTCAATCTTCCTTTATGAGATGCAATTAGGCAGATTCATACTTACGTCAAGTTCTTAAGGATCTTTGTACGCGAAAGCGAAAGCTTAGTGTATAGAAGAAAGCTTTTTTATCTATTCATGTAAGTTTAATTATCCAGAACAACACAACTCCTAAGTACAAAGATCCAGGTTCCCTTACCATTTCTTGCACAATAGGTAACTACCATGTAGATAAAGCGTTACTTGACTTAGTAGCCAGTGTGACCTTACTTCCGTACCATGTGTACCTCCAGCTATGACTTGGTGACTTAAAACTTACCCAGATAACACTTCAGTTAGCTGATAGGTCTGTGGAAATTCCTCGTGGTATTGTCGAGGATATTCTTATTGAGTTTGATAGGTTTATTTATTCTGTGGATTTTGTTATCCTAGATACCCAACCTGCCCATGACCTAGCAAACTAGATACTTGTGATATTAGGTTTCCCTTTTTTAGATACATCTAATGTGATCATTAACTGTCGAAATGGTACTGTGATTTTATCTTTTGGTAATATTACTATTGAGATGAATATTTTCAATATTAGTAAGCAACCCCCTGAGCTAGATGACACGTGCATCGAAGAGGTGAACATGATAGGAACATTAGTTCATGAGTCATTACCAAACATCTTATCTGAAGATCCAATGGAGAGTTGTCTATCCCATTTTGCTTAGATATTGACGATGATAACACCATTGATCAAGTGAATGCTCTGTTAGACTTTACCTTCGTGTTAGATATTAATAGATGGAAAGATAAGATCGGACCACTACCAGTTTCTAATTCTACCTCAATTCCTTTTTTAGAAGAGCCTTCTAAGTTGGACCTCAAACCATTACCAGATACCCTGAAGTATGTGTTTTTAGGCCCATATGAGACTTTTCCTGTAATTGTAGCATCCGACTTGGATAGTGATCAGAAAAGTAGGCTAGTGACCGTACTTCGAGACAATAAGGAAGCTTTAGGGTGGACCTTAGAAGACATAAAGGGTATAAGTCCTACTGTTTGTATGCATCAGATTCATTAAGAGGATGACACCAAACCTTCTAGGGAGATGCAACGTCGACTAAACCCTAACATGAAATAAGTAGTTCAAAAAAAGGTGCTTAAGTTGTTATATGTGGTTATTATCTACCATATTTTGAACAGTAAGTGGGTCATCCCCGTTCAGTTTGTTCCCAAGAACTCAGGTATCACTGTAGTCCAGAATGATAACAATGAGTTAATCCCAACCCGAGTGACCACGGGTGGCGTGTTTGTATTGACTATAGAAAATTGAACAAGATCACAAGGAAAGACCACTTTCCCTTCCTTTCATCGACCAAATGCTAGAGAGATTATCTGGACATAGTCATTATTGCTTGTTAGATGGCTACTCTGGTTATAATCAGATTGTTATTACCCCAGAAGACCAAGAGAAAATCACTTTTACTTGTCCCTTTGGTACCTTTGCTTATAAATGCATGTCTTTCGGGTTGTGTAATGCACCCGCTACTTTTCAGTGTTGGATGATGAGCATATTTTCTGACATGGTAGAACGGTTTTTGGAGGTCTTTATGGATGATTTTTCAGTATTTGGTTCATCTTTTTATGAGTGCTTACATCATTTGACATTAGTGTTGATTAGGTGTTAGGAAAAAAATTGTGTTTAATTGGGAGAAATGCCATTTCATGATTCAATTAGGAATTTTTTTAGGGCATATCGTATATTCTAAGGGTATAAAGGTAGACAAAGCCAAAGTTGACCTTATTAAGAATTTACAAGTTCCCAAAACCGCAAGAGATATTAGGTCATTCTTAAGGCATGCAGGTTTTTATCGTCGATTCATTAAGGATTTTAGCTTGATTTCTAGACTTCTATTCAATTTTCTTGCAAAAGATGTTAAGTTTTTCTTTGATGATGTTTGTTTATAGGCTTTCAAGAAGCTTAAAACTTTTCTCACTACCTCTCATAAGTCTAGGCACCTAATTGGAATCTACCCTTTGAGATCATGTCTGATGCTTCATATTATGCCATTAGTGTTTTTTTAGGACAATGAGAAAACAAATTATTGCATGTGATTTACTATGCGAGTAAAACCCTAAATGATACCAAAATGAAATATACTACCACATAGAAGGAATTGTTAGCTATTGATTTTGCCCTGGATAAGTTTAGATCCCATCTTTTAGGTTCTAAGGTTATAGTCTTCACTGATCATGCTGCTTTGAAGTATCTTCTGTCTAAGAAGGATACTAAACCTAGATTGATTAGATGGATCCTTTTGTTACAAGAATTTTCTCTATAAATTAGAGACAAAAAGGGTGCAGAAAATGTAGTAGCAGACCACTTGTCTAGGCTTGTTGTGGATTCCCCTGATGATTCCCTTCATGTAAGAGTTAGTTTTCTTGATGAACAACTTTTTTTTGTTTCCCAATTATAGGTTTGCGAATATAGTGAATTATCTTGTTACTGGTCGAATGCCTCAACATTGGGGTAAACAAGATCGTTTTAGATTTTTGGCCAAGGCAAAGTATTTCTTTTGGTCATTAGCTTATACAAAAAAGTACACATGCATAAAATTTTCATTAGTTTATATGGTCATTTTTTTCACATGTGCACAAGTTTATACACACCTACAAAACATGCATGAAATTAATCATTCATACTCACTCACAGACCTACTTTTTCATGGGAATTATATTGGTGCACCAATATGTACACCCCTGCAAAACATGCATAAAATCGATTATTCATAACCATACACACAAACCTACTTTTTCATGGGAATTACATTGGTGCACCAATATGTACATCCCTGCAAAACATGCATAAAATCGATTATTCATAACCATACACACAAACCTATTTTTTCATGAGAATTACACTGGTGCACCTATATGTACACCCATGCAAAATATACATAAAACCGGTCATTTAAAACAACACACAAACCTATTTTTTCATGGGAATTTAACTGGTGCACAATATGTACACCCCTACAAAACATGCATAAAATCGATCATTCGTGACCACACACAAAGCTACCTTTTCATGGGAATTACACATGTGCACCAATATGTACACAACTACAAAACATGCATTAAATTGATCATCTATACCCACACGCAAACCTATTTTTCATGGAAAATACATTGGTGCATCAATATGTACACCCCTAATAAACATGGAACAAATCAACCATATTCACCTACAAACAAATCAACCATATTAACCTCAGATGGATTTGAACCATCAACCTCCGCAAAACCTTGTGATAGGCTTGGGCGTTATACCATTTTAGAGCTTATGAGTCCATAAATTTAAGATTGAGTTTATTACATTCGTTGAAGAATAAATGTAAGATTCGAATCAGGTAGAAAATCCAATCTAAATCTTTTTAGAAATGATTAGATGGGTAAATCAATCTAAATCAATCTAAATCATACTCATACCAACGAAGTAGTCCATATATCCTTGAAAATATCGCAAAGGTGTACAATTATGTACACACCTACAAAAATCTAACAATCAAACATCCATGCCCACACAGAACAGACTATATATACATGAGATATCACCGAGGTGTACAACTATGTATATACCTATAAAAATCTAACAAATCGAACATCCATGACCATAAAACAGTCCATATATCCATGAGATAACATACAAGTGTACAACTATGTACGCACCTACAACAAATCTAACAGAAAGAACATGCATGGCCACAAAACAGGCCATATATCCATGAGATATCACACAGGTGTACAACTATGTACACTCCAACAGAAATCTAAGAAAAATGAACATGCATACTCACAAATCAGTCCATATATCCTTGAGATATCACAAAGGTGTACAAATCTGTATACTCCTACAACAAATCTAAGAAAAAAAAAATCCATACTCACATAACATGCCATGCATTCATCACAAAGCATACCAGTGTACAAGTATTTAAACATCTACAGAAAAATAAGAAAATAAAACATTTATTCAAGCAAAACAACTCATGCATTCATCACAGAGAATTTTAGTGTACAAATATTTACATATTTACCAAATAACGCATCGATTCAAACAAAACAACCTATATATGCATCACAGAGCATTTACTTGTACACATCAACAAAAAATAACAAAATTGAAACATATTACAAAACCCTAAGCATTTTATCAATAGCATACACAATATTCTTAGACATGGTTGATACCCTGCATATTACAATAAATATATATAAAAAGCATATATGTGTACATTAAAGTGCACAAGCTATATAATCTGAAACATATATACAGTGTACAAGAAAGTACACATGCTATATAATCACCATAAAAGATATCAGTCGCTCTATCAATTAAACACCACGAATAAAATTTAACATGCTTAAATATAAAAAGATGAAGACATCAAAGATCTAAATCACTTACAAAAGATCTCAAAAAATAGCTATTTTTGGATCAACCGACACAAAGATCTCAAAAAAATGATAAATAAAAAAATATGAATCACATATAAATGATTTGAATCAACCAACAGAGAGATTTAAAATCAAAAGATTTGAATCACATTTTAAGATAATTCTTTGAATCAACCTTAAAATCACCATAAACTGAAACATATACATTGTACAAGAAAGTACACATTCTATATAATCAAAATAAAAGAAACCAATTACTCTATCAATATTTAACCATTAATAACTTTCAGCGTTTCAATAAAACACACTGATGAAGAAATCAAAGATCAAATCGAACTCATATCATCCATCCAAATAAATAAATAAATAAACTCAAAATCAAAATCAAAAGAGTTGTATGAAAATCAAAACCTAAGAAATAACAAAATCAAAATCAAAATAAGAAATCAAAAGATCTAACAAAAGATAAAACATCAAATCGATTTCATGTCATGCATTCAAAAAAAAATCGAAGAAATAAAACAAATCGAACAAAAGATAATTGATCAAAAACCAACCTGAGATCGAAATCTGATGAAGAAAAGACTTAATCCAACAAAATTGCCTATAAGATCTCCCTCGGTCTCTCTCTCTCCATGAATCTCTTTAAGAAACAAAAACCCAAAAAATCACTTCTCTCTCGTTAAAAATCTCAGATCTAAAAGTTTTAAACTCTTTCTCTTAGTATATACGAAAACATAAACAGGGTAATTAAGGTAATATGAAAAAGTTGAATTTTCTGGATCGGAGGAATTTGGACTAACTCGTCCAAATTTTGGACTAAACTGTCTAACCGGGGAAATTTTGACTAAACTATAACAAGCTTGGGATGATAGGACTAAACTTTCGAAAGCCCAAAAGATTTGGGACTAAATATTAATTCCTACTTTATTTATTTTGTTTATTATTAGTTCCTCCTCTTGTTTGCTCTTTGAATCTACTTGCTCTTCGCGGCTATAAGATCTTTTCGGCTATATGCTATTTGCATCTATATGCTCTTCGAAGCAACATGTTAGCCTTTCCAAAATTTTCAGACATGACGTCCTTCAGTAAAAACGATGTGGATTTCTCATACGATGTCCTTTTTTGATGATAAACCCCAATTTGGAATCAAGATATCACTGGCTATATCCCCTCGTGGAAGGAATTAGGTTTTCATCTCGTTTTGGTTGTTTAACGAAGCAAACAGTAACCCTCCAGATAAAATTCTAACAATTTTCAGCTTATAGTTCATCTAGTGTTTAAATCATATCTCTTAGACCGTTATTCGGATGTGATGCCCTTTTAGTATGTCGTAGTAGACAAATAGGGAAACATATGTTGTTTAGGACACTTTGCCCCATTCCATACCCATCATCACGTTTTTACAAGGTGATCATGATGATATATCAAAAATTGGATATCAAACAAAATTAAGGTTTTGTTATACTTCGACTAATGAGACTTTTAATGCAACCAACATTGAAAATATGTTATTCAAGCTCGACCAATAATTATTTGAGCTTTAGCTTTGCATTTGGCGTGACGGTGACTTAGTGATTACACAAAGATGTGATGTTTTGACCTAGTGCATCCGTGTACAACTTGTTATGTGTTATAATCAATCAATATTATTCAACTAAAGTTTGAATATTGATGTAAAGTGTAACACCCGCAATTTTTGCATGGCGCTTACTCAAGGATGCGTCATGGCCTGGGTTGAAGCTTCATCCTAAGCTTATAAAGCTTACCCAGATGTGCATTAGGGTGTGGATGCCTTAACCTCGAATTATAATGTTAAGGCCCTACTACGCGTGATGCGTATCCGAGGAGGCATCATAGTGTTAAGGCACTACTATGTCGTGATGCATGACCCAATGCATCACCGAGCCGAAATTGCGTAAGTGAGAGCATCGTAGAGCTAAGGCACTACTATGCCATGATGAATGATCCAATACATCACTAAGCCGAAGTTGCATAAGTTGGAGCATCATAGTGCTAAGGTACTATTTTTCCGTGATGCATGATTCAATGCATCACCGAGCCAATGTTGCTATTCGATAAATGCATCATAGTGTTAAAGCACTATTATGCCGTGATGCATCATCGAGAATGCATCACCAAGCCAAGAATGCTCGGCTTTGGCAAGAAATCTTCATTTTCGGTCTTGCAGTCGATGGATGGCCCTTATCTTTCAAATATGTATTTGTGGAAATGCAAATAAAACATATATAAGGAGGGAGCTTTGCTTGAATGTGCATAAGCGGTAATGCACATATAAATGCGATGTAGCTTATACGATGGAGCATACTTGATGCTCATCAACGTGTTTAATTGTAGCTTACCCGAGAATGCTTCGCTTGGCTTTGGCAAGAAATCTTCATTTGCGGCCTTGCAGTCGATGGATGACCCCTACCTTTCTAATATTTATTTGTAGAAATGCGAATACAACATATATAGGGAGGGAGCTTTGTTGGACTGTGCATGAGCGTTAATGCACATATAGATATGCGAAGTGGCCAATACGTTGGAGCATACTTGATGCATAAGCATCAATATGCTGGTAGCTTAGCCGATGAAGCTTGAATTATCCGAAAGCATCTTTCGATCGTGTTACGTACTTGATAATGCATAATAAATAATAAATAACGATAGTTATGCACAAGCTAGTACATACCTTGCGAAAGCCCTTTGGCCTACACGGACTAGGCTTTGCTTGGCCTTTCGCCTTGCGATGAAGTTGGAATCGAAGTTGGCTTTGCGTTAATAGGATTAAGTTGTTTGTCCCTTTCGAATTGAATCTTTGATGAACTACGGTCATGCTTGATCCCATCAAGGTACGGGTTGGGTACGTAGGCAACCGCAATTCAATGCATAGAGGTGCAGCACCTTGTCGCTCATATCATCTAATTCAAGAGATGATTGCGACATTTGGGTAATTCATATCATCTGGCTCGGCAGTGCTAAGCAAGAGATGATTGTTTCCACACTTGATGGGGCAGTTGCAATTCCATTTGATGGATTGTTTATACTTCCTAGCAACCGTTGCGGCATGGAATGGCATGTGCCTGGATGTTGCACCCTTGGCAAGAACAAGATAAGTGCAGGCTCCAGCGCATGGCCGAAGCAGAATTGATGAAGCGAAAGCTTAGGTTTGAAATAGCCTAGGTGTTGGTCCAAGACATGAGTTAGGCATGGACAATGATCGAAATTATGCGATGTTTTCCAAAGGCATCCCCCTTAGCTTGTACAGCCTTCAGCCCTTGGTATAATGAGGGAAAGTTGGAATGGTATGCTAGTCAAAGGCATTCACTATGGGCTTTAATGGCCTTGCACCCTTTGTAGGTCAGGGGTGAGTTGGAACGATATGGAGACTATGGTCTGAGTACCATGCTTCAAAGCATGTTTGGGAAGGCAAATAAACCTGGAACGGTATAAACGCAGCTTGAATGATGTGGGAACTACGTTTCGAGTATAATGCATACAAGGCATGTTTGGAAAGAAAAATTTACCTGCATTTTCCAGAGAGAAATTAAGCTTTAAGGTCCGGTGACTCTCTTTTAAATCAAGCATCGGGGAGTTCTGGCCTTCCCAACGCAACGCGCCGGAGGCGGAATTTTCCGGTCCGTGACATAAAGTCACTCTAAATATTCAACCAGGGAATATAAAAAGGAATTAAGTTGCTCTATATTAGTAGACAATTTATCTAGGAGCATTGACACCCACTCAGGAACGAAAGATGTTCTGGATGTTTATTCTGAATAGTCAGAAATCATCTGGGGACGAACCACTATCCACAATGATGATATTATGAGGACAATGTTGCTCTATACTAGTGTGCAATACATCTTGGAGATGCCCGTAGTAAGCATTCGATATTTCAATTCTCTTGATGAATGTAAAATATGTTGAGTTAATACTAGAATTAGGATTCAGACCGGGTGCATATCTCAATCTATTATGGGTCATCTTGGCGCTGAAAATCATACAGATATTCTGGGTAACATCGTTCACCTTAATAAACATGAGCACACTTCCATCTCCATATCCATCTTCTTAATTTATTCATGTGATTGTGGTTTGTTAGATTCCGAGTATCGTGGTCCATTGTACGACTTTCTGAGTAGTGCTTTGTTTTCTTATATATGAATTTTAGTACACTTGAGTGCAAACTCATGTACAACAATTGGATTCAAAACAGGGTAATTCCTCCCATAGCCAAAGAATTTTGTACCCAACTAAATAACATATTTAGTATCTACCCTCAATCGTTCACAAGTAGCTAGAGTTTGGAGGGAAGGTTTTGTGGGTATATCTATTTTAAACCCTCATGAGACAAAACTCGTCCACTAGGGCCACCTAGTTGTTTAAAGGCTTGTTGCACAAGTTAAGTGCAACCGCGATGCCTGCGACAATGAGTTAGGATTTTTATTCTCTAGATTAAATTTGCTCGAGGACTAGCAAATAATAAGTTTTGGGGTATTTGGTAGACACATTTTTTGTTTCTGATATGTTTCAATTCGTTATTTTGATAGTGCTCGATTGTGTGCTAATTGTGTGATTTTATGTGTTTTTGGGTATTTTTGGAAGAATAAATAAGTGCGGAAAAAGAGCTGAAAAAATGTTAAAGGGCACCCGAAAAATTGATAAAGGGACCCCTAAGGAAATTGATAAAGGAACCCACCTCAAGTGTTAAAGGCATCCATGCCAATTTCAAAATCAATATTGGCGGGATAGGTCTACTCTAGCATGTAAACTTCTGGCATAATATTTGGGAGAGATTTTTAGAGATTTGTTAGCTTTTAATGAGGATAATACTCTTACCTTTAAAGGATATCTATACTAGTTGGAAACTTACCGGAAAAATATTTCCGTGAGCATAATAAAAACAGTTGGACGCGTAAAGAAAAGGGGAAGACAATCAAGTTTATTCTCGGGTTTCAAATAAAAATAGAAGTAGATCGAGACTTGATGCTTCGAGAGAAAAAGAATATATATCCGAAAAGATATTTCCTCTCTGCCAAGAATCAAAGCATTGATAGAAAATATATTATGGAAATTTTGGAGTTGTATTGTGGTGGGACTATAAATAGATGAGATCGGGAGGCTGGAAGGGGATTTTTGAGACAGAAAGATTAGGAAGAGAACATAGCTAAAAAATTCAGGGAGAAGAGTTCTGTTGCAGTCGAGTTGGGGAAGAAGAAGAACATACAACGTCTAAAAAACCACAAACACTGTTACCTTTTCTACTTCGCCCAGAACCTGTTTATTCGTTATTATTTTTCTCTTTAGCAACACAAAACACTATTTGCAACACAAAACACTATTTGCAACAGTGATAACTGTATCAGTTTCCCTGAGTTATTATTTTTCTTCATCTTGTAAACTCTTTGAGCTATGAATAATTATTGTGAGAGAGTGAGTACTACGTGGAGCTAAACCCCATTGTTGAGGCAACAGAGGAATCCAATTTTCCAATAATAAAGTGGTAAATTCTTATTTAATTATTTTTGTAATTCTTTTTATGATTTTTGCATTGACTTAAAATTGATTATATGATTATTACTAAATAGTTGTGATTTTGTTTGATGGTTCATGCTTAGTCTAGGCTCTTGATGTTCCATGCTTCTGATTTACAACTATTATTTTGAAAATCTACTTATTGGTAATATTTTAGAACTAAATTGAATATGTGAGTTGCATGATTATTGGTATTAATTGAATCACTTAAAAATTGGTTAATGGTAGAATCCTAGCCTCTAATCACTTTGTTTGAAGTTTGTTATTTTTAGTATTAGAAATTAGGTTTAAAAAAAAATCTTCACAAGTCTTGAACGAATCCTTTTTACCACTGTCTACAAATCATATCAATTTTTGGCACCGTCAATGCAGACTTGTTTTTAGATTTGTTTTTAGGTTAAGTTTCAGTTTTTAGTAATTTTTAGATTTTTATTCTTTTTGTTTTATTTTACGTTTTATTGGGTATTTGTCTTTTTGTTACAGGTTTTGGATAAAAAAAAAATTGGAGCCAAATAAAGGTTCGGATTAAAGATAAAGACAAAGCAAAAGGAACAGAGAAAAGACAAAGGATTTATTTTTAGACTTTATTTATTTTTGTTAGTTTTTATTTTCCTTATTTCTTTGTTATGGACTTTTAATTCTTGTTGCTTGCTTTTTTATTTTTTATCATATTATTAAAAAAACAAACACAATCGCACACACCAATTGCATCTTCCCTATGAGCGTTATCATCCGAAACACCATAAACCCCAGCTTTGACCAGTCTTTTTCTGTAGGTATATTTTGCTGCGGTAACCCAATCTTACCTAAAATAGTGAACCCCAGCATTTGCATGTGCATATATTCTTTTTAAACACTAGTATTCTTGCTTGTGTATGCCTCGTTGGATTCGTGTAGGAGATAGACTTGAAGAAAACGACTTATTTTGTTTAAGTCCAACCCGTTGCATGGATTTAGGTGGTACATCTGTTTTTTGTAAAATGGGTGAGCATGAAGTCCGGGTAAACAAGACCCTTAGAGATCGTATGAACTCTTCTAGAGTAGTACGTGACCCAGGTGTAGTTTTACCAGCCAGTACTTTCAAATTTGATATTAAACCTGGGATAATTGGCATGCTTCGGACACTTGGGGGTTAGAGAATGAGATCCCGTATACCCACATAAGAGACTTTGAAATAATTTGAGACACAATGAGTTATACGAATGTCTCCAAAGATATGATTAGGTTGCGTTTATTTCCCTTCACTCTTGATGAAAAAGCTAAAGAGTGGTATCATTTTATTCCTTCTAAATAAATCACCACCTGGGAAGGTCTTGTAGAGGTTTTTATTAAGAATTTCTACCCACACTATAAGATTGATGTTGTTCGTCAGTCAATTCAAACTTATAAGCAAAAATTAGGTGAAAACCAACGATTATGTAGAAAGGTTTAATGAATTGTTATACCATTGTCCACATCACAGCTTTAAAAAATCCCATATGTCCCAAATATCGTATGAGAGTTTAGATAGTGAGACCCGTATGCATGTAAAATCAGTGAGTGGTGGAGAAATCACCCTTCAGGACCCAGATAAATGTTTTGTCTCGTTCATCGAGTTAGCTGAGAAAACTAGGCAATGGGCTTTGATGAGAGAACCAGAAATATCTAGGAATCATATCCATAGTGTCGATAGAGTTGATAATGGGTCATATATCCTTAGGCGTCTAGAGGCCTTTAAAATAAATCAATGGTCAAACCATGCTAGGTACGAAGACCAAGCCCATGCTCTTTATAACAACTTTAGGTTTGAAAACCGCCAGAAATATGATCCATATTCTGAAACCTATAACCCTGGTTGGCGAAACCATCCTAATTTTTCCTGGTTTAAAGGCCAGAATCAAGGATAGTCTAGTAATACTCAGGCTCCCCCAGGTTTTGGCTACACTAAGAATCCTTCAGGACCAACACAATTTCAGAACCCTTCAGATAAGAAGATCATGAGTTTAGAAGAGTGTCTCACATTTTTATCCCATAACACTGCCAAGTTTCAGCAATCGGTTGAACAAAGTTTAGAAGACAATAAAAAGATGGTTCAAGCTAACTCTCAGGCTATTTCCGATTTACGAAACCAATTTAGTCAGTTGACTGAGTCTTTGAGAGAAAAAGGTAAATTACCTAGTCAGACACAACCCAATCCTAGAGGATTTCATGAAGTATCTTCTGGAGAGAAACCGTTCAATCATGTGGTTTTTGTTACAACCCTTAGGAGCGTCCAAGTGGTAGAAAATATGGTAACCATGCCCAATAGTGAACATATTGTAGTTCACCCTTCTGAGCTAGTAACTGAAGAGACTGATAGAGTCTCTAAAGAGTCCAATTTGGTTCCTGCTAAGACCGATTTTTTCCTCAGCCCCATTCCCACAACTTCTAGTTCCAACAAGGAAGAAATCTAACTTTAATGATGTATTAGAGATTTTTAAGCAAGTCAACATCAATATTCCTTTATTAGATGCAATTAGGAAGATTCCTACTTATGCCAAGTTCCTTAAGGATCTTTGTAAGCGAAAGTGAAAGCTTAGTGTACAGAAGAAAACCTTTTTAGCTAGTCATGTAAGTTCAATTATCCAGAACAACATAACTCATAAGTACATAGACCCAGGTTCCCCTACCATTTCTTGCACAATAGGTAACTATCGTATAAAAAAAACATTACTTGAATTAGGAGCCAGTGTGATCTTACTTTCCGTACCATGTGTACCTCCAGCTAGGACTTGGTGTCTTAAAATCTACCCAGATAACACTTCAGTTAGCTAATAGGTATGTGAAAATTCCTCGTGGTATTGTCGAGGATGTTCTTATTGGGGTCAATAGGTTTATTTATCTTGTGGATTTTGTTATCCTAGATACCCAACCTGTCCCTGACCGTGAAAACTAGATACTTGTGATATTATGTCGTCCGTTTGTAGCTACATCTAATGTGATCATTAACTATCGAAATGGTATTATGAATTTACTTTTGGTAATTGAGGTGATAAAATATAGTGGTAAAAAGAGGTTCGATTCTCAGACTTGTGAAGATTTAATTTCAGACCTAATTTTAATAAAAGAAAATAAAATAGATTAAAATAAAGATGATTTAAAAATGATGGGAAGAACCAGGATTCAGGATTCCACTTTTAACCAATAAATCAAGTGATAGTAATTTTAATCATGCAATTAAAACATTTTATTTTGATTCTAAAGCATTGCAAAAATAGATTTTCAAAACAACAACTGTATAACACAAGCATGGAGCATCTAGGGACCTAATCTGAGGCGTGCACCATCTATCGGAATCACAATTGCTTGATAAAAATCTTTTAAATCAATTTTTAATCAAGGCAATTAATCATAAATAAATTGCATAAATAAATTAATTAAATACATACCACTTAATTATTAGAGAAAAAGCTTCCTCCGTCATCCCAGTGATGGTGATTAGCTCATGGTAGAGAAAATATGCTCAAAATAATCTTTCATTGCTCCAAAAAGTGTTTACAAAGGTGAAATAGATGTAACACAGCTGAACAGAGACGCGTATATGCGTTACATAACAGGGTTCAGCCGTTACAAGAAGAAATAAGCAACAGGAAAGAAAATAGAAGACGCAACAGGAACAACAACAGTTGTAAGCGTTGCTTGTTCGTCTTCTCCGTTGAGCTGCGGCAAGAACAGTCGGCCGGAATTCTCTGTTTTCTTCGGTGATGATCTCTGAGCTTGTGTGTGTGTTTTTCTTGTCTTCTCTGGGTATAGATAGGGTGTAGGAACCCTAGAGAGTCTTCCAAACCCATTCAAACTCTTTAAAACCTATCCAAATCTTTGTAAATTCGATTCCTAGCCGGAATTATATTTTCCGTCCAGGTACACGGCTGTGGCAATATTCTCTGGCGTAAATCCCTCCAAATTGAAGTGTTTGAGTTGGTCTTGGACTCTTGTAGTCTTTGGGTCAAATAGAATCACAAAATATCCCCAAAAACACGTAAACAATGTTGACAACGGTTTTTTCACGAGATGAGTTTCTTTCCCGCTAAACTCGGATTTTTGAAATGTAAAGGGGGTGCCCCCAATCCAAAGTGTGGGTGCCTTAATCCATTTTCCCGGGTGCCTTTAACACTTTTCGAGCCAATTTTTCCGCAAATGTTTATTTCTCAAAAATACCTACAAAGTGTAAAATCGAGTACCATCGAAACAGATATTCGGGCGCAATATAGACACAAAAATGTGCCTATCAAATACCCCCAAACTTACTATTTTGCTAGTCCTCGAGAAAACTAATAAAATAAAATCCTAACTCACTTTCGCAGGAATCGCGACTACATTTAGCATATGTAGTAAGCCGTTAAACCCCTAGGTGTCCCTAGTGGACGAGTTTTGTCTGGTGAGAGTTTACAAGAGGTATACCCACAAAACCTTTACTCTAGATTTTAGCAACCCGTGAACGATTAAGGATAGACACTAAACAAGCTATTTAGTTGGTTTACTCAACTCATCGGCTATGGGAATCATTACCCTATATTAGTCCAATTGCTGTACACGAGTGTTTACTCAAGCATACTAAAATTCATAAGACAACAGAGCTCTACTCAGATAATTGTTCAACCACAAGACTCAGAATCTATCCCAATTAATCACATGAAAAGATTTAGAAGATGGACATAGAAATATGAAGGTTGCACATGTTGACTAAGGTGAACGGTGTTTCCCATATCTTTCTGAAGGTCAGTGCCAAGATGAAACTTAATGTATTGAGATTCTCCCCACTTATTTTCAATCTACTACTACTAACTCAACTAGAATATATACAAGTTCCCATGGATCCTGCATTCCACGCTTTCTTAGGCGACGGAGACAGGGAGAACCCACATATATTTATTAAAGTGCTAAATAATATATATTTTTTTCTTCTTTTTTTTTTCGATTTTCAATTTTTTATAATACATGAAAGTTCCCATGGATCCTGCATTCCACGCTTGCTTAGGCGACGGAGACAGGGGAAACACACACATAATGCTAACACAATATCATTTTTTTTTCATTTTTTCATTATTTTTTCTAACTGGGGCTTGATCTCAACACACTAAACTTCATCCCGACGGCGATAACAGTTCGATACTGGGACCCACCAAATCACTTAGAAAAACACAAAATTGTAAAAGTAAAATAGAAAGTGATATGGTCAAGATAGACTCCAAGATGTGGTGACAGCTATCATGCTATTTCTAACACCTGAACTCTGTCCTTCTATGAATACACCATTCAACTGGGTACACCAATTCCTATAGAAAAAGAGCTAAGTTTCCACCTACCTAGAGTGGTTAGTGTCATCCTGAAGTGTTCACAGGTTTCTAAATTCTAGAGCTTTATTATTTCACTCTTTTTCCCTTACCCCCAAACTTAAATTAAACAGTGTCCTCAATGTTTCTAAAGATGAATGATTAAAAATACGAACCAGGAGAAACTGTTACCAATTCACGAAAAGGACTTAGGGAAAGATATTACCGTGTTGTAAGAGCATGGGTTACCTCCCAAAGTGCTAAGTTTAAAGTCTTCAGCCAGACTAGGAAAGAATTGGTCACCTCATAAAATCATAGAACAATAATCGGAACAACTGTGGGTCATCTATATCAAATAGTTTTATCCAGAATAGAAGGAAACTGCAAAAAGCTAAGAAGATAAACGAACCGAGCACACTTTCATCCCTCTCTAGTTTTATGTTTAAGATAACTACTTCTAGCTGTGGTTCAGGTTCTATAAAAGGGTCTTGATAAACTATTTCCATAGGCTTGATTACCTTGTAGGAAGAATCAACAAGATCAGGTTGTAGAGTCTGTAAAAACTCAACTAAGAACTTAGAAGCACATAATAATAACCTGAATAATTGTGGATCTTCAGAGTCAATCAGATATGACTCACACAATTGACTATAATGAAGGTGGTCATTCTTAAACAAATGTGTCGATTCTAATTTCCTAAAGTAATTAGGCTTAGTCTTAAAACTTAATAAGTGACACATTTGAAATTCTAACGTTCCCACATATGGAAGAAAATATTTTGGTGGGAAAACAAAGTCAATCTGGGTATTATCGCCTAGGTAAACCACATCGACCAGAGGATGGGTTTCTAACAACTGAACTTCTTTATGGACATGATTAGGTTCATGAAACAGTTCTTGAAGATAATCTCTTAATATGGTAGAGGCACAAACATCAAGTCCCAAGTGAGGGACTTCTAAAAGAGTCAAAGGTAAAGCACAGGGAGAATGATAGTCACCCCCAAACTTAGAGTTTGCAGTGTCTCTAGATAGACTCATTACACTTTCCCTATTTTCTAGATCGTCCGGTTCCCGAAAATTGTCAATTTCTTATTATAAATGATGATTAGCTAGAGATTCCTCTAATGTATCTTCTAACAAGGTGTTTGGTAATGACTCCTGAACTACCGTTTCTATCATGTTTACCTCCAATGCATGTGTCACCTAACTCAGAAGATTGCTTAATATGGAAAATATTAAGTTCAATAGTCATATTACCAAAAGACAAATTCATAATACCAGTTCGACAGTTAATGATAGCATTAGATGTAGCTAAAAACGGGCGACCTAATATCAGAGGTATCTGACTTTCTGGGTCACGGACAGGTTGAGTGTCAAGGACAATAAAATCTACTGGGTAAATAAACTTATCGACCTCAATAAGAACATCCTCTACGATACCACGGGGAATTTTCACAGACCTATCAGCTAATAGTAATGTTATCTGAGTAGGTTTCAACTCTCCAAGTCCTAACTGAAGGTACACATGGTAAAAGTAAGTTCACACTGGCTCCTAAGTCAAGTAAGGCTTTCTCAACACGGTAGTTACCTATTGTGCACGAAATGGTTGGGGACCCTGGGTCTTTGTACTTAGGAGTTGTAGTATTCTGAAGAATTCAACTCACATGACTAGCTAAAAAGGCTTTCTTTGGTACACTAAGCTTTCGCTTTCGCGTACAAATATCCTTAAGAAACTTGGAATAAGCAGGAATCTGCTTAATTGCATTTAATAATGGAAGGTTGATTGTGACTTGCTTAAAAACCTCCAATATGTCATTAAAGTTGGATTCCTTCTTAGTGGGTGCTAACAACTGTGGGAATGGGGCTCTGGGCACAAAGTCTGGCTTATGAGGAGCTGCCTCAGGATCTTCAGAGACTTTATCAGTCTCCTTAGCTATTGGATCAGGGTGAACTACAGTGTGTTCACTATCAGGCCTAGTTACCTTGTTGTCTAACACCTTACCATTCCTAAGGGTGCTAATTGCATTCACGTGACTTGATGATTTCTCACCGGAAGATATTTCATTAACTCCTCTAGGATTGGGTTGGGTTTGACTAGGGAACCTACCTTTTTCTCTTTCTCTCAGAGATTCGGCAATCTGACTAACCTGGGTTTCTAAATTCGAAATAGCCTGACTATTCGCCTGAACAATCTTTTGATTTTCTTGGAACTTCTGGTTAACATACTGCTTGAATTCTTCATCTCTCTGAACTAATGAGGCAACAGTCTCAGCTAAACTCATTATCGTCTTTTCTATCGAACTCTGTGTTGGTCCAGAAGGGTTCTTAGCATAACCAAAACCTGGGGGAACCTTAGAATTACTAGACTGACCTTGATTCTGGTCCTTGGACCAAGAAAGGTTAGGATGGTTTTTCCAACCAGGGTTATAGGTTTCTGAGTAAGGGTCGAACTTCTGATGATTATCAAACCTAGTGTTATTATAAAGAGCATGGGCTTGCTCTTCAGTATTCTGTTGTTCCCAAAACGATTTGGGCTTAATACTAATAGATTGACTTAGTTCTAAAGCTTCTAACCTCTTTGATATAGCAGCTATTTACGCATCTGATTCAAAAGATCCTTCTACCCTATTGACATTCCCCTTACTTAGAAGAATTGTTTTCTGGGGCTCCCTATTGTTTTCCCACTGTTGGGTTTTTTCGGCGATTTCATTCAAAAATGTCATCGCGCCATCGACAGTTTTATTTTCAAACCCACATGTGCATAAAGACTCAACCATGGTTGTTGTCGAATAATCTAAACCCTCGTAAAGGATTTGAACATGCCTTAATTTTTCTAAACCATGATGAGGACATTGGGATAGTAAGTCATTGAACCTTTCTAAATACCTATATAAAGATTCTCCCTCTAATTGAGCAAATGTACAAATCTGTTGTCTAATGGATGATGTTTTGTGCCTAGGGAAAAACTTCTGGAAAAAGACAGACTTAAGTTGTTCATAGGTTTCAATTGACTCAGAAGTCAAACTATATAGCCAAGATTTGGCTTTATCTCTTAGGGAAAAAGGAAACAACCTAAGTTTTAATGATTCATCATCTAGTTTTAATGAGTACTACATGGAAATAGGGGTTTTCATTTTCTTTCCCTAAGAAGATTGGGAGCATCTGTATGGTCCCAGGTTTCAACTCATAGTTTGCTTCAGTATCAGCTAACTTGATACATGATGGAAGAGACTCCTAGTCGGGTTCAACAAAGCTTTTAAAGTTGCCATTGTTAGCGTTATCAAAGAACTAGAAGTAACTTCTTCACACAAAGTCAAGTTTTCAAAGTCAAAGACAAGGCTCTCAAAAGAAGAGTCTTCGAGGATCTCGTTTCCAGGGACAGAACTACTAGGCTTGTCACTAATTAAGCGACCTAAAGCGTCTCTTCTCCAAGTCCGCTTGAAGAGCAGTCTTGGAATACACTAAATAAAAACTAAAAATAAATAAATCCTAAACGTAAGGAAATTCTAACAATCACAAGCAAGGATGACTCAACCAAATCAAACCTATTGAATCTAGCAAACAAAAAGCATGATGACTCCACTTAGATTGTTTCTAGACCAGCTTCTATTCTTTCGAAAGGCAACTAGTTACAATTTTAGCAAACCTCTTAGAGCGATCCGAATTAGATTAAAAGTCGAAGAGAAACAGGATAAGCTCTAAGGAGCTTTGATAACCCTGTCTCTTTGGCACTTTTCCCTGGGTTACAAGGCGGCTCTAATCAACTTAAAATAATCTTCCTGAACTTCGAGTTAGGCTAATAAAGTAACCAGTACAGTCATTTTGAACGATTTTCCAATAAGCTCGATACCCTATAGGTCTTTTTCTAGTCAAAATTTTAAGGTTTTAGGTTCGCGTTTGGTAACGTGTTCCTAAAGCGGGCAAGAAGGAAACGGTGATGAAATCCGAGTCCTTATCTTGTATGGCTAGTTCTTGCCCTTTACTAGAAAAGTAATTCCGTTTTCAATTCCTCAACATATATGCATACGAAGGAATACAGTAAACCCATTTGCAGGGGATTCATGGGTTGATCGAGTCTTACCTCCCGTACCAGACGGGGGATGAATCAGTTGTAGTCGACTCGGGCCACCGACTCCTGTGTCAGTGTGCGAACCCAAGGGGCCGAGACAATATCGTAATTGTCGTCCTTCCCTGTAGCAGTTTATATTTAATAATACCCTTCTGTAGGGTTTAAAAATAAATAAAGTGTTCAAAGTCCCGAAAATAATGTCCAAAAAGTGTCCAAAATAAAAGAAAAATTACAGAAATAATATAAATTCCTAATACAATTTTCTAAAAAAACAAAAAAAATAAAATCTAATTAATAAAAATCTAAGTCTTCTTTTTCGTTCTTTAAGCTTTATCTTTTAACTCCAAGTCTTTAGCTTTAATTCCAAATCTTTGGCGTACTTTCTTTTCGATCCAAAATCCAACTTGTAGCAAAAAAAGAAATACCAAAAGAAACGTAAAATAGAACAAAGTAAAATAATAAAAATAAAAATAAAAACCTAAAAATAAATCTAAAACCCTAAACCTAAAAACAAGTCCGCGTCGGCGGCGCCAAAAATAGATGTGATAAAATATAGTGGTAAAAAGAGGTTCGATTCTCAGACTTGTGAAGATTTAATTTCAGACCTAATTTTAATTAAAGAAAATAAAATAGATTAATATAAAGATGAATTTTTAAAAATATGGGGAAGAACTAGGATTCAGGATTCCACTTTTAACCAATAAATCAAGTGATAGTAATTTTAATCATGCAATTAAAATATTTTATTTTGATTCTAAAGCATTGCAGAAATAGATTTTCAAAACCAACAACTGTATAACACAAGCATGGAGCATCTAGGGACTTAATCCGAGGCATGCACCATCTAACGGAATCACAATTGCTTAATAAAAATCTTTTAAATCAATTTTCAATCAAGGCAATTAATCATAAATAAATTGCATAAATAAATTAATTAAATACATACCACTTAATTATTAGAGAAAAAGATTCCTCCGTCATCCCAGTGATGGTGATTAGCTCATGGTAGAGAAAATATGCTCAAAAGAATCTTTCATTGCTCCAAAAAGTGTTTACAAAGGTGAAATAGATGTAACACAGCTGAACAGAGACGCGTATATGCGTTACAGAACAGGGTTCAGCCGTTACAAGAAGAAATAAGCAACAGGAAAGAAAAGAGAAGACGCAATAGGAACAGCAACAGTTGTAAGCGTTGCTTGTTCGTCTTTGATAGACACATTTTAGTGTCTAATTTGCACCTTAGTTTCTATTAAGTTAGTATTCGATTTTGTAATTATTACGTGTTTTTATGCTTTTGTAGGTACATTAGAAGAATAAAGATTTGTGGAA
>JAJJMC010011374.1:883610-898711 GCA_023531435.1 Papaver californicum | reverse complement strand
CAAGTTCGAGAATCGAACCTCTTTTTACCACTATAAAAATTACATCAGTCTTCTCCATTGAGCTGCGGCAAAAACAATCGGCCGGAATTCTCTGTTTTCTTCGGTGATGATCTCTGAGCTTGTGTGTGTGTTTTTCTTGTCTTCTCTGGGTACATATAGGGTGTAGGAACCCTAGAGAGTCTTCCAAACCCATTCAAACTCTTTAAAACCTATCCAAATCTTTGTAAAAATTCGATTCCTAGCCGGAATTGTATTTCCCGTCCAGGTACACGGCTGTGGTAATATTCTCTGGCGTAAATCCCTCCAAATTGAAGTGTTTGAGTTGGTCTTGGACTCTTGTAGTCTTTTGGGTCAAATAGAATCATAAAATATCCCCAAAAACACTAAACAATATTGACAACAGTTTCTTCACGAGATGAGTTTCTTTCCCGCCAAACTCGGATTTTTGAAATGTAAAGGGGGTGCCCCAATCCAAAGTGTGGGTGCCTTAATCCATTTTCCCGGGTGCCTTTAACACTTTTCGAGCCAATTTTTTCGCAAATGTTTATTTCTCAAAATACCTACAAAGACATAAAAAGACATAATAAGTGTAAAATCGAGTACTATCGAAGCAGATATTCGGGCGCAATATAGACACAAAAATGTGCCTATCAGTAATATGACTATTTTCAATATTTGTAAGAAACCCCCTGAGCTAGATGACACGTGCATCGAAGAGGTGAACATGATAGGAACATTAGTTCAGGAGTCATTACCAAACATCTTATCCGAAGATCTATTAGAGAATTCTCTATCCCATTTTGGCTTAGATTTTGACAATGATAGCACTATTGATCAAGTGAATGCTCTATTAGACTCTACCCCGTGTTAGATATTAAAAGATGGAAAGATAAGTTCGAACCAATACTAGTTTCTTATTCTACCTTAATTCCTTCTTTAGAAGAGACTCCTAAGTTGGACCTCAAACCATTACCAGATACCCTGAAGTATGTGTTTTTAGGCCCATCTGAGACTTTTCCTGTAATTTTAGCATCCGACTTGGATGGTGATCAAGAAAGTAGGTCAGTGGTTTTACTTCGAGACAATAAAGAAGCTTTAGGGTGGACCTTAGAAGATATAAATGATATAAGTCCTATTGTTTGTATGCATCAGATTCATTTAGAGGGTAACACCAAACCTTTTAGGGAGATGCAACGTCGACTAAACCGTAACATGAAAGAAGTAGTTCAAACAAAGGTGCTTAAGTTGTTAAATGTGGGTATTATCTACCCCATTTCGAGCAGTAAGTGGGTCATCCCCGTTCAGGTTGTTCCCAAGAACTTAGGTATCACTGTAGTCCAAAATGATAACAATCATTTAATCCCAACCCGAGTGACCACGGGTTGGCGTATTTGTATTGAATATAGAAAATTGAACAAGATCACAAGGAAGGACCACTTTCCATTCCTTTCATCGACCAAATGCTAGTGATAGTCATTATTGTTTGTTAGATGGATACTCTGGTTATAATCAGATTGTTATTGCCCCAGAAGACTAAGTGAAAACCACTTTTACTTGTCCATTTGGTGTTTTTGCTTATAAACACATGCCTTTCGGGTTGTATAATGCGCCCGCTACTTTTTAGCGCTGCATGATGAACATGTTTTCTGACATGGTAGAATGGTTTTTAGAGGTCTTTATGAAGATTTTTCAGTATTTGGTTCATCTTTTGATGAGTGATTGCATCATTTGACATTAGTTATGACTAGGTGTAAGGAAAAGAATTTAGTGTTTAATTAGGAGAAATGTCATTTCATGGTTCGATCAGGAATTATTTTAGGGCATATCATACCTTCTTAGGGTATAGAGGTAGACAAAGCCAAAGTTGACCTTATTAAGTATTTACAAGTTCCCAAAACCGTAAGAGATATTAGGTCATTCTTAGGGCCTGCAGGTTTTTATCGTTGATTCATTAAGGATTTTAGCTTGATTTCTAGACCTTTCTGCGATTTTCTTACAAAAGATGTTAAGTTTGTCTTTGATGATGCTTGTTTAGAGGCTTTCGAGAATCTTAAGACTTTTTTCATTATCGTTCCTATAGTCCAGGCACCTTATTAGAATCTATCCTTTGAGATCATGTGTGATGCTTCAGATTATGCCATTGGTGTTGTTTTAGGACAGTGAGAAAACAAATTATTACATGTGATTTACTATGCCAGCAAAACCCTAAATGATGTAAAACTGAAATATACTACCACATATAAGGAATTGTTAGCTATTGATTTTCCCTGGATAAGTTTAGATCCCTTCTAAGGTTATAGTCTTTATTGATCATGATGCTTTGAAGTATCTTCTATCTAGGAAGGATACTAAACCTAGATTGATTAGATGGATCCTTCTGTTACAATAATTTACTCTATAAATTAGAGACAGAAAGGGTACAGAAAATGTAGTAGCAGATCACTTGTCTAGGCTTGTTGTGGATTCCCCTGATGATTCCCCTCCTATGAGAGATAGTTTTCCTGATGAACAACTTATCATTGTTTCCCAATTACCTTGGTTAGCGAATATAGTGAATTATCTTGTTACTGGTTGAATTCCTCAACATTGGGGTCAAAAAAAATCGTTCTAGGTTTTTGGCCAAGGTAAAGCATTTCTTTTGGGACGATCCTTATTTGGTTAAGTATTATCCAGACCAGATTATTAGGAGATGTATACCTGAGAGTGACCAGTCCAGTATTATTTTCTTTTTCCATGATCATGCTTGTGGAGGTCACTTAAGTGCTAGGAAGATTGTTGCTAAGACATTGCAGTGTGGATTCTACTGGCCTTCGATGTTTATAGACACCCACAGTTACTGCGTTGCTTGTGAGCGCTACCAGAAGTTAGGAACCATTTCCCGTAGAAATATGATGCCTTTAAATCCTATTTTAGTCATTGAGGTCTTTGATGTGTGGGGCATCGATTTTATGGGTCATTTTCCTTATTTGTTTTGGTTATTTTACATGCTTGTCGTTGTAGATTATATGTCTAAGTGGGTTGAGGTGGTTTCGTGTAAAAAAAATAACCATAAGGTTGTGGTCCAGTTTTTGAATGATAACATATTTTCACGTTTTGGTACACCGCGAGCTATAATTAGTGATGCAGGGTCACACTTTTGTAATCGACCGTTTAAGATTTGAATGAAGAAATATGGTATTACCCACAAAGTAACTACCCCATACAACAAACAGACTAGTAGTCAAGTAGAGGTTTCCAACAGGGAGATAAAACGTATTTTAGAGAAAACAGTTAGTCCTAATAGGAAAGACAGGTTTTTGGGGCTTAATGATGCCTTATGGGCTTACCGTACTACGTTTAAGACTCCCATTGGAATGTCACCTTATCGTCTAGTATTTGGCAAGGCATGTCACCTTCCCGTTGAGTTAGAAAATAGAGCATATTGGGATGTAAAGCAGTTTAATTTTTTTCTTGAC
Source organism: Papaver californicum (assembly GCA_023531435.1). Classification (NCBI taxonomy): domain Eukaryota; kingdom Viridiplantae; phylum Streptophyta; class Magnoliopsida; order Ranunculales; family Papaveraceae; genus Papaver; species Papaver californicum. Next base: position 895,256 of record JAJJMC010011374.1, on the reverse strand, counting down.
AAGACAGGAACTCACAGGAACTCCATCCCAATGAGTTGGAAGAAATTCGTAGAGATGCATACGATAGTTCTAAGGAGTATAAGAACAAAATGAAACTTGTGCATGATAGAAATATTTTAAGAGAGTCATTTTTTCCAGGTCAAAATTTTCTTCTGTATGATACCCGCTTGCATCTCTTCCCCGGGAAATTACGCTCTCAGTGGACCGGTCCTTTTACTGTCCATACAGTTTTTCCTCATGGTCTATTGAAATTGAGACTAAAGATGGTAGAAGTCCTTTCAAGGTTAATATTCAGAGATTGAAGCCATTTTTAGAGCCTTTTCCTACAGGTGATGTTGAGGAGGTCCCTCTTGAGGACCCTGCTTACCTTGATTTACCATCAAGATTGTTGTTGTAAATTAATAAGTTTTTATTTTTTTGGTTTTGATTTTTGTTTATATTTTCTGTCTTATTCTCCGGAGAAGGATTGTTACACTTCACCCAGGTACTATCTTTCTGGCTTACCTCTTTATTCCTCCTGTTACTTGTATTTTTGGTACTGCTCTAACATTGAGGACAATTTTAGATTTAAGTTTGGGGGTCGAAACTTTTAGTGCAATAAAAAAACTCTAAAATTTAGAAACTTGTGAACAATTCAGGATGACACTGACCATTCTAAGTAGATGAAAATAAACTTCTTGGTTGTAGGAGTTGAGGGACCCAGCTAAATGGTCTATTCATAAAAGGACAAAGCTCAGGTGTTAAAAATAATATGATAGTCGTCACCATATCACGTTCTGTTTTTATTTTTGTAAACTTTTTGTGTTTCTCTAACTGATTTGGTGGGGAACTAGTATCGCCTTATTATTTTTAGGATGAAGTAGAAAGATTGAGATCAAGACCTATTATTTTAATTGAACTTGACCAATAATAATAATTAAAAAAAGAAACTTGGATAGCAATATGTGTATGTTCTCCCTGTCTTTGTTGCCTAAGCAAGCGTGGAATGCAGGATCCGTAAGAACTATCATGTAATCTGCTGACAATGAGCATGTGCTTAGATTCAAAAGATCTAATCATGTTGTCGAGAAAAAAAATGAAATAAAAAAAAGTAAAAAATAATTTTATATATTCAATAAATCAACCGTTGGGGCCCTTGTATATACCAGCTGAGTTGATACTAGAATTAGATTTCAGACCAGTGGGTGCATATCTCAATCTATTAGGGTTGATCTTGACGCTGACAATCATACTGATATTCTAGGGAACACCGTTCACCTTAGTCAACATGCGCACACTTCCATCTTCATATCCATCTTCTTAATCTATTCATGTAATTGTAGTTTGTTACATTCCGAATATTGATAAATGCATAATTTACATATTTTGAGTATCATTTTCTTACGCTTATTTGTTAGATTTTGTGTGAATTATTTTGTATTATTATTACTTTTGTAATTTATGTCTTTTGTTAGGTTACATCTATGAAAGAAGTAGAAATGGAACATTATAAGGGAAGAATTGCCAAATCCCCAGTAGAACTCATTCAAATCCAGGATTTCTAGTCACCATCTTGTAGATAATTGAATGAACCAAAGAGAAGTTAAAGAGCAAGAAGAGAGTCATTCAAATAATTAGGGAAATTCAAGTAAGAAACCAAGGTTTACCGGTCTCCGGCATGTCAATCCTCTTGAATCAAGTTTTTCACTGTCGTAGGCACTCAAAGAATACGGAGAGGCTTTAAAATCAATATTTGTCTTCCCCGAGAAATACTTTCATTCAATTGGTTAGACAGGATTGGTACATAATAATAGGTTAGGACAGTTCAGGTGGTAATTATTCAATAAACCCCACCTCCGTTGAGGTCTCTGCTAAAATGAGAAATGTTATGCTTCTGTCTTCCATTGTGAGTTGTTCCATTTGTTGAACGTCCAAGAAGTTATAAGAAAAACGAGAACCAAGGGTAAATTTACCATTTCAAGAGCAACTAATATTAGCACTCCATGGTACGCTAAAGAGAAGATGAGACTCAAATGTTAAAGGCACTTAAGAAATTATTAAGGGATGCCTAATTTTTAATTTCACTGATGGCGCCAGTAGTGTTGATAGGGGTCACCTTCTTCTTCTTCTCCAAAAATTCGAACAGTGAATTAGGTTTAATTCACGTTGTTTTTTGCGAAGCTGATGGTCATGGTCAGGTGGGCTTAAAGAGAGCTATTCGAAGCGATAAGAATTAACGAAGATGCAGACATGATGGTGAGAAGTCATTACAAGGTATGGCCAAGAGTTAATGGTGGTAGAGGTTGATGTTGTGATATGTGATGATGATTTCTCGGTAAAGGGATTTGAAGATCGAGAATGGTGCAGTAGGATTAGTGGGGTTGCTGAGAAGCTTGGGTTGCTATCTGATTCTCTAGTTTCATGGCAGAACTCGAAGTGATGAAGTTGATGGTTCAAGTAGAAGCTAACAGGGATAAAAGGATGATGCCATTACTGATGGTGTTTCATAGATTGACAGTAGATTGTGAATGATTGATGGATGAGCTCGGGTCTGTGATAGAGTTGTTGCACGTGCTATGAAGATTGAGCTTGGGTATTGGAGCAAGGCAAGGACGAGGTCGAGTCTGTGATGGAATCGAGACAAAAATAGAAGAGGAAGAAAGACGATTCTTTTGATGTGGGTTCGAGTGAAGTACGGCTGTGATGTTTGCATGAATCCGAGAAGATTTGGTTTAGCTGAGTCTGAAGTTGTTGATGGGTTGGTTTGAATTTGAGAGCATCTGAAATACCTTCACTCTGTGATGGCTTGAGATAATAAGGTGAAAAGAAAGTGATCTAAAAAGGGAAAGAAGAGTTTTGGTGAGATACGAAGACCTCGTTTTAGAAGGAGGTTGTATTTCGTGTTCTATACACGGAAGATTGATTGGTCGGTGGGGGATAAGGATTACCTGGAGTCCTTTTAAGTTAAAAATTCTTAAGAGGAGGCGATGACTCAGTAGAGAAATACGGAACGGGAGACGGAGAAAGAAAGAGGTAGAGAAGGAATACGGAGGCCGGCTTAGCACGGAGATAGCTAAAGTTTTTTACCGTCAATAGTTTGCTTTCAATATTTTATCTACTTTGATTTTTATTAACTCCACTATGATTAGTTAACTTCTTTTTATTGGTTAGAGATGTAGTCCAAAGTCTAGGATATGTTTATTAATTAAAATTATTCATTCTTAATTTTTATAATCTTTTTGATATCGTTCATGTTCTACTATTAATAACGCCATGTATGATTGAGTATTTGTTCGTTTATGAGCACTATTAAATAAGCATATATTCATACTGATAGATAAAGTAGGGTTTGAGATCCGGAATTGTCGAAAGACCCTTGTTACAAGTAGCATATCATAGTTTCTAACGATGGGGATGTTGTCATGCGATTACGTGTAAAAGCTTGAACTAGATTAAATCCGAGTGGCTCTTGCGCCGGATTTCTTAGAATAACCTCAACTTACAAATACCATTGCTTTCACTGAGTTAAACTTGATTGGCTCTTGCGCCAAGTTATCTAGTGAAAAGGATTCAAAAATTGGCTCTTGTGCCTTTGATGATAAAAGAAGTTTTGCCGGAGTAGACTTGCGATAGGATGCTTTAGGGTTATTGATATTGGGAAAAAAATTGAATATTAAGTTTGATTGATAACATGTTTGATGACGGAAGATGAACTCTCTAACCAGTACTCACATCATATTATTTACAACTGTAATTGTTTTTATTAGTTTAATTTAGATTAAATCATAAACCAAACCCCACTATTTATATAAGTATTCAAAAATAGTTAACAACTCATACCTCCCTGAGGATCGAACTTGTTCGTATCATTGTACTCTAATCTATATTTTTTGAAGTGAAAAAACTTGAAATATTTTGCTTTGCTGACAACCGACCAAATTTTGGCGTCGCTGCCAGGGAGGCATATCAGATTGTTATTTAATTTTGATTTCTTATTTTTAGTTTTAATTTCTAATTTTGTTTCAAGAACTGTTTTTCAGGTACTACTCTTTTGGCTCCTGAGCCGAGACCAAAACCAAAACCTGTCGGGTATCCACATATTGGAATTGAGACTCATAAAGGAACAATACTGAAAGATAAACTGAAAAAAAACAAGAAGAAGCAATGAGTGGCACAACGGGGAACCAAGACGGTGGCAACCACGGAAATAGCGTTCCCCCACCACCTCCACCTCCTAGAAAGACACTCAAAGAACTGACGTCTCCATCTTTTGATCAGCAAAAGCTTTGTGTTAATTTAGAAAATTCAATTGTGCTCAAATCTCAGTTGATTCATTGGTTACCAAATTTTAGAGAGCTTCCAGGAGATGATCCAAATCGTCATTTGCAACTATTTCAACATAGGTTGACAAGTTTGAAGCCAACAAGTACTGATCAACAAAAAACTTTACTGATAGCTTTTCCATTCTCTTTGATTGATTCTGCAGAAGAATGGTTTTACTATCTTCCACCTGGAAGTGTTACAACATGGAAAAATATGCAGAGAATGTTTCTAGAAAAGTACTTTCCCGCCTCTAAAGCAACAACTATCCGTAAAAAAATTAGTAGGATCGAAAAAGTTACAGGTGAAACTATTTACGATTACCGGGAACAGTACAAGAAGTTGTTAGCAAGCTTCCCACATCGTCAGATCTCTGAGCAACTTATAGTGCAGTATTTTTATGATGGGTTGCTTCTATCTGAGAAAAATATTATTGATGCAGCTAGTCTTGGTGCATTAACAAATAAAACCAATGAGGAAGCTACGAAATTGATTGAGAATATGGCTGCAAACACCCGGCAGTTCAACACAAGAGGTGTGTCAATGAGTAGAATGGTTCATGAGGTTACTTTTGCACCACACTTAGAGCATAAAATTTGTAATATGGGGAAGATAATGCATCAAATGACTACAGTGATCATACCCTCTTATGAAGGTGGGACCGAACAAGTGAATGTAGTGTTCTCAGATCAGCAGAGACAACAATATGATCCTTCTTCCGACACTTACAACCCAGGATGAAGAGATCACCCAAACTTTAGTTATGCTAACAAGCAAGCTACGGTTCAACAACCTGGTTTCAACCCCCAAAATGGGTATCAACAACAACAATCTCAGTCATACCAACAACCTAATTAGGGTTCTAGCATGGATGACAAGTTCAATACAACTATATCCATGTTTCAACATAATCAGTAGAAATTAGATGCCAATCAACAAAAAACTGATAATGCGATAAAAGAGTTGCGAACACAGAAGAACACGATAGATGGTAGACTGAATCATATGGAAACACACAAAAATGCAGTTGTGCTTGTAAAACCATCACACCAAGCTTATGAGAAAGTAGAGCACGTAAATGCTATCTTCTCAAGTCAGCGGTATGATACATACTCTAACACCTCTTATCAAGGATGAAGAGACCACTTGGCTATGATAACGAGCAAGCTGCGGATACAAGTCTTGTTTTCAATTGTTCAAGTGGGGTACAACAACAATATTTTCAGCCACAACAACAAACTCAAAATCAGGATTCTAGTCTTGATGAGAAACTGAACACCATGATGCAAGGCATTACATCTATGTTCCAACAAAGTCAGCAAGAAATCAAGGGCGCCATCAAGGACTTGAAAACACAAATGGGTTTGATGGCTAGTGAGTTGAAGCAATTGAAGGCACAAAATAGTAAGAAAATCCCTTCTCAACCTATTGTTAACCCAAGAGATAATGTTAGTGTTATTATATTAAGAAGTGGTATACAACTTGTGCAACCTGAAATTAATGATACGAGCGATACATCAACCCAAAAAGAGACGATTTTGGAGGGAGAGAATTCTGATTCTCCCCAAACTCATGAAGTACTTAAATCTAAACATAAAACTCCTATTCCTACTTATATTCCTCCTTTACATTTCCCTAGCAAATTTGCTAATTCCAAGAAGGTGGAACAAGACAAGGAGATTTCAGATATTTTCAAGAAGATACAAGTGAATATTCCTCTAATGGATGTTATCAAACAAGTTCCCAAGTATTCAAGGGTTTTGAAGGACTTATGTACCAACAAGCGAAGACTCAACGGTAATGAGTAATGAGTATGGGGGAGAATGTTTCGGCGTTTCTTCAAAAGAAACTCCCACCTAAATTGAAAGATCCCGTAGTTTCACTATTCCATACACAATTGGTAAAACCAGGTTTACAAAAGCTATGCTAGATTTAGGAGCATTTATTAATGTTATGCCTGCTTCAATTTATGATTCTTTAAATCTTGGTCCCCTCAGAAAGACTGGCATTGTTATTCAACTTTCCGATAGATCTAATGTTTACCCAAAAGGGATTGTTGAAAATGTTTTGGTGTAGGTAAAAAGTGCTAATATATCCAGTGGATTTCTATGTTCTAGACATGAGTGATGAGAATTCATCCTCATCTACACCTTTACTGTTGGGTAGGCCATTTTTAAGCAGTTCTAGAACGAAGATTAATGTCCATAATGGCACCTTGACTATGGAGTTTGATGGAGAGGTCATACACTTCAATATCTTTGAGGTGAAGAGACACCCAAGTAATCTTCAATTAGATTTTCATGCTAATATGTTGGACCCGGCTAAGGCGTTGCGAAAAAAATAAAGAGTCAGGATGACGACTTTAAACCAAACGTTGAATGGAAGGCAACCCTTTGGTTTTGTATTTCTATCTTTATATTTTATTTTTAGTTTTTATTTTTCTTAACTTTTCATATCATTTTAGGATTTCCCACCTTGATTTTACATTGGACGAGTCAATTTACATTGAGGACAATGTAAAGTTTAAGTGTAGGGGTTTAAAGGCTTGTTGCACACGCAAAGTGCAATCGCGATGCCTGCGACAGTGAGTTAGGATTTTTATTCTCTAGATTAGATTTGCTTGAGGACTAGCAAATAATAAGTTTGGGGGGTATTTGATAGACACATTTTTGTATCTGATTTGTCTCAATTCGCTATTTTGATAGTGCTCGATTGTGTACTAATTGTGTTATTTTATGTGTTTTAGGTATTTTTGGAAGAATAAATAAGTGCGGAAAAAGAGATGAAAAGTGTTAAAGGACACCCTGAAAAATTGATAAAGGCACCCCCAAGGAAATTGATAAAGGCACCCACCTCAAGTGTTAAAGGCACCCATGCCAAATTCAAAATCAATATTGACGGGAAAGTCCTACTCTCGCCTGTACACTTCTGGCAGAATATTTGGGAGAGATTTTTGGAGATTTTTTGTTAGCTTTTAATCGAGGATAATACTCTTACCTTTAAAGGATATCTGTACAAGTTGGAAACTTACCGGAAAAAGATTTCTATGCGTATAATAAAAACAGTTGGCCGCATAAAAAAAAGGGGAAGAAAATAACCCGAGCTCAGAACAAGGAAAGAAAATCAAGTCTATTCTCGGGTTTTAAATAAAAATAGAAGCATATCGGGACTTGATGATTCAAGAGAAGAAGAATATATATCCGAGAAAATATTTCCTCTCTGCCGAGAATCAAAGCATTGATAGAAAATATATTATGTAGATTTGGGAGTTGTACTGTGGTGGGATTATAAATAGATGAGATCGGGAGGCTGGAAGGGGAGTTTTGAGACGGAGATATTAGGAAAAGAACAGAGCCGAAAAATTAAGGGAGAAGAGTTCAGTTGCAGTTGAGTTGGGGAAGAAGAAGAACATACAGCGTGTAAAAAGTAGTCGCAAACAATGTTACCTGTTTTACTTCACCCAGAACCAGTGGTTTATTCGTTGTTATTGCACTACACCAAATACGGGATTTAGCAACAAAGTTTCGCAACGGCTTGATCGCTGTCGCGAATTTGCAACTACGTTTTCTATTGCAAATAGTCGCAACATACAGTTATTCGCAACAGGTTTCTAGACCACATGTGCCACTCGTAAGTGTGGGTCGTCACACTTTTCAGTTGTTTTCCGCCCAAATTATTAAATCTATATAGAACTAGGTGTTGTTTCTACCCCGAATGTACATGTGCAATAAACTTGTGTGAGGCTAGTAAGATCTAACTTATCTTATCTTCTCTAGCCGCACCACACTCGTATTTTTCCATCTCCCTCTCCAAAACCATCTTCTGATTTTACTTTTCGTTATTCAGACGAAGGAAACCCTAGCCTAGCCGTTTATCCCCGGAAAAAATCCTTCGACAAATTGATCTCAAGCTTTCCATATCATTTCTTAGATCTAAATTCGTATATTTATGAACAAATCGATTAAGTGGTTCGATTCTAGCACTGGTAATGACAATGTATCTTCTCGCTATTCAAACAAAGAATCGATTTCAATAATAGTCTGTGATGACAATGATAAAATCCTTCTCGCGATTAATTGGATAATTATCTATGATTCAATCTTCTTCATCATCTTTAATATCAGAATTTTAATTTTTAATATTAGGGTTAGGGTAAAATGTCAAGCTCTTGATTTTCTCCATAAAAAAGTTTCGATTGAAGTGTTGTTTTTCTTGATTAGGGTTGCGGCTTACTTCAATTGGTTCCGATTGTGAAAATACAAAAGACATGATGGCATCAGAAATTCTTCCTACTCCTAGTGATGATGGTGTAGTGGTAGTGATGAAACAGAAGAACAAGTTGTTTCAACTTAAAGATTTTAGGTGAGGTTAGTTTGTTTTAATGGAAAGATTTGACATATGGGTTCTGTTTGTTTGTCGTTTTTGTTTCGTCAATTTGGGTTTTAAGGGTATTCTGATATCATGAGTTGATGAAGTTTCAGTTAGGGTGGTGGTGAGAAGTTATTTTCTGATTGAGTTAGCTCAATTGTTGACTAACTTAGATAATATTGACATATGTTCTTTCTACTTTCTTTTTGTGCATTTTGGTAGGCCCACTCTACATCTTTGTCCTTGGCTTCCTCGGGAGTTCGTTAAAAAATAGGCTTTTTTATATTTTAGGATATCTCATGACGGATCAGTCTTACATTTGTATTTCCTGCAATGGATTTTGCTGGTCCTATTATTTGAATTATCTTTGCCCAAATTTGGAAGTTAAGAACTCTTTTTCCCCAATCGGTTTTTCTTCACTCTCGAAGGCGTTTGATTGTCGAACTAAAGATGGTTCATTTTTGTTCTTGTATTAACCAATGCTCTCAACTTTCTATTGCAGGATATGAAGCGCCTCATATTTGAACTTTTGAAGACTCCAAATGTTTCAAAAAGGTTTTTTATTACTATAAAATGTATTGAGTAGTTTTTTAACTTCGACTATACTGCTGATAGGATTTTATAGAACATTATTTTTTACTTTGATGTTCTTATTAATCCTTTTCATATATGTCTGTGCTCATCTACAAGAATGGCCTTTGTAAAAGTTTGTAAGTTTTCTGAGGTGTAAATCGTCGGGCATTGACTAATGATAAGGATGATCTGGGTCTGGCTTGAATCTCATGGAACGGTTGGTACACTTGGTTCATTAATTTCCTTTTTTCTTATTCAACTTCAATTCACTTTTCTCGTCTCCAATTTACAACAAATAGTCATTTGTAGGATATGGGAACTGGAGAAGCTAAAACAGTTATTGAAGCTCTCTTAAGGAATTTCTGACAGTTGGAACTGCAGGGATGTGCTGGGGCGGTAAACTCTCGATGCTTACTTAGAGTTAGCATGATGATGGATATGGGTTACTAGAGCTGTTTTGTTGCAGCCTTTCTTTCCTTATAAAAGTGACCTGAATATGATCTTTCCTATTCAATTAATCTCAGAGAAGGTAGTCGGTGAATTAGCAAAGTCTGAAGATCTCAAAGCTATAGTGATGATGCATCCTTCACTCGTTAGAGTTGATGACATCAAGGGTATGGCTTGTTTCCTTCATAAATGTTTTTGTTTGATATTTTTGAGTAAGTATACATTTTAGTATTAGAAATGACAAAGTGCGGTTACGGCCATAGAGCTTTCACTATAGCCATTTTTGCACTAAAAGTCAACCTAGTTTTACTGCAGGATAATTGCTCAAAATACTAAAACCTATCTAGCTTAAAAGCTACAACAATTGAAAGTCGTGGTTAAAGTTGTTAACCAACAACAAAGCTGCAACAACACCAGACTTATCTCAAAAAGATCTAAGTACCATACTCTCAAACTGAGCATCTTAAAGATAAGGCTTACGTTATTGGCTTTTGTGAGGATTTCCTGACCTTGTCATATTTTGAGTCATTTAACAGTCGCTTTTTGTATAGGGTGTTGGCTTGTTTGCTTATTTTTTGATCAATTGAGCATCCCCACCAATGTTGTTGATTTTTTGTAAGTTATACACTATGCATTTAGTTGATTGGGTGCCATGTTGATGAAACTCACATCCCAACCGGCAAGGGATTCATACTTTGAGTATGAAGGCAGTGCCTAGACAAGCCTTGGCCACTTGTTTAACATGATGTACTAGTTATTTAGCATTGTCACTTTACTCAGATTCGATATTTCAGTATTGATGTAGAGTTATATCTTTCATTATTCAAACATTAGTAGTTTCTAACTTTGTGGGTTCTGATGTCAGTTATGGATTCTATGATGAATGCTTGAGAAAATATGTAAATGCAAATCTTTGGAGTACTTCACTAATCTAGTTGACAATCTAGCTCTTAATATTATTGAGCATCAGGTTTGTCTTTTAGTTGGGTAGATCTTTCAATCCAGAGTTAACTTATCAACATCTGAGTTCTGACAAGCATTTGGCGAACTTTGTGGGTTTCTGTTTTCATGGTGGAGAGTTTCTTTCTTTGGATCTGGGCATTGGGCAGTATATAAGAGGTGTGCTTGTATTTATTTACTATAATTTTTGTTTTTTTCAGTTTCTCTACTTAGTGAACTCGTGAACTTCTTAGTGGATGAAATGCCAAGTGAGGGTTCATCCAATTGGGAGTTTTTTTTTCTTTAAATCATTTATTAAGATTATCTTGGTGTCATACTGAATTTATATAGATATACTCAAATGACAACTCTTCATATGATTTTTGTGATGTGTTTCTTCCTTTATATGTATATGGAGTTCACCAAATACGTCATGGTGATAAACTCTAAGAAAGAATACTTTTTTTGATATTTTGTTGGATTAGTTTGACTTCCAAATGAACTGGGGAAACTTGTTTTGTTACAGGGGAACTGCTGCAGGTCAAAAAAATATTGGTTTTGACCACTATTTTTTTATGTTGCAAAATTTCAGTTTCATAACAATTCCAAACAGTTGCGAAATTAAAATTTCGCAGCAGTTTGGAACAATTGCAACCCGCTGACCCCAAATTCGTAAGTGCACCATAACTTTGCAAAAAATATGTAACACCATGTTTCGCAACACTCGCCTGCTGTTGCAAGCCCGTTTTGTAATAGAAATATATCGTTACGAAACACTAAAAGTGTAGTGCTTTTCTCTTTAGCAACACAGAACACTATCTGCAACATTTATAACCGTATCAGTTTTCCTGAGTTATTATTTTGAGAAATTTTGTGTTTGGGTCGTAGGTTTTGGTATGTTAGAGTGTTTGGGTCAAAAATTTGTCCAATGGTGTGTTTGGGTCGTAAGACCGTCAGTCAACATGGTCAAACTAACCGGCCGTTAGTCCCAAAAATTACAAGTTTGCCATTCCGTTAAAC
>JAJJMC010011374.1:774256-883210 GCA_023531435.1 Papaver californicum | reverse complement strand
GTTGTTTAACGGAATGGCAAACTTGTAATTTTTGGGACTAACGGCCGATTAGTTTGACCGTGTTGACTGACGGTCTTACGACCCAAACACACCATTGGACAAATTTTTGACCCAAACTCTCTAACATACCAAAACCTACGACCCAAACACAAAATTTCTCTATTAATTTTCTTCATCTTGCAAACACTTTGAGCTATGAAAAATTATTGTGAGAGAGTGATTACTATGTGGAGATAAACCCCATTGCTGAGGCAACGACGGAAGCCATTTTTCAATAATAAAGTGGTAAATTCTTATTTAATTAATTTTGCAATTCTTTTTATGATTTTTACATTGACTTAAAATTGATTATATGATTTTTACTAAATAGTTGTGATTTCGTTTGATGGTTCATGCTTATTCTAGGCTCTTGATGTTCCATGCTTCTAATTTACAACTATTATTTTGAAAATCTACCTATTGGCAATATTTTAGAATCAATTGAATGCATGAGTTGTAAGATTATTGGTATTAATTGAATCACTTAAAAATTGGTTAATGGTGGAATCCTAGCCTCAGTTTTCTATTAATCTTGATATCAACTTTGTTTGAATTTTGCTATTCTTAGTCTTAGAAATTATGTTTAAAACCAAATCTTCACAAGTCTTTAACGAATCCTTTTTACCACTGTCTACAAATTATATCAACAACACCAACCACATAATTGAATGCATCACACATGAGTTCAAATGGGATTTTCCAATCAGGTGGTCGGATGATAGGGGAAGAAGTTAACGAAGATTTGAGGTTCTCAAAAGCTTCAACACATGCTTCATCAAATACAAAGGCAGTATCTTTAGCAAGTAGGTTCGAAAGAGGTAATGCAATCTTGTTAAAGCCTTTGATGAAACAACGATAAAATCAAGCATGACCAAGGAAAGATCTAACATCTGTTACGTTCTTAGGTGGCCTTAATTTTGAAATTAGGTCAACCTTGGCTCTATCAACTTTTATTCCCTTAGCGGACACCACATGTCCTAACACTATTCCAGATTTAACCATAAAATGACACTTTTCCCAGTTAAGTATTAATATTTTCTTTACAACTTTCTAGAACTAGTGTAAGGTGGTGCAAACATTCATCGAAATATGAACAAAAAAACAAAAAATCATCCATAAAGACCTCGAGAAATAGTTCCACCATGTATTGCGGGTGCATTGGACAACCCGAAAGGCATACGCCTAAAAAAAAGTACCAAATGGACATGTGAAGGTCTTTTTCTCCTGGTCTTCTAATGCTATTGAGATTTGGTTATACCCAGAGTATCCATCTAGAAAACAGTAATGGATATGAACGCCTCATCTTTCTAGTATCTGGTCGATGAATGGTAGAGGAAAATGGTCTTTCCTAGTGACTGAGTTCAGCTTACGGTAGTCTATACACACTCTCCATCCAGTAGTAACACGGGTGGGGTAAACACTCTCTCAAAGACATTTTCCTCATTTGGGCCCACATTTTTCTCAGGCCCATTAGTATCTCTAGGAGTTTCCTCGACTTCAAATTCTTTTTTAGTTTGCTTACTACCCTTATGTTGCTCTACTGTGTTTTCAACTGTTTTTCCACTCCTGAGGGTAATGACTGCTTGAACGTGCTCGATAGAACTACCTGACCCATTTATCTAGTGGACTCCTTTCGTATTTGGAGTCGGTTGGCTAGAAAATTTCCCATTTTCCTTATCATTTAGCTTATTTGACAGTTGACTCATTTGAGTCTCTAAGTTGCTAATAGCTCGGTTACTATTTTTTTGGTTACGTTGAAAGTTATCGAGCCTCTGACCTATCTGGTTAAAATGTTGGGTACTGGCATAACATCTACAATTGGATTAAATAAACATAAGTCTCGAGCAATTTAGCGAGAGAAAAATACTCGAATGAAGGGCAGAATTGAGACATATACACATCAAACTAAAGATATTAAACATAAGAAACATTTCTTTCTTGGAGATAATTGTATTTTGATTGAGTCATTGATTTTAAGGAAAAAAAGGAAGAAATTAAGGTAGATTCAAATTCTTTTTTTTTTCTTTACTTGCTCAATCACAAATCCTTCAATTTTCAACCGAGAACAGAAGGAGTTATACTTTCATACAATATCTTAATTGAATTGTCTGTAATGATCAATAAATGAAGTTAAATTCTACAACTATATGCATTAAATCCTAGCAACAATCTACTTTATTCCATAGAGATTTGGGTGGGAATTGACGAATAAACTTTCAATAAAGAGTTTCAGAGTTTCCTCTAGAGACAATATCATGAACCAACTGGGCTTGGTTCTTGGGTTTGAGTTGTGTTCCTAAGAAAACCCGGTGGTGGATTGATAGATGGGCCACCACGTTGGGTACCTTTAGACTATGAGAAATTGGGATTGTGTCTCCATACAGGTTTATATGTATTATAATATGGGTCAAACTTGGGTAAAACTGGGGATCATTGTTATAGCCCATAACCTGACTCGACCCTTCTTGGCTCCTAATATCTAAGGCCTCTAGATGCCTAAGAATATCTGAACCATTATCAACTCGATTGACCCTATGGATATGATTCCTAGTTACTTCTGGTTCTTTCATTAAAGCCCACTGCCTAGTTTTCTCCAGCTAACTCGATAAACAAGTCAAAACATTTATCAGGCTCCTGATGGGTAAAATCTCCACCGCTTATTGTTTCTACCTGCATACGGGTTTTACTATCTAGTCCCTCATACAAAATTTGGGCCATATGGGATTTTTCAAAACCGTGATGCGGACACTGGTATAATAACTCATTAAAACTTTCTACATAATCGTGTAGGTTTTCACCTAGTTTTTGCTTAAAGTTTTGAATAGAATGACGAACAACAACAGTCTTATGGTGTGGGTAGAATTTCTTAATAAAGACCTCTACAAGACCATCCCAAGTGGTGAATGCTTTAGCGGGAATGAAACGATACCACTCTTTGGCCTTTTCATCAAGGGGAAAAGGAAACAAACGCAACCTAAGCACATCTATCAGGACATTTAGATAACTCATGGTCCCATAAATCATTTCGAAGTCCCTAATATGAGTGTAGGGATTTTCATTGTCTAACCCCCTAAATGTACGAAGCATGTTGATTGTTCGATATCAATTTATTTATTGGAAACGGGTAAACTACCCCAGATTCAAGTACTGCTCTAGAAGGGTTCATACGGTCTCGTAAGGTTTTGTTTACCTGGTTTTCATTATTATTATCACCCATTGCAGAAAATAAAGGTTTATTACTAATAGACGTGTAAGGAGTCGGACTCAAACAATACAAATCGTTTTCTTCAAGTTTATTTCCTACACGTATCCAACGAGGAATACACAAGCAAAAGATACTAGTGTCAAGCAAGAATTTATGCACATGCAAGTACAGGGTTTACTGATTTAGGTAAGCTTGGTTTACCTTAGCAGAATATACTTACAGTCAAAGACTGATAAGCGGTACAAGACTAAGGCTTGTGGAATTTCAGCTGGTAACTCCTATAAGGCCCAAGGCACGGGTTCAACTTACTTCTCCGCGGGTTTTCCTGAAAATCGATACAAAATGGTGTATGCGAGTGTTTTTTTTATAATAAAATGAAAAACAAAATATACATAGCCACACTAAAAGGAAATAAAATATAAGAACAGAAATTAATGAAATAAATATTGGGAATATACTAACCTTTATGGTAGACAATTTTCCACAAAAATTTGTAAGATATTACCTGCACAACAAAGACAAGAAAATACCCAAATAAAATCTAAAGAAAAAAAAATCTCTAAAGCTAGCTACTCTAATTAACATAAAATTAAAAATTAACTGAAGATATTATTTCTGAATCCCCGACAGCTACACCAATAATTGGTAGGCCTAAAACCTATAAGCGCAATTGCACGACGTCTACAAAGTAGAAGCGGCAAGCACGGATTTTTCCACGGAGATTGATTATAATATATCTAGCTAGTACCCTAACTATGTGCTACAAGAAATTGTAGTGAATAAATTCTTATGAATTAAATTAAATAAAATTAATAAATAAAAAGGTTGATTAACAAATATGAGAAAAACATAGGGTTTCGGGTTCCACTATTTTTGATATTTATAAAATTAAATAATCACTACTTCAACTATTACTCTTAATTACTCAAAACCTTGTTGAACCCAATCTCATGTTTTTGAAGATTTATCGTTTTAAAATATAATATTAAAACTTCTGTTGTTATGCAAAAATCTAATTTCCTTCGCTTATTAAATATCAATAGCCTAAACTGCTCAAAACAATTAAAATGAAGCAATTTAGAAGAGAAACTATTAATCATTAAAAACATAAATTGTAGAGTAATATGTCATTTTTTTTTAAATCTAATGATTACACATCAAAAATAGCTTCCTCCTACACCCTATAGAAAATGTTTAGCTACTCATATCAAAAAGAACATACGGAAATTGTTTAAGCATATGGATTTATTAATGTAAAAGAAAGCTTAAAATTTTGTTTGTCGATTTAACCACAGAGTTCTAATGCAGTGAACGAAGAACGGACCCTGAGCCAAGTACAGAAAGGCTGCTCATTGGTGTAGTTAAACTAAACCTAAAGTTGTTGCAATAGGTGTTGAAGAAACCATGACAGAAGGATTGAATATGAAGGTTTAGGTAACAGTTATTAATAACCGTTTGAAACTGTGTTAATAATTCTTCTTCTTCCTCTCTTTTTTTTCGAATTGACTCGTGCAGAATTTTTCTGTGATTCTTTTCTTGTATCTCTGTAGTTTCCTCAATTGTTCCTAAAGCTCTCCTATTTATATTAGAACCATAATAACTCACGTATTTTCTCTCAAATCTTCTCTTTAATGCATACAAATCTTTTTGATTTGATAATCAATTCTTGATGATATTTTTCCTCTCGGCTCTGATTTTTCTTTCCCTTTAAGCAAAAACTCAATTATATTGTTTCCTTTTCAGTGAAGTTCTTTGTACGATGTTGTCCAAAAGATATCGAATGGATAAAGAAACAAAATCGTGTGAGAGTAAACATCTCCGAGATTTATTTCTTCTCCATGTTTTGCTCTAGAAAATATTTGGTGTTGAATTTCTTTACGTGTTTATGTTGTATATAATTCTTCTAGCTAAGGCAAGAGTGTATCTTGCATTAACTCTCCAAATCTTTCCAAAACAATCTTTTAACAACTTCACAGATTGAACAAAAAATTTCCCGCCAATTTTTATTTGAATTCCAAAGAGGTGAGTGCCTTTATAAACTTCATGGGTGCCTTTATCAATTATGAGGGGTGCCCTTAACACTTCTTAGCCAAACACTTGTTTATTCTTCAAAAATACCTAAAAACATAACAAAATAATGATATTAGTACATACATGGAGAACTAAAAATACAAATATGAGATCAAATTAAGACACATATACGTGTTTATCACCATATTTTTCTAATTGGGTAAGAGAGAGAAGATCATTTTCTCAATACTATTTATTTTCCTTTTATAGACTTTTCTTCTTTACCTCCTTCTGACATATGTCTTTCTGAACCCTTAGTATTACCGAAGTGTCATTTTCTCAGCCCTAACCTTAACTTTCTTTTTATTCCTTCTTTATCCTTATATTTCCATGGATATACCTTTAGGAACTTGGTCCTAGTCCCCAAGTTCCCAAAGTACTCATGAGCTCAAGCCCATCTAACAGAGATGATTCCCATTATTAATGGGTAGTCATTTTTTATTTATCAACAAGCCTGGTTCACAAAACAAAAATTCAAATACAAGGAGTACAAAAAAACGATGCTGGTGAATAGATTAAGATCCCAATTTCGTGCACTGAATCGAAAGTTTACACCAAAATCAAGTTCAAAAACCTGAAAGAAAGCAGAATCATACCTATTTCGAAGACGAATCAATAAGCTTAACATAATTCAATTCAAAATAAATACCAAAATAAACTCGAAAAATCTGTGAAGCAAGAATGATGAACTACAAACTGAGTATTTAGACCTTCAGCTTCAATGAATCAAACATGCAAATCTTCATAGAGATGGTGGACTAGAAGGTGGTGTTGGAGGTTGGAGATGATGGGATTTGAAGGAGGTGGCGAAGCTGGTGAAGGTGTTGGTGGTTGTGCAGGCGTCGACGGTGGAATTCGTCTTCTCTCCCTAAAGATTTATTTCTCTCTCATAACTTTTTTTTGGACAGTTAATAAAAGAAACTTTCAAATCTAATTGTTATATACGAAGGGTAAACTTGGTATTAATGATTAAAATAGATTTTTTCTAGAAGATGGATGCATAATTATAGTTTGTTGACGAGTTTTTGAAGGCTCATGAAAAATAAAATATTTATTCAATTCCCATTCTACCGTATAGAAAACTGCAAAAAAAAACGGCAATAGATAAACCCCACATTTTTGAATTAGCAGGGGTGGCTTTGGGTCCATCCATAGGAGGGGGAGGTTTTATCGGCAGTTTGTTAATCTTTTTTGTTTGTTTCGTACTTTTTTCGTCCCACGAAAAATGATATTTTGATCGGTAAAAAGAAAAAAATTAAAGTACCACTTGGATTATTTACCGTTAACACACGTATCGGTCGTAATCCAACATGCACCCATTAAGCGTCCGGCAGAAAGCACTCCAATTTAACCAACAGGTTTTTGGGTGGAAATAGCAAAAAAATAAAATAAGGCAAATTGAACGACAACGTAGCACGTGGAGGCGTTACATTTAACACTTGTGACATTTAACCTGTTCACCACCAGAATTCTCCAGTAGGTTCTAGCCATTTCATCACTCTTCTAGACTCCTCCTCCGCCTCCTCCATAATCCTTGCCCCTCCGTTGCTCACTTTCCTCTTATATAATGAAAGAATACCCTAACCACCCAAAACTCAATTCTAATCAAACAAAATCAAGAAATCAAAATCAGGAAAACAAAACCAAGAAATTTTTGATTCATCGTTTCAATTTCATCACAACATTTTGAGATTATACAAACCCTAAGAGAAAATGAGTATGAATCCAGATAAATTCACAATGAAAACCAACGAAGTTCTTGCAGGATCGCAAGAATTAGCATCAGAAGCAGGTCATGTACAGTTCACACCAATTCATCTTGCATCTGCATTGATCTCCGATTCAAATGGTATTCTCCGTCAATCAATCATCAATGCTTCTGATCAAGAAGGTGAAGAAGCAGCTAAATCATTCGAAAGAGTTGTGAAAAGGTTTTTGAAAAAATTACCATCTCAAACACCACCACCGGATCATATCCCACCGAGTACTTCGTTGATCAAAGTTATAAGAAGAGCTCAATCTGCACAGAAATCGAAAGGTGATACTTATTTAGCTGTTGATTCGTTGATACTCGGACTTCTGGAAGATTCTGAGATTGGTGATGTTTTGAAAGAAACTGGTGTTATTGTGTCTAAAGTGAAAGCAGAGATTGAGAAATTGAGAGGGGAGAAAGGGGATAAGAAGGTGGAGAGTGCTTCTGGTGATACTAATTTTCAAGCTTTGAAGACTTATGGGCGTGATTTAGTTGAAGAAGTTGGAAAGCTTGATCCTGTTATTGGTCGTGACGAAGAGATTCGTAGAGTTATAAGGATTTTATCGAGGAGGACGAAGAATAATCCGGTGTTGATCGGTGAGCCTGGTGTCGGGAAAACAGCTGTTGTTGAGGGGTTAGCACAGAGAATCGTCAGAGGAGATGTTCCTAGTAATTTATCTGATGTGAGATTGGTTGCATTGGATATGGGTGCTTTAGTTGCTGGAGCTAAGTATAGAGGAGAATTTGAGGAGAGGTTGAAAGCTGTGCTGAAAGAAGTTGAAGAAGCACAAGGGAAAGTGATATTGTTTATTGATGAGATACATGTTGTTCTTGGTGCTGGTAAAACTGAAGGGTCAATGGATGCAGCTAATTTGTTTAAGCCAATGCTTGCTAGAGGGCAATTGAGATGTATTGGGGCAACAACGCTTGAGGAGTACAGGAAATATGTGGAGAAAGATGCTGCTTTTGAAAGAAGGTTTCAGCAAGTTTAT
Organism: Papaver californicum; assembly: GCA_023531435.1. Taxonomy (NCBI): domain Eukaryota; kingdom Viridiplantae; phylum Streptophyta; class Magnoliopsida; order Ranunculales; family Papaveraceae; genus Papaver; species Papaver californicum. The sequence goes on along the minus strand of JAJJMC010011374.1, from coordinate 875,151 downwards.
GTTGCCGAGCCTAGTATTCCTGATACTGTTAGTATATTGAGAGGATTGAAAGATAAATATGAAGGACATCATGGTGTTCGGATACAGGACCGTGCTCTTGTGATCGCCGCTCAGCTATCTAGTCGGTATATTACTGGTATGTCTTTCGCTCTCACTCTGTTATACTATCGGTATCTTTTGTGTTGATTTGTGTTTGAGTATGATAGACTAAGATTATAATGCAAGTCCCAGCGTGTTTGGTAATTAGTGTTGAATTTAGGATATATTCCCCAGGAACTGTATATCGGTAGATGTGCAGATTAGTAAATATTGTCTTGCTATCCTTATTGTTTATCTAGCTGCAATATTCCAGTTGGTTGGTTTGTGTACTAAATGGAAAATGTTGATTTTTGGTGTCCCTATAGGACGTCGTCTACCTGACAAGGCAATTGACTTGGTTGACGAAGCATGTGCAAATGTAAGGGTTCAACTTGATAGTCAACCTGAGGAGATAGATAATCTTGAGAGAAAGCGAATTCAAGTAGAAATTGAACTTCATGCTCTTGAGAAAGAAAAAGACAAGGCGAGCAAAGCCCGTCTGGTTGAGGTAAATGTCAAATATGCCTGTGATGCTTCCTTGAGATCATTTTATGTAATTCTTGTTGTCTCTGTGGTTCCTAGTTTTATATTGTTTAATAGGTCTATTAAGTTATTCTGTTTTCTTAATAGTGTTGTCTTGCTTTGTTTTGATCCCATTTTTTAGGTTCGAAAGGAGTTGGATGATCTGAGAGATACCATTCAGCCACTGTTGATGAGGTACAAGAAAGAGAAAACGTTAATTGATGAAATTCGAAGACTTAAGCAGAAAAGAGAGGAGATAACAGTTGCGGTTGAAGTAGCTAAAAATAAAGGGGATCTTGTTAGAGCTGCAGACTTGCAGTATGGGGCTCTTCAAGAAATAGAAGCTGCCTTGACTAAACTTGAAGGGAGCATTGGTGAAAATTCAATGCTTACGGAGGCAGTGGGACCTGAACAAATTGCAGAAGTCGTAAGCCGATGGACCGGTATTCCAGTTACGAGACTTGGGCAGAATGAAAAAGAACGATTGATTGGGCTTGGTGAGAGGTTGCACATGAGGGTAGTTGGGCAAGATCAAGCAGTATCCGCAGTGGCGGAGGCTATTTTGAGGTCTAGGGCTGGACTAGGTCGACCACAACAGCCGACAGGATCTTTCCTCTTTCTTGGACCAACTGGTGTTGGTAAGACTGAGCTAGCGAAAGCCCTTGCTGAACAACTCTTCGATGATGAGAACCTTCTTATCAGAATAGATATGTCTGAATACATGGAGCAACACTCGGTGTCTCGGTTGATTGGAGCTCCTCCTGGGTAAGTTGGAAGCAATTGTTTTTATGACTTATTTTGTATGCACATCTATTTTTGACACTCCAATTGCTGAGGTAGTAGCTCATTCGTGTTTGTTGTATTTCAGATATGTGGGCCATGAAGAAGGTGGGCAGCTTACAGAAGCTGTAAGGAGGAGACCTTACAGTGTTATATTGTTTGATGAAGTCGAGAAGGCTCATACTTCAGTTTTCAACACCCTCCTCCAGGTTCTTGATGATGGTAGACTGACTGATGGCCAAGGACGCACAGTTGACTTTAACAATTCAGTTATCATCATGACCTCAAACCTTGGAGCTGAACACCTCCTAGCTGGACTCATGGGCAAATGTACAATGCAGACTGCAAGAGAGAGAGTGATGCAAGAGGTAGGAACAATATGTACCATTGTGCCACTTCCTTTTTGTAGTGATTTTGGAATGTTATCACTGATTACATTTTTCTGTTGGTGTCTGTAGGTGAAAAAGCACTTCAGGCCGGAGCTGCTTAATCGACTTGATGAAATTGTCGTGTTCGATCCCCTTTCACATGATCAATTGAGGAAAGTAGCCAGATTTCAGATGAAGGACGTGGCTTCCCGCTTGGCTGAGAGGGGAATTGCGCTAGCTGTGTCAGATGCTGCATTGGATGTTGTACTGACTGAAAGCTACGATCCGGTATGTGATCTATTCTATAGAATGCTCTCTTGTCTTGGTAGACATGAAAACTTGATTCTTGAACCTGATTTATTTGGTGGTCCTGATAGCAGTGTTTTTCCAACTTGAATTTTTGCAATTAGTATGTTGGTCCTGATGCTCCTGATGCATTGTGATGTTACGTATACGTAAACAATGCTTCTTAAACGTTATACTTGCAGATATATCATGCACCGTAGGTTTAGGGTTTAAGTCTGGGTTAAGGAAATAGAAATAGTTTCTGCAGGGATACACCTGTACTTGGGCGAAGTATTCCTGCAATTGCTTACGGTTTCTTTTGTTCTTTTAAACAGGTTTATGGTGCTAGGCCAATCAGGAGGTGGCTAGAGAAGAAGGTGGTGACAGAGTTGTCAAAGATGCTCGTTAGAGAGGAGATTGATGAGAACTCTACTGTGTATATTGATGCAAGTATAGATGGAGATGAACTTACCTATAGAGTGGAGAAGAATGGTGGATTGGTGAATGCCAGCACTGGGGAGAAGTCTGAAATACTGATTGGGATCCCAAATGGTGTAAAGAACGATGGGGCCTCTCAGGTTGTGAAGAGGATGAAGATAGCAGAGCTCGATGAAGATGAAGATATGGAGGATTAAGTTTTTGGGTTAAAGGGTGGTCGTAATATGTGAGACTTCACATTTCTCTTCTTCGACGCTCTTCAACGTTTCTTTGGTCCGGAATTGTAAAATTTGTGTTTAGTAGACTGTTGATGTTTTTTTAGGAGTTAGAAATTTGTTTGACACATCTCAAATTCGCTTTCTGTTATCATCACCAGGAGAATGTAATTTCTTTTCTGGTTGACAATTTGTGTTGGATTCTGAGTTTTATGGTGTAGCTCCAAGACACCGTTTTGGCATAGGATAACGAGGTATGGAAGCTTTCTGCTATGCTATTAGAGGAGAGTTACTGTAAACACACAACTTCTACCCTGTTGGTACCAGCATTCCGATGTCTTTCTCGTATTCATTAGACCTGTCCAATACATATTCAGGCTTGTAGATGTGAGTGCAAAAAAGATCTGTCAGTGTGACTTTTTCTTTTTATCATTCTGTCGATGAACTGTTTCAGTTGAGACATTCTAGCTCAGAGACTACATGGTTTATCTAGTCTGGTAGTTTCTATGATCACCTAAAAGTTGAGATAGGAAGTGCACACATTTGTATCGTGCAAACCTTTTGACAGTTCATATGCTTCTAAAAAGATAGAGATAGGTGGTGCACTATTCAGTATACAAAGTGAGCCTGCAATCGGTGAAATAATTTTTATCGGTCCGAACTGTGTGACAGCTGCAGTGCTGTTATTATGCATTCGGCAAATCAAGGGACTGGCCTAGCAAGGGGCTAAGTGCTATTGCTCGTCCCTATTTTGGGCTTGACATGTTTTTGCTAAATATTTGCGAATTTTGGCTTTACCGGCTAGCCCACAGTTAGTGTGAATACAGAGGACGTGATACTGTAGCTAAGTTTGAAGCGTATCAAACCTAACAAACCTAATAAACCCGTCAGCAAACTCAGCAGGACAAAGTGTCCCATGCCTGATCTGATGAGACCAGTGGATAAGACGAACGAGACTTAGTGAGTCCAACGGCAGACGTGACTGAAAATCTTGTCAAGACCTAGTGCATCTCGTATTGGACGAGACCTATGAGTCGCTAAGACCAGTGACAAGCAAGATCAGTAACACCTAAGAACAGTAGCAGCAAGCAAGGTCAGGGACAAGCAGCAAGGTCGGTAGCAAGCAAAGTCAAGGACGCCCACATGTGGGCCCCGAGGCAAAATTATTTTTTCTTACCTGATAGTGGAACATTTTTCCCTCAATAGTGGTCAACTTTAGGAACAACCCTTTGTGACCATCAAAAGTGGAACACTTTTCCCTCCATAATCATGAATTTAGACAAAAAAACAACAAGAAACACAAAACAATGGCATTGAAAAGCAGAGAGGAGGAGTTATGGATCACGTCAATTGTCAACACCTTACAGCATCTCCAACAGGAAAAGGCGATCTCCCTGTATTTTTAGCTACATAAAACTTATCCTAGTGGCGGAGCCAACTGCAAACAAGGGTATGCACTTGTTATCCCTGTCCAGCCTAATCTTGTTTTTTTGCTACCCCTAACAAAATTTTACTTCCCTTAGTCTAGTTTCTGGCTCCGTACTGCTGCTCAGTTATACAAGGAGGGAAAAGACCACATAGCGAGTTACCAACCACGAAGCATGCCAAAAGAAAACTTCTTTATATAAAGGAGTAAACATACACCGTTGAAACTCAAGACCAAACATCAGTGGTGGGTTACAACTTTCAACACAAATACATAACAATCCAGAATCCTTACAGTACACTCAATATTTATAACACTCGCAAATCTTTTTATTTGAGGAAATCACACAAAACACTCGACAATCAACCCATTATTATACTCCTGCACTGTTGCTCACTATAGTGGAGAGTAGTAGTAGTACTGAGAGATGGTAAATGGGCTTCTTAGCAGGAGCTGATGCTAGAAACAAAAACAAACACATGTAGTAGTACACATATATATTTGGACGGTCAGAATGAAAGCCATCTTGTCGACTAGCGACGGAAGCTTCTAACTGGGCGAGGTGGGTCGCTCTCTCCATCTTGGAGCTTGACGAGGGTGTAAATGCCTGACCCTGCAAGTGCACCCAATGTAGGTGCTACCATATATACCCAAATGGCTCTGTAGTTACCTGATGCTACCGCTGGACCCAGTGTCCTCACAGGATTCATTGATCCACCACTTGCAGGCCTGCCGACCCAGACCATTGATTAGCGCATTAAATTTACTGAATCAGACTTGAAAACATGAGTCATGACTGTTGGATCAGTACCTTGAAGTCGAATAACAATATTATTCATCTAGAGCATCCGTTTTAGAATAAGGGAAGAAATTGCATCATCTTTACAAGAAAAGAAAAAGACTTACCCAGAGATTAGAATGTTCAGCATGACGGTTGCCCCGACTGCTATTCCTGCCAGTTCTCCAACCTGAATCAGCAATAAGGGTGCAATAAAATAGGTTTTAATGAATCGTAGTTAAGGAGAAATTGACTACTACATGCGAATAGTATTTCCAACACAATCTCTTTCTTTTGATTCCATATCAAGAAATGGCTACTTACCGCACGAGTATCAGTTGCAACAGCCGTGACAACAAACAGGAGAACGAAAGTGATAATAAACTCAAGAGCAAAGGCTTGGCCAAGAGTGTCGGAAGGGATAGTTACACCACCAGACATGTAGGGGTGAAAAACTCCCTTGAGGGTAAAAGAGGCACATATTGATGCAGAGACCTGAACTAGTATGTATGCAGGAACTTGGGTCCATGGGAAATGTCGGAATGTTGCGAAAGCGATGGTGAGGGAAGGATTGAAATGTGCCCCTGAGATATGACCCGTGGATAATATCAGTACCATAACAGCAAGTCCAGCACAAGCTGCATTCCCTATGAGTGTCTCAGCATGTTTGTACTTCTGGTTTAAAATAGGTCCGGCCGAGGCCGCAAACATTAATATGAAGGTCCCTACGAACTCTGCTCCTAGCTGTACAGTTTAAAACAATTTTAGATACATGCATTTACTCAAAAGGGAATTCTGATTTGGCATTGACAAATAAACTCAAAAGTGGAAGAAAAAATAATTAAAGTAGGAAACTGAAAAACCGATTAAAAAAAAACTCCCTCTGTCCTAAAAAATGATTTTTTTTTTCTTCCAATTCAACTTATTTTTAGATAAAAAAAATATAAAAATGTTAAAATTCCATCTTGTTTGTGCCACGAAAATATAGTAGGAAGACGAAAATTAATGGTATGCACAAAGATGACACCATTCATAGCAAGGCTGGCCATGAAAACTTAAGTCAAACGCCAAAATACTTCGAATATCTACCGGCCTAGTACATGGGTGGAGCTAAGTGGACTGGAGACCATTTGTTTGATAATTTTTAAATGTTTTCTTGAATTTCCTATTATTTGGAAGAATTTTTTTATAATAAACCCCCCACAATTGTGATTATTTTAGATCAACTCCATCTTGTAAAAAAGATTTATTTGTCCCTCCACATGTACGCTTTAACCAGGTCATGATCTTCTTACATATAAAAATAGGCTTCAAAAACGAAAAATATAACAATACTTTATGTATTTAATTATGTACAAGCGTACCTTCCTGGCAAGTGAAACATCCGGTGTTGCAAAGTCGGTGACGCAGGTATGGCTAGGAGTCCATGATTCAACTGGGAAACACTTGCACCGTGGTATGGACTTCCTCTCCCTTTCGTATGACAATGAGTCAATTCTCAGTGATGACATCAATGGCGTTGGTGTCCCCAGGGTCGCCGGTGGCATCGGCGAACCGTTCCCAATCAAATCAAAATCAGGCATTATTTTTTCTTCTTAACAATGTAAAAGAGATCGATAAAACTTTTTTTTATTTTTTTTGAGTGACTAAAAAAAGATCGAACTAATTTACATGATGGGGAAGGCTTTTATAGATGTATTTCTAAGTAATAGATTGAAACCTCGCCAGTCTAAACACTAACTATTTGATATGATGATTCGATGAATTTAGAAAACAAAGTTTTTTTTTTTTAATAGAAATTTGAGAGAAAATTAATGGGAAAACATTTACATACTTGTAAAGCTTTTTTTAAAGGTAGTTTTTAAGGAATAAGAAAGATCGAGTGATCCAGTTTTAATCAACAATTAACTAAAATTCAAGAGCTAAATTCTCCAAATACACATATTCAAGAAGTAATGGATAGAAGAAATTAATACTCCAAATGAAGAATGCAGCAAAAGAGGAAGAAGATGATTAAGATCGAGAAAGAAAGAGATGATGAATGCACAGCTAGCTAGAACAAAGGGTGATGAAGGAGATTACAAACAAACAGGAGTGGTGGTGAGTAATGAGAGATGATTTCTTTTATATACGACTGTGAGAGAGAGATTAAAGAAAAGTGGAGGTCAATGCTTGTTTGGTGCCTTTCTATATCAAAACCATGTTATTTTCTATTTTTTTATCCTATAATACAGAGAGAAACTAAAGACCAATAGTATTTTATACCTCGATCGATACCATTGCTTTGCTCTCTCTTCTCTTGTCCATTAGCGCCATCGAAGAAAAGCCTACTCAATCAACCTATTGGTGTTTTTCTTTTACATTCTAGATACCATGGGAATTATCAATGAATCTCCTCCACCTTTCAACATGGTGTTACATGGAGTTTATGATTTTGATAGTGATGTTAATCAAGATTATTATTTGATTGTTGTTTCTGATCTTGATTTCAATATATACCGAAAGAACAACTATAACCCAAATCATAAAATATCCAAAAATCACCTTATTTAGAGTTATATGGTTAATTTTTAACAAGTTAAAATTATCTTAATCCGATTGAAAGTTTGAGTTCATGATTGAATTTGGACTCTTTAATACTACCTTATTAACAAGAACTCAATTTTTTTCTCTGTCATCGGAGCTTAAATGAGCTGCTACTGCTCAAAAAAAATATCAAAAATCAAAAACAGAGTGAAACAGTGAATTAATTCAAAAGATTGTCTTCTTTTTTTTCCTCATGATTATCTGGTTCATTTTAGGGTTAATCGTGTAGATATATTTATTGTTGTTGTTGGGAAGAGAAGGGAAAGAGAAAAAGAAGTGGTGCTAAGAGCTTCCACAATCATGAATGGAGTAAAGAGTAAAATCAAAGAGTAAAAATTAATTCTTTTTTGTTATACTCCGCATAAAATACAACGGTGGAAGACTAAATTTTGATCAGATGAAATCAGAATTTACGTTTGGCGTTGGACGCATATCCAAGGATACGTTTGTTGGATGGGTATTGGATGGGCGTATGTTTAGTGAAATGCTTGTTTGGGGCGGACGCTGGATGGACCCTCGGTGGGAGAAGCCAAGAACAACACCTGATGCTAGACACACACGTAACATCACGCCCAAATAACATGCGTAATTTTGGATGAACGCCTGATGGGAAGTTAGCTTATCAACGCGCCTGCTTAGTTCTTCGGTGGGGTGTAAGGTTATAAATACGCCTGGGGCATTGTCTGCACGGTTGATGGTGTACTGCAACGAGGTAAAACAATGACAAACCCCCAAAGGAAACATCATAAACGGTGCCATCGGGAAAAAAAGGGCTTGACACCAGCATTGTCTTAGTTACCAGCAAGTAAGCACTAAAAGTGATGCTAATATATCTCATATGATGCATGTTTCATAGGTCCATAACCGTCATTCCCTCAGCAGGTCATAATTCCTACTCATTGATGTTAAACTCATTTCAAGCCCCTTTACGCTCTCTCAATTCCCTTATAAGTTTATAACCTGATACAGAGTAATGCACTTGTTAAACACATAGCTCACTGAGAAACCAATCCAAAATCTCAAGCGTAAGTTTGGTGAAAGCATAGCTCACATGTTCCATGTGATCTGCATAGCTCATTGAAAAACCAATCCAAACTCTCAAGCGTAAGTTTGGTGAACGCCCACAACAGGCGGAATTTTGGTTAACGCCTCATTGGCAAGCGTACGCAAAGTTAACGTCCAGCAGGGTGTGCTCTTATCTGAACGCCTACCACATGCGTGATTTTGAGTTGTGCCGGATCATGAGACGCACTGCTAACTTCACGCCTGGCACGAGACGCACTGCTAACTTCACGCCTATCAGGAAACGCACTTTTATCTTCACGCTCCACCAAATTCGATTTTGGTCCAGCTCTCGGATCACTTTTGATCCCAAACAGTAAAAAATTTGGACTATAACCCATGATCCCCCACTGTGATTGATTTTGGACGGACCAAAGAGTATATTTGGGTTTGGTCCAGGTTTTATTCGCCCCACTGTGGATGCTCTAATGAAAGTCTGTCCTAATATTTAGTTGTTGTTTTTTTTGAAACACACCTAGTATTAGTTTCTTATATTTTCGATATAATTTTAAAATAAAAATATTAGGAAAATAAAAAATAAACGTGGTTTTGGAAAACCAGTTATAAGTGATTTAAATCAACAGGGTGAGCCGTAACGTGCACCCGGGTTTGTTAATTTGGACTCGTAGATTAAAAGTATAATTTGTTTATCAGTTGAGGTTTTGTATTTATATGCACATCAGTGAATAATACATTTGTGCCACTATTTTTATTGATTCCTCTCATACATAGTATTATTGTTGTAATAAGGGGTAGCGTCGAGGTGGGAAAAAACCACTTGACGCTTCCCCACATATTTCGAGCTTTCGAGATTTTCTTTCAAATCCTAAATTTTTTCAGATGTTAATCCTCTCAATCAGCTAATTCTTGGGTTTACCGGCCGTATTTGATACTCACCTAGAGTTATAATTGCTAGATATATGTGATACTACATGTTTTAATGAGATAAATTTCTCAAATGATGATGTTTCTCTGGCTTGGTCATCTTTTGAAGTTTGGAGATGGTTTTTAGCGGCTGCACCTCCCCTTTCGGATTCTTGCTGCTTCGTTTGTATGATGCTGGTTATATTTTGCTGATCGATGTGCTTAGTGTTATTAATCGTAATTACCAAACCCCTTTTTTCCAAGCTGCCAATTGAGGGGTAATATGTTTCTTAACGTTCCGCTATCTTGATTTTCTGTACAATTTGTTTATCCATCCAGAAACACATCATGTTGGAAATTGATTGCCTCACGAAAAATCCATATCAACCCATTTCAAACCAACCTTTTATCATCCCCTGTCTGCCAAAGCGCACTTTAATCCCCTCCTCTCATAAATCCTAGGGATAATTGGGAAAATGCCCCAAAAATGCATGCCCCGTCGGGAAAATGCCCCGCAAAGTTCAAATTCTGGGAAAATGCCCCACCGTCACATTTTCCATCCAAAAAGTCAATATCACGAGATTGACTGGTCAAATTCTCATGAAACGAGATATCAGTTACAAATAAAATACCAAAATGCCATTTCCAACACTTACACGTGTAAAATAATATTACAACACGTGTGATGTTTGTACACGTGTTTATGTGGTTCAATAGAAGAACACGAGTCATGACTAGGGTTAAGTGAAAACCTAGCCTCCATTCTTTTCTACTCTCTTCTACTCTTCTTCTCCCCTTTCTACTCTTTTCTACTCTTTTCTACCGACGCCTCCCTTCTCAAATCAGAGATGAAAACCTAGCCTCCATTCTTCTTCAGTGAAAACCCAAGCCTCCCTTCTTCTTCAAGCCTCTTACCTAGGCTGTGTCGCAATCGTCGTCGTTCACAGGAGCAGTTGAAGACGTGTTCTTGTAGCTTCCAGTATTGTTCACAGCAGTTCATGAATCATTACAATCCAAGTAAGAAACATGCAACCCTGTGATTATATGCCTTATTTATTAAGTTAATTTGATTTTTAATGAAATATGATTTTCTAGGGTTTTCAAAATTTGGGGCTTTTTTTTTGTTTTTTCTGTCTGTTTTCAATGGGGTTTTCCGATTATGTTTTTACTATAAATTGGGGGGTTTCACTGATTTTTTTGTTAAATTATTGTTCATCAATTAGTTTTTTTTTTTAATTGTTGAAACTGAATGTTGGTAATTTTCTGTTTGGAATTGGGGGTTTTAAAACATGTTAGGATTGTTTTTTCCTGTTTGAAATTGGGGTTTTTTAAAACATGTTAGGATTGTTTTTTCCTGTTTGAAATTGGGGGTTTCAATATGTTGATGAAATTGTCTGTTTGAAATTGGGGGTTTCAATATGTTGATGAAATTGTCTGTTTGAAACAATTTGGATTGTTTTTCCCTGTTTTTCTATCTTAATTTGGGGGTTTTTAATGTTGATGAAATTGGTAAAAAAAAATTGGAATTGGGGGTTTTAATGTTGTTGAAATAAAATGTCAGTCACATTTTGGAGTTTTTTTTTCCTGTTTTGTCTATCTCAGTTTGGGTGTTTTTAATTGGGGGTTTTTAATGTAGATGAAATTGTTAAAAAAAAATTGGAATTGGGGTTTTTAATGTTGATGAATTGTGTGTCTGTCACATTTTGTATCTCAATTTGGGGTTTTTTAATGTTGATGAATTATTATTTTTTAATTAGGGTTCAATGAAGATTAAGGAAGGAAGGAAGAAGAAAGGAAGCAAGCAATGCATCGGGATAAACAGTATGGTTTCTATTGTTAGTAATTATTGGTTTCAATTGTGTGTATCTTTGTAAAACAAAAACAATGTTGTTACTTAATATGAATATTTGTTGTGTTTTCTGTTTGTAAACAAAAACAAGCAACGCAATGAACTTCTGGTACCAAAATTGTTGTCTGTTTTGAAAGTGTTGTCTGATTTTTATTATGTTTTTATGCTACTAGGGTTTTGAAAAAGAATTTTTGTTTAAATATTGTGAATGGAAGACATGAAGGTAGAAAAGTTTATTGTGATGATGTTGTTGGCCAAGATATCTGTTTTAGTAAGTTTAAAGAAATGGTAGGGATTAGGTTGAGGGGAATTGGTGTTATACTACCATCAGCAATTTTATGGGATGATTATGACATTAAAAGTGAATTGGATTTTTTTGATATGTGGGGAAATGCTACAGAAGATGAGGTTGGGTATGTCTCACTAGGACTATCTGTTTTAGGTTGTAGTCAAACTGTTAGTGGTTCAAGTGTAAGTGTTGTTTCTACACCAAGGAAAAAGAAAGTTTGTAAAGCAAAGGTGATAGTTAGTGATGTTAGGCCAGTAGAAAAAACTGGGCTTGTAGGTGATGATGTGCCTGCAGTTGGTAGTGGGCCTGTAGTTGGTAGTGGAGATGCAATTGATATGGTAGCATGGGAGAGATAATTTGGCCAATATGTAGAGGACCCAGGTGATTTGACAATGGAGAATGAAGATATTCCTGTAGCTTCTGCCGGTGAATTTTGTAAAGGAATGACATTTGAAGATACTGCGCAAGGTAATGGCTTCAACTTTATCTTAAATACTTTTCATATATTTATCTTCTGACTTAATATGCTATTTTTTGATATTTCAGGCACTTATACAAGAACTTTTTGACCAAGGGATTCAAGGGCCCAAAGCTAACGAGTCTAGCATGGAATGCTGCCAAGGCCTATAAAAAGTCTCATTGGAAGGTTATTTCTACAGTGTTTTTTATTTGTTAAAAATGCTTTGAAATGATATGTTTTGTTTAAAATGCTTTTTTATTTGTACAGATGTTTTGAAATGATATTTTTTTTATACTAATCTCTGTTACTTAATGTTTAGGTGCATATGAATGCTTTAAAAGAGACGGATATTGCTGCATACAACTATCTAGAAAAAAATAGATCCCCAATCCTGGGCAATATCTTGGTTCCCACATGGTTCTGCATGTGAGCATATCAACAACAATTTTTGTGAATCCTTCAACGCAATGTGTTGCAACATTAGAGACAAACCTGTGACTAAGATGGTCACAATGTACTGTCAGTTGGTCATTGGCTTGTATGCCAAAAGAGCTGCATTTGATGCAACATGGAAGGATGAAGAACTGGTTCCAGCAGCGCTGACTCTAATTAGTAAAATGAAAGAATGCATAGGGAAGTATCACTCTAAACTTGCACAAAAGCTGAAAATGTATGAGGTTACTAATATATCAACAAAGAAAGTATTTACGGTTGATATTGTATCCAAAACATGCACTTGTGTTCAGTGGCAACTGAGGGAATTCCCATGTCAGCATGCAGTATGTGCATTGGTCAAATTGAGACCAAACTGGGCCTTGTAAGTATTTTTGTGTTGTTGAATTATTTAGTTGATATAAATGTTTTTGATTTTCTGAAATAATTTGTCTGTTTAACGTTTACAGGAATTGTAGTAAATACTACACTTTGGATTATTATAAGAACACATATGGATTCACAATAACTCCATTAGGTGACAGTACAGATGACTTCCCCAATGTATGCCTTTAATTTAAAACTTTCATTTTAGTAAGAAACATTACTATTTTAACCTTAGGTTTTGTCTTTACATTTATATAAAGAATACAAATCTTTTATCATTCATTTATCTTTCTTATCCTCTAGCTTTGTTTTTCTTCAACAGCCACAAGTTTATATCATCCACCCAGATCTGATGAGAGAACCAGGAAGACCTTGTGTGAGTAGAAAGAGGTCTTGGACAGAGAGTGACAAACAAAAGAAGGCTAGACATTGTAGCAGATGTCGTGGATTTAATCACAACAAAACTACTTGTCAAGGTGGAGATGTTGGATCTAACCCTAAGAAGAAATGAGCAACCACTGAATGTCAGGTAGATGGTGAGTCATTTGTTGAAAAAGATGTAGTTTCAAAGAGGATTAGGAAGAAACATGCAACAACTACTTCAACTGCAGGTACAACTTCCTTCTCAAAAAGGACTGCAACCACTACTTCTTCTTCAGCGGTTGCTGGGACTAACAAGAAAGCAAAGGCCTCTAGAAATATCAAAGTGAAACAAAATTTTACTGCAGGTTCAGGTTCAGGTTCAGGTTCACATGTGGAAGTTAATTTTAAACAATCATTCAACACTTCAGAGACCTCTTCCAAAAGGAAAAGAAAGGCCAAGGTTCCATATGATGTTTGATTTGTTTATTCTCTTCTTGGATTATGCTTTTTTGATTTTAAAACATTTAATGGTCTTTTAGACATTGGTAATGATGTTAAATGTGTCTTTATTTAGAGACAACTAGTAGTGGATTTTATTTTATTTTGAGAATCCTATATGTTGGATTAGTAATTTAGCATCTTATGTGTGTGTTTGTGTTTTTTCAATTTTATCTTATGTTTTAGTATACAAGTGATTTTGTGTACAGGTTATTTTGTGTCAAATTCGTGACTTTGTGTAGTGTGAAACTGCCACGTATCCAACTGCCACGTGTCCAACGGTTGAGATGTAAAATGTTTTCATCAAACTGCCACGTGGCAAAGTCCAAAAAGTCAAATTGCCACGTGTTACTATCCTAATTCAGTCAAACTACCACGTGTTAACATCTAATTCAGTCAAACTACCACATGTCAAAATCTTATGAATTTTAGGGGACATGTTAGGTATTTCTATAAAAGTTTTGGGTATATTTACATAACTTTAATCCACATCGTTCATTCATGGAGGTTGCCACATGTCGAAATCTGGAATAAAGGGTAATTTTGTCAAAACTCACACATGTGTGTCTAGTTTGACTATTTAACACCATTTGGATGGAAAATGTGACGGTGGGGCATTTTCCCAAAATTTAAACTTTACGGGGCATTTTCCCGACGGGGCATGCATTTTTGGGGCATTTTCCCAATTATCCCTAAATCCTAAAAACCTAATTATCCATGAATAATTCCAGGGAACTTCATTACCATCACCTATTAATCCTGCAGTTGCACCCAAGATCGTCCTCCTTGCAATGATTCCTCATCTTTCAACTCAAATTACTTTTCTTCTCATTGATTCCTTGATCTTTTTGGTTCTTTATAAATCTTGCTTTGCGGTGTTTTCATGTAGCCACTCTCACCATTTGTTCTATTTAACATGGCGAGGTTTCTATCTATCTTTCTTGTAACACCTTAAACGTAAGCCTTGGAAGACTTTCGTCCCTCTGCCGTACCACCAGACCATCGTGTATGTCGCCATCTCTTAACTATTTTGGCGGATCACCCTTGGTGGTGGTTACTTCTTTTCAACATCAAAGTATTTATTCTAGCAAATGTATGGCTTGTTGTTTCTTTGAAGGTTGGAAGGGGTTGTTTAGTTAGAAGTTTTGCTTTGTCTTTATTAGCTGCACAAATTTGAGATTTTCCCTAATTCTGTTTTGGATGCTTCGTAAAGAGACAAGGAGAGTTCTTTTGAGGAGATCTTTCATGTTGAAAGTTTGGAATTCTATTATTTCTTATTGGGTTGATGATATCTGACGAAGACCTGGATTTAATTGCTCATGCTTTGTGCCATAACCTTACCAAGGTGTACAATATTTAGCACCTGTTAGCGTATGTAAGTCTTTTTATAGCTTACCTTGGTCCTTACCGGTGATCCTTTGGCCTTTCTCTATGAAGACTAGTTTGGAAAGAATGACTTGTATAAGTTCTGGTTTGAAATTTATGGAGTGATAGTTATTCGGCTTGGAGTCCAATGCCTTGACATGGGCTAGGTCTACTTGGACTAGGGTATTTCCACTTTGCGCAGACGCAACAACAGCAACTCAAGCACCAGTCAACACAGCAGAATGAATGAACACAACTCAGTATCATAAGGAAACATCATCTTACTACCTTTAGCAAGACTCTCATTGATGAACACCTAAATTTATTTTTGTATCACAGAAATCTAGCAACATAACTCAGATGCAGTATTATAGGGCCGATAGATTTGTTTTTTTTGTTCTCTCAAAGTTTCTGTTTTTGCTAGTGTATCTATAGTTTAGGTTTGTCATGTTCAATTGAAGGTTGTTAAGTCTTTGTATTGCAACCTTTTGTAAGTGCTATATATGAAGCGCATTATACTCGTCTTAGCTGTAAGTGCTCTCCAATTAAGCACATAGTTAGGTTAGTGTCTTTCTCAGTTCGATCTTCCGTCTCAGTTAGCACTACATTCTTTATTTGTTCCTCATATATTAAGTGTAATAGTGGTAATAGTCCGGTTGTAGCTTAAATGCAACCTTGATTATATAATGAATGTTCGTCCCTCCGTATGCATGTGCGAGAAAGGATCCAAGGGATAATTCCCCAATAATTTTCTCCATCACCAACACACGTTGGTGAGAAGCTAGGGATCAAACAGAAATAAAAGGAGGTAATCAAGTATCGTTTGGGCAGTACACCGCTAGGGATCAATCATAAACAAAAGGAGGTAATCGGGTATCGTTTGGGCAGTACACCGTTGCAATTTCTGGATACAATCGCGTGATTACAACCTCGGATAAATTGCATTGAAACCCTCTACCATCATCAAAATTCCAATGGACACTGTGGTGTTCATCAAAAATACTGCATTTCTTGTGGAATGCATTGACTGAAGGCCAGAAGGCCTTCGACACCCAAAACCGTAGCCACCTTCTCAACTCCAACATCATCCCCCGATGCAACTCTGGTTTGAAGATTGTCGTTCACATTCTGCTCCAATATCATGTTGCTATAGATTCATGGCATACCAATCCAAATGTAATTGATGAATCTTTGGGTACCTTATACCCTCGTGTAATAGTTTTTTAGTAATTTAATAAATTTCATGCTTCAAACAAAAAATAGTAGTATTGTTGTTTTATGTTTAGCATGGATGTTAACAAAACGATCTTATGATTCTTATGCTACCTTGTTGCTCAGTCGGTAATTAGTCTTAGGTTTAATGTATTATTAAATAAAAGATCAACTTTGAGGAGTATTGGTTATGTACCCTCTTCGTCCCAAATTTTAGTTGTCTAATTAGATAGGCGGGTTCAGTTTCCAAAATGATTTTTTTTTACATATACTCTTGTTTATGATGCATAAATATTATCAAAAATTAGTTAATATAAAAATGAGATAAAGGGATAAATAGGAACAATGATAAATAATTATGAAATCCAAATTTTTTCTTATTCCAAAAAAGTTTACAAATTCCATTTATATTACACACGGGTGGGAAGGAGTATAAACTAATCAAACTAATTTTATCATATACGGTTTCGCTAGCTGGCCTAGTTGTAGATATCGTAGGAAGTAAAGTACTCATTGGGATCTCAACATTGTCTTATAAGGTGTTTGGATATGCTTTTGAAAAGTTGCAGTAAATTAACAATTTAATTTGGCGACACTATTTTTAAATAATTTCTAAAAGTATTTTTTTATGAAGTAAATTTTTTTTGTTTCTATCTTCTGAGATTGGATGTTTCTGGATAAGTAGAAACCCTTCTACTTCTGATTAGGGATGAGCATGGGCAGGTATGGACCGGTTTTCACCTCATCCGCATCCAATCCAATTCATAACGGATTTCAAATTTAGCATCTGCATCCAATCCAGCATCCAACGGATTTGCATCCAATGGATGCACGGATTGGATGCGGATAATCCAATAGATTTGTTTCATAATTAAAATTTATAGTAGAGAAATAGAGGCAAGAAGTTTATGGATCATTTTAGAAATAAGACTATATTATTTAAAGGTTTAAAATTGGATTTAAGTATAATGCTTTGAAGTTATTCAAAATTTGAAGAGAAAGAAAAACCCGACCATTTGAAATAAGATGTTTTTGGTGTTTGGGATCAAGTATGTCTACCTATACATATGTTGGTCTTGTATCTTATAAGATCATCAAAGTATGACATGAAACGAATACCTAATTTGACAAGAAACAAATGTATTAACTTCATATTTGTATTGAAGAAGTTTGATAAAAAATGTACTAACGGATCCAGATGTCCATCGGATTTTTAAGGTTGTACCCGGCCCAATACGTATCCGTTGGACTTTAAAAATTCCATCTGTATCCCAATAAATTAGTGAATGGTCCGGACATCCACCCGCCAAAATACGGTTGGTCCGGATCGAATCCGTGAATTTCGGGTCAAATGCTCACCCCTACTTCTGATACCCAAATATGCTATTAAAAGAAGATCCACATCATTTTTCATCTACAAACCCAAGCCACTCATGGGTGACTAAAGAATCTGGACTCTTTGACATGGGCTTTGTTGGAAATTAATGGTCTTTGGAAATCTAGAATCGACATTGCTATATGTAACAACTGACATGGATTGGTAAATAGTTTTTCCAAGATTTGCGTACAGACTTCCACTTCCCAGTCCGCCTATGCTTGTCACAAAATGCCAACAGAAAAAGTACTCAAGATCCTCATGTTCTTTGAAGTATGGCTTAGAGAGGTCGCATGCAAGGTATAAAATGCTTCCCAACAAGTTTGAAACGTTAAGATTCGGTTTCTTCTACTCTCAATGGTGGGGTGGTACCAACCTTAAGCTTCTTTCCCTTTCCACTGCGAGGACAATCAATTTTCGGGGTCAGTAACAATCTGCACTGCATCAAATCTAGCAATCTCGATCGCAAATGCTTGTTCATATCTGTCATGTGCCTCGTCATGCTTGTGGCCCAAAGTCGGTTCTCAACATTGGTTTCCACCTTCATCTGTATTGCTGAAGGAGTGCTTCCTTGCTGTCCAATTTCCCAGCCAGAAGAAATAAACCATTAAAGTTACTCACTGGTACAATAAAAAGGAGGGGTACTTGTGTGTGTGAGAGAGAGACAGAGAGAGAGAGAGACCTCTAATTCAAGGATTTGGTTATTCATGGAGCTGATGGTAGAATAACCAGCAGTGAAAAAATTCTCTTCAACTGAACAATATGAGGGTAGAATAGCGACTGTTCCTCTTGATGTGTTGGTTGGCTGTTGGTATTTGTCAAGCAGTGAAACACGAGGCTGGTACGATACTCTCTGACTGTTCTCCACAAACGGCAATGATGACCTCGGAATTACTAGTAAGTTAGTTATTTGCCCTGTTATCGATAACCATTTTATCAAGGTTTAATTACTAGACTGAAAAGGGAGTAGATAAACACATCTACAGAGGATTTAGGGATGACTATATAGAGAATTTACTCTCTAAAGTCTAATTCTCAGATGTTTAACAAAATCTCGTTACATGCAAGTGAGACAAGAAAACAAGCATGGACACAAACCTTTAGCATGGGTGAATCTTCGAGCAACTGCCCAATTTCTGACATCCCAAAGGCAAGCTGTACAGTCCTCAGATGCAGAGATGAGCCACAATCCGCTCATACTGAACGACAACGCAGTTATGGATCCACTGCAGGGGTTAAACTCTATGTCAAAATGCACAAAGAAGATATTGCACAAGATTTATCGATTAGTATTATTTACACATATTACTCAAGTACTCACTAGACTCATAGTTTTACTGGTCCAGGTTATAAAGCAGCAGCTAAAATATCAATCTGTCAGGCTAATACCTAAACGACCATTTTCTTGAATCATTGCTCAGTAAAGAAACCTATCTAATTAAATAGTTTTGAGTATCATTCTAACCTAGACAGTTCGTTTTTCTACGCATGAATTCAAGATGCACAATAAAACCATACATTACTTGTGTCCATGGAGTACAATCAGTTGATCGCCTGCTATAGTTTTTGAGTTTTCCTCCAATCCTATATCGATTCTGCTGACAAAAATCCTTCCATCTACACTTCCTGAAAACAAAAGCTGTCCTTCAGGGTCAAGACCGATGGCAGTAATAGCTTGTGAAAAGTCTTGAGTTTGCAGAAACCTCCCGGAAACAATATCCCAAACCTGACAAGTAAAGACAAATTTTATGAACGAAATTCCTCGGCAGAGAAGATTTCATCAGAAGTGAATGAAATATGCACAAAAACATAATGAACATTCTCAGTCAGCTAACCAAAACCTTGCATGTGCCGTCCACAGAGCTTGAAATAAGTACATAACTTGAACTTCCAGCAATTGATACCAGACCAGTTATAGAGGACGTGTGCTCTGACCAAGAATGAAGCGACGAAGGTATGTTTCCACAATCTTCCAGGTCTAGCAAACTTCGATTAAAATGATTAATGCACTTCACTACCAGAAAGCAAAGAAATATGATATCTTTTCATGTTACTACATTGAAACTACTAGATATATATAAGACATACGATAGAACTAGCGTTGTTTTTTCCTTACCTGATCAAAGACCATATGCATATAGAACCATCATCTGAACCAGAAATCAGGAGGGAATTGTCAGCTGTGAATGCAATGCAATTTACTGATTTATAATGAGCACGCCAACTCTTCAACATTCTTCCACTTAAAACCTGCAGATGAGCTGAACTTATTAAAGTCTCCCGAGTCCTTAGCAATCTCAGGAGAGGGATCCAGAGATTACAGAAGCTAATATTAAAATGTTAGTCACCTCCCAAACATAAGCATTTCCAGAAGGTGCTCCACCAGCAAGATACAAACCATCTTCTGTGCAACGAAGTGGTCCAATTGCTTCTATTGGATATCTTCGGACAGGTGTTTGTGGCTGAAAAACAGAAACAAGATGGTGGAGTTAGAAAAAAATCTAAGAATAGAACTAAAATCTGGCGTCTTAGACCACTCAGCCAAACTGTCTTGTGTTGATAAATAGTTCCTCTTGATTTAGATAATAATAGCTTGGACCAGCCTGTTGTTTTCCGACAGGACCTAGCCCTTTTTACCCTATGAATAATTAGAAATCCATGACTGGAAACCAGGTTGTCCAAGTCATATACACTTGACAAATCCAGGAAATCTAGGTGATGTGAAACTATTATCAACAAACATGAGGGCATGTAAAATAGTGAACCCTTCATCTAATTCAACATATATGATGCTAGCTCTTGGTCTAATTTAACACAATTTTGAATTCAGGAAATTAGCAAGAAATGGGTAGTAACGAATCAAGTCTTCTAAAGATATACAAAATCTCAAAACTAATGATCTGTTCCTGCAACTTGCAATCAACAAATAGCTCTTAAATTATGAAACAAAAATGAAAGCCACCAAACAACTCAAAGCTCACATGTAACAAGCATATGGAAAGTAAACTTGTTAAAGAAATCAAAAGGGGCAAGGGATTACCTTATTTAAGGGCCAGATAAAGATGGCTCCACCACCTAAAGATCCATGTTTGTGAATTTGAGAAGCAACAAGGAATTGATTCCTCAAGCAGAGAAATCCATGAGTAGGTGAAGCACAAGTTGGTATATGAAGAAGATGATCCCCAGTTTCCATGTCCCATATTGTTATCCCTGCACCCAAACTCTTATCACTGCAAACTACCAATGCTTCTCTCACCATTTCTCTCTGTGTCTTTGTCTCTCTCTCTCACAGAAAAAAGATGACCTCGTTACATGTTATGTTAGAAACTTACAAAGTGGCAAGTGAAGTTAGTTTCACTAAGTGCCAATATTATTTGTCTTCCGTGAAACCAACAAAAACGTCTGAACACACAAACTTTGAAGTTGAATATGCTTAATGGGTGCACGTTAGTTGCATCTGCAAAAGATGCTTTGTTTCCATCCAACAACTAAGACACATTAAAAGCCTGAATCGCTCTTCAGCAACTAAGTTTCGACAATTAGCCGATTGCCTAGTTGCTTAAGCCTTCGGGAACTAACCCCCAGCAGCTACAAATTGCCAAAGGTTTGAGCAACAAAACAACACCAACTAGATTATGTTAATTGTTAAAAGTGCATCTCTTTTAACAGTGGACATTTAGATAAGACAATGGAAACCTAATTCATCTAATCCAGAGAAACAAAATTTCTGAGAAATAAGAAGAGACCCTTAGATTAAATCAGGAGGATCAACTGCAATAAAATTGAAAAGTACGCAATTGGACATACGACAATTGAACCTAAATCAGTGAGACAATGTGTTTCTTAAAAACCAATTATTCAACCTACACAATATATGGTGCAAAATTTGAATACCCAAACCCACAAACAGATAATATGAATACAAATTCAAAATTTTAGCAACCTATGTAAGTCAAATTAGTAATGGGAAATCAGTCTTATTATAAAATTCCCTTGTATGGGTATTCTGATTCAGAGAGAAACTGATCGAAACCCATATTTTTATCTCATAAAAGGAAGCACCAACGCAAAATATGATCAAATATTGATGACGCTACCAGAAGTTTGTCACATCAAAGCCCTTTCCACTTCCACTCGAGACCTGGCAGTGGACAAACAAAAATAAATCAATAAATTCAAGAAAGCAAAATTACTCCTTTAACTAAATATAAGAGGGGGAATTTACTAGATAAAAGTGAGGGGCCAATATGAACCACCACATCATGGAATCTTCTTTTCAAATCGCACGCTCATAAATTTGAGGCACCCAGACTATAATAAGAAAGGTGAAAGTGAAACCGTACGGTCGACAAGGAGAGTGCGGAATTAGATATCAACCATCAATTTTTAGAATTCTTATTCCAGATAATAAATATTTCAGGTATCCATTTTCCATTTTTTTTTTTTAAATTAAGTAAATTTCTATTAGCATAAGAAGAAGAAGCAACGGAAACAAGAACCTTTCCCAGTCCTCAGAAGGTTAGTTTTTCATTTTAATATACAATTTAATTACTCTTCGAATTACAAAATGTATCAACTAATTGACGAGATTCTGATATAAAAACAATTACGGAAAATCTGGTTCATTTTTTTGTGTTCTTGATTATCAGTTTTTCCCATCTGTGAAACGAAAATTGGTGATAATGTTAGCACCAGGGGACATGTTTCTAATACTAAGTTCTCCTAAAAATCTGTAGGATCTAAAGTTTGTGTTAAATTTTGTTTTAGGCATTTAAAATGGAGAATAGAAGACTTGGTCCTTTGCATACAAGTGGAAATGCAATGGTGACAACGGCCTACAAGGCCTACAAGAGAGCAGAATTACTGCCTAATCCAATTGGCACAACAGCTCGAAAACTAGGTAGAGTTGTGAAGCCAACTGTTAGCATTATGCGAAATCACTGGCTAGCAATCCTCTCCTACGCAGATGATCAAATCTTATATGCTGAAAATGCCATTGAGAATGTCTTCCCGCCATCTAGCTACATCTTCAACAAGATCGACACCCTCGTACACGTTTCCAAGACCCTGCCGGTAAGATTTGACAATGCAGCTGACAAATTACCAGCGATAATACAGCGAGTGCCGTATTTGCAATGGGCATTAGCCCAATTGTTTTTGATATTGAGTTTCTTGATTAGTACATTAACTAATTGGGGAGTTGATGGAGTTGATGAGAAAGATATTAGAATTGATACCAATTCTCATGATGAAATTGCTACAAATGATCGTCGTGGGTTCACTGGAAGCGAAGAGATGTCCATCCCAAACAGTACTGGTGGGGAAAAGGAAGAAAATGAGAAACAAATCAAGGAGACGTACAAAGACATATTGGTTAAGAAAAAAGATTTTAATGAAGAAGAGATGAATGAAAAGAATGAGGTCGCAACTAGTTATAAGACAATATTAGAGATGGGTATGAAGGAAAACGAAGACGAAATAAGCCAACAGCAGCATGGAGAACAATCTGACAACAAAGAAATTGTAAGTGTGATTGAAAATGATGAAATAAAAGAGACTAATGTGATCAGGGAAGAAGAACAAGATCCAATTCTAAAGCTTTTTTCTGACGCAGGGTGGTTTAACATGTAAGCAAATGTTGATAGCTACGAGGAACAAAAAAAGATAGGCCGTGAGGTAGACGCTGAAACGATTTTAAGTATTCGAACGTGTGTGAAAGGTTCTTATTATTTCTGTTGTTTCTTCTGTAAATTGTGCTTCTCAAATGTATGCGCTATAACATTTTGTCTCAGTTTAATTTCCAACATTTTTCCTAGATTTACAAGTTCACTAAATTGGGTTTTCTTTTTTCTCTTTCAAACTACTTCTTTCATCACAGGCTCGCTGCACAGCGGTTGAGATCGAGCCGTGCTGAGCGGAATTTGGAAACCAGAACAAGATTGTAAAAGAAAAAAAGTTGAGATATATAGAACTTGATCAAGATAGATTTTGGTCCTTTTCAACAATGTCAGAGTCCGACAGAGAAAAAAACATAGCCAAATCAGAGAGTAATGGTTTATGATAATGTAAATATTTTGTACTTGCTAACAAAATTAAACATTATTGTTTTTTTTTATTCCAAAAGGACCAATTTTAAACACCCACCGTGGGGCTGCGAACCCACGACCACAAGGTTAAAGCCTTATGCTTCACCAGCGGAAATAGAGGGGTTAGAGCAACCTCAGTCATTGGAGTAAAAGACGGACCAAATTCAAATTTAATTTTTGGTCCGTCCAAACCAAGCGTAGTGGGGTGAGTATAAATGAGTTATGGTCCGGAATTTTTATTGTTCGGGATCAAAAATGATTCCATAATTGGACCAAACCCAAATGTAGTGGAGCGTTAACCTAGACCACGTCCATTGCTAAGCGTTACGCTGGCTCTCCGTCTGGTGACAGACGTTTATCTAGACGTGTGTCTCATCAGACGGGCGCGAACCAAAACTCCGCCCCATCAAGCGTTCATCCAAGAGGACGCCCCATCAGGAGTAACGCCAGACGCACGTCTGAAATCAAGCGTTAGGCTGGAATAACGTCTGTATTGGGCGTTCGGCTAGATTAACGCCTGTAGTGGGCGTGAACGTGCGCGTAAGACTATGCCTGTTTGTGGGGTGTTACTCTAATCGAGCGCCTACTCAGGTAGCCGTTGAGATTTGTTACCGTTGATCAACGGTTATATTTTGGTTTGTATTTTGATATACCTATAAATGAATTTGTACCTTTCGTTCCCATTTCGAAACCACACCTTTCACATTTCAAATAACCTAATACAAAGATTATTTTTATCTTTCCTTTTCATAATTATGGTTTACGAAAGTTTTAGTATTAATGCAGAGAATTTTACCATAGAGGAAGATTTATCCCTTTGTCGAAACATAGTATTATATTATCCAGCAAGGGGTCACGAACTTCGGATACTTCGGATGAATGGTTCAATGAGCATGGAATGGTTAGAACATATTCATGTTAACTTTTGTAATGAAGCCGGTAACCCCAATAACCGGAACAGAGCAGGCTTTTTTTGTCGATTTCAGGAAATAGGTAGGGGAGTACTACAATTTTCAACTTTAACCGCTAAGGTGGATGAAAGAAGAATTATGAATGAAACTGATGATGAAGTTGTTGCCAGATCTCTAGAGGAATGGAGAAGATGGAAAGGTTCAGATTTCAGGTACCAACCTCATTTCGAGATCCTAAGGGTGATGGAAAAATACAACCCTTTTGTGTTGATTGTTCTTCGAAGATGTTTAGATCGTCATCCAGGGCGTCATACGACCCGTTGAAGGTTTGATTATAGGTTTTCTGGGTATATCTCTTTGTAAACCCTCACGAGACATAACTCGTCCGTTGGGTCCACCTAATGGTTTAAAGGAATGTTACACGTGCTTAGTGCAACCGCGACTCTTGCGAAAATGAGATGTCTTAACATCTACCGATGTATTGTTGTTCTGAATAAGTGATACTGGTTATTTATGATACTTCCGTTAAGTTATTCATTACAACGTAGTAAGCATATTGAGTATACAAAAGTTAAAAAGTAGACCTAAACTCACTTTCACAGGCATCGCGGATGCACTTAGCATGTGCAGCAAGCCTTTAAACCCCTAGGTGCCCCTAGCGGCCGAGTGGTGTTTCGGGCGGGTTTACAAGAGATTTACCCACAAAACCTATTCGCAGGATTTGGAAATTCTTATTCCTCACCAAAATTTGACTATAAGTGTTCGATCAAGTCATTTTGCAAACGCATATGAGTATATTTGTTGTGTACTGCACGTCGGCGTTGCTCAACTCTCATTCTCGAAAGTTCAGCAGTATTTTGTCTCAAAATATTTACCGGTGCATGGTTGTTGCGTTGATCATATTCATATGGCCAATCACCGGGTAAACGCTCATCCTCCACTATCATATTATGCAAAATGATAAAAGTTTTCATGATATATGCAAGTACGTCTGGATTCCACATTCTTGCAGGTTGCTTGACGATGGCGAATTGATTTTGCAATACACCAAATGCTCGCTCTACATCTTTTCGGCAACCCTCTTGCATTGCTGAATTTTTTTTGTTTCTTCTGGGAATTTGGATGTTTAATAGACATCACAATAGTAGCAATCTATGGGTGTATTCCATCACCAAGATAATACCCCATATCATATTGATGTTCGTTTACAACAAAGTTCGCAGGGGGTGCTTTCCCGTTGATAAGCTTTTTAAAAATATAAGAACGATTCATCACAATAATATCATTGTTAGAACCAGGCATACCAAAAAATGCACGCAAAAACCAGAGATCATATGACATCACTGCCTCCATCACAATACTTTCACTCCTTTTGTACGCGGTGTAAGCCCCTGACTTCGCCAACAGATATTTATCCCATTTACAGGGCATGCAATCTAGACTACCCAGTATCCCTGGAAATCCCCTGTCTTTGTTCTCATTAAGAAGCAGTTTAACATCATGCTTAGTTGGTGTGCGCAAATATTCTTTCTCATACAAATGCACAATCGTCTTACAAAACCTATGAGTTTCTTCCAAAACAGTGGTTTCTCCGATCCGTAAGTACTCATCGATTGCATCGGCCGCACATCCATAAGCTAACATTCGTAATGCTGCAGTAACTTTTTGATAAGGGGTTAATCCAGGAACGCCACAAGCATCTTTTTTTTGAACAAAATAATTATTTATAGCTACGACATCTCCCAATATACGGTTGAACAATTCTCGCCGCATTCTAAATCTTCTACGAAATACATTAGGTGAAAACGTCGGGTTTCTGCAAAATTGATCTTTCTAGAGAAGTTTTGCACCAGCATCACGTTCTCTTGGTATTTGGATACGAGTATGTGGCCAGTTCATACTTGAAACGATCAATCCCGCAGTGAATGCTTGGTTATTTTGGCTCAATGCAACTAAATCTTGGTCTGATGAGTACAAACTATTGTTATCATCATCACCAGAAGAAGAAGAAGAAGAAGAAGAAGAAGAAGAAGAAGAAGAAGAAGAAGAAGGAGGAGGAGGAGGAGGAGGAATAGAAGAACAAGAAGCATAATAGTGATTTTCATTCTATTAGTATGCTATTGATTTGTGATGTTTGTAGTTTTGGTTTGTATACTTGGAAAATCGAGTGTTCAGTTTATAGGCATATTAAGATAAGTCTTTGAGTTTTGAAATGACCAAACACGCTTGGTATTTTAAAAATTAACTGAGTTGAGGCAAGTGGGGTGAATAGACGCATCAAAGATAAGAAGTGTCGGTTGAGAAGACAATACCAAGCAGAAACAACGACAAAGGAAAAAAATTAAATATCTTTTTGAAATGACAATACAAAACAGATATAAAGGATAAAGCAAAGATTAAAAATATCTTTGGAGATGACAACACAAAGCAGGTAAAAGACAACACAAATGTAAAAAAAGTCTTTGAAATGACAATTCAAATCTGACAAAAGATATATCAAAGAATAAAAATATATGTTCAAATGACAATTCAATGCAAATGAAAGACTATCCATCCGTATCTTGATTCCCGGACGCCGAGCGCGGGGCATAAATGGAGGCAAAGATGATCTGGATGTGTAGTTACTTGATTGCATTGTTGATGATGATCCCTGACCCATGGTATTCCATATTTGTGGCGACAAAGTTTGAGAAAAAGTGTCAAACCTAATGGGTGGTTGTTGTTGACGAAAATGGGCCAGCTGTAACTCCAAACTGTTGATGTGAGTTTGTTGACCCCGTATTTCTTCATCTTTTTCCATGATAAACTCCATCCTCTCCTTCGTTTTATTTAACGTAAACGTACGAAACTCTTGCGTAAAATCAGCATATTGTTGAACCAAACAATAAGCTATGACCTGTTATGAAAAAAATTAAATCACATTCTCACCCATTTTTATATACAAAAAAAAACAATGGTTTGTTGTATACTTACGTACGACAATTGTTGTTGAGGCGGAATGGGTACATGTTCATCAGGTTCTTGGATGTTGTGTTTAATACGGTCACCAACATAACCGTATGTTTCAACCTCCCAATCGACTTTGGTGGCATATTTCTGCAAGTTAGTTACATGTCGCAAATACTCCATATACAAATCATACGTAACAACATGCACTAATTGTCTTGCAGGGACCACTTCGTTTTCCCTCATCTCGTTAGCTTCGTCATTTTTCAGGTTGCTAATACGAGTAGGAGGGTTGCTGGGAACGCCCCATGTAGAATGGTATTGCCTCCAACACCGTTCTCTGAGGTACACGTTATTCTGTGAAAAGAAAATAACTATCAACAAATAAACCAATCAACTAACCGAAATCCAAAGAAAATAAAAAACAATCATATGGAAATAAATTATCAACTCACATTGCCTAGCCAAGTGAATATAACCCTTTTCTCTGAGAGCTCTATTGCTTTTCGTCCAATATCAGTTTCATGGACTAAGATCGCGGAATCCCAGGTTTGCCAGGTCACATCGTCTACAGTCAACTGATTAAGAAAAGTCATTGAACAAACAATAACAATATTCTTCCGTCGTGTACCCTTCCACCGAGAACTTCTACGCCACACTGCTTCACTTTCACTCGTTGGGTTCTTTGGTAGACATATGCCCAGATATTTGTACCCCCAAAACTACAATGTGAAGACAACCAGCGAAATAAATAAATTAGCAATAAATAAACATTTAAAAGAAATAAAAATTAGACTAAGAAATTTACCTCCAATATTTGGAAGGGTCTGGCTAGTGAATTTTGTCCCCTACCAAATGCGGTGAGTCCGAAATACAATTTCACAAATGCAACACTACCCCAGTCATAAGTGGCAACTATATTTAGATCCTCAAAAGCAGCTAACCATCCATCATCAATATAGTTTTTTGCATTGGAAAAGAAAAATTGTCCAAAAACATACATACAAAAGGCTCTGGCAACTCTCTCAGCAAGTATGTTATCATCGTTAGCTGCAACCAACGTCTCTGGCTCAAAATATGTGCTCAAAAATGCAACCATAATTGCATTTGAAATCCACTGGGAGGGAATATGTTCTCTTTTACAAAACTCGCTATCTTTAATTTCTGGAAAAACATGCGCCCGAACATATTCAAATTGGTACTTCACCGAGTCATACGGAATACCGCTACCAAAACCAATATTTAATCTTGTCAACATGGCCCAATCAAGCAGTGTGAACCCAATCTCACCAAAGGAGAAGCGAAACGTGTTCGTGGTATCCCAAAAACGCTCAACAATGTAGTCAATCAAAGTATGAGACGAATCTACTACATCCCTAGTCAATAAACGGTCCCATCCTGCCTTTTCAATAATGTATTTAACCCTAGGGATGTGTTTAGTAATACCTGCATAGGTCTGAATGACCGATTTGAGGGAACCACGATGTAAATACTTGAATTTTGTATCGGTTGAATATGTAATATTCGTCGGTGCGCGACCCTGAGCATCTTCCACAACAGTATAGTTCGTCAACCCGGGAACATTGACCATTTCTTCAGTACAAGGGTCTACTTCTGGATCCTCAACATTTTTAGCTTTCTTGTTCCTTTTTTTTCGACCAACGAATCTCGACGTCATATTGCTCAACATCTGTGCAAACAGTACATACAAGTTTCAAAATCAAGAGTAATTCTCACAATGCACAAATATTAAACTCTACATTAATCAATAAATCCACAAAAATAATAATTTCATCATTACAAAAGTAATTATCTAATTAGATAATCAAATGTACCAACATACAAAAATCAACCAGATTACAAAATTCATGATTCACAAAATAGTCCACTACTAATCAAATCATCTATTGTACAAAAATCATCATAATTTTCTCAATTCTATAATTTTATAAACATTTGTTATAAAACATAAATATTCATAATTCCCAAATTTAAAAGACAATCAAGTCAATTAATCATAAAATTAACCACAACCCAACTTAAATTAACCAACAACTCAATCAATTCTAACTTCAATTCAACAAATTCCCATCAATTTTTATACCCAAATTTACAACTTCCATAAACCCTAGAAATATACTCAATTCCAAAATTACAATTTCTAAAACCTAATATGTCTATTTCATAATCATATGTTTAATCTTTAAACATATATATACGAATTTAATTAACAAAACATTAACCTAAATCATAATATAAACATATGAAATCAATTACAATTTATACCAAAGTTTAAATTTATTACCTTGCTTGCTTTGAAATAATCATAACTTAGATTACTTGGTATCAAATCTGCCAAGCTTTTGCAAATTTAAAAAGAGGTTGAGCTTGATTTGGAGGGAGAAGTGGTTGAGTGGTAGATGGCTGGTTTGGAGTGCGTCTATTTGTGTTTGTGAAGGCTTCAGGAGAAAACGAAATTGTCGAGTGAGAGAAGAGAGTTGTGCGGGAAACCAAGAGGACGCCCCATCAGGCGCTCACCCAGCCCTTCGCCTGGTGAGACTCGCGTTCGGCTAGGGAAACGCCTGATGCTTCAAGCGGATGTCTAAGCGTGCGCCCGTCTCAGCTGAAACACGTACCAGTTGCACGTGTAGAAAAATGACGAGCGTTTGGCTATGATTCCGCCCCATCAGGCGTTCGGCTAAGAGAGCGCCTGTCTCTGCGTGCATCTAGGGGTGCTTCTATCATCAGGCGTTCTTTTGGGTTACGCCTCCCATCGAGCGTTCACCAAATGTCCGCCCCACCCAAGCGTATTCATAGGCGTATGCCCGTTTCAACAGACGTATACCTAGCCGTGCGCCCAACTCCAGGCGCTAGCTTAGACAACCGCCCGATCAAATTTTACTTGCACAATTGCGTTTCAGGCGGACCAAAGAGTAAATTTTTTACTATTTGATCGTTTGGTATAGTCGTATGACTGTGGTTGCTCTTAGGCCAGTTCCTAACTTCCTATGTACTTACCAAAACACCAAATTTTTTCTACTATAGGCAATGTTAAATGGGCAAATTTGTTGGTTTGCATATTGTGGTAGAATCTTTGTCGAGAGACACAGACTCTGTCGCTGAACTTTTATCTCAGCCGTTGATTTTTCTTCAATCCAAGAGTCTCTATGTAATTTATAATTTCAATGATAGTATTTCATCTAGGTTTAATCCAATAACTATTTTTTTGATTTTAACAATAACTTTAATTAAATATTATTTGATTTTAACAATAACCTCTTTTAATACAATTCTTAATTTTAATTAAATGTAATTTAAATTCAAAAGGAATAGACAAGCTTAATAATTTGATTGAATTAACTAATATTATACTAAAACACTAATCTCCATTACATTAATTTATGATACCACACTTTTTTTATAAGATATAAATTAGGGCAGTAAAAACTTAAATACACTTTAATAAAAATCTCGGACAACTTTGGTCTTCTGTTTATTTTTATTGACGTAACTTCCAAATTACGGTTAACTTTCAAATTTTCTTTGGACAATCTTGGGTTTTTGTGAGCAGTATTACGGTTAACTTTCAAATTTTCTCCGCGTTCATTTTTTTGACCTTGAATTATTAATTTTTTAGCTGCAGATTTGACTTGGTCAATATCTAAAACTTGAAGATCTCTTTGCTTTTTATCGTTCTTTGTGTTTTTATACTCATCACATATCTTACTAATAACAACTCCAAATACGACTCCCGAAAAATCAAATTGAATTATAATTTTTTTTTTATTTATTGTAAATAATTAAGAGTAAAATATAAAAAAATATAACTTTTTAGTTTAAAAATTATAAATTTATAAACGACGAAAAATTAACCAGCGACATAATTTTTACCTCCGTCGCTTGGCTAGTTTGCCCAGCCACGTAGGTTACTTCGGCAAGGTGCATAGGACTTGGCCTTGCTGTCCATGTTCTCCTATTCACCAATTTCTCATATGATTAAGTAACCGTTAAAAATGATATCTGTCTCAGAAATCAGCAGAAAAAATAGTGAAGAAGAAAATCAATTTTTACTCTCTCTCTTTCTCATCTCTTCCTGTAGAGAGAGATGAAAGAAGAAGAAATCATAACCCTAAATCCTACTTCTTCATCCTCTTTGCCCTCTTTGGAGATACCATCAGAAGATGCTTGGGTTAATACATCTCAAAGATTACTTCCGCAGTGGCAGCAGCACTCTGTAACCACTTCTTCTCAGGTTCACTTCTTCTTCTTTTCTTTCTTTTTTCTTTTTTTTTTTGTGATTTTTTCTTGAATTTTAGGGGTTTTGTTTACTTCATTTTGTAATTTATTTAAATAAATTCAGTATTGAATTTTCTAGGGTTTAGGTTTGTTCTTACTTTGTTATAATCTTCATGAAAACAGCCACCTATACCAATTTCGATATCTAGAGTTAATCAAGTGGATGCGGCAAGATTAGATATCGAGATATCGGGGATGTTGAAAGAACAATTAGTTAAGGTTTTCAATTTGATAAAGGTATTATTTTTATTTGATTTAATATGGGGTTTTTCATTTTTATTGGTTTGGTTGATTTTGAGGAATAATTTTGATATGATTTTTACTAGTGTGATATATCTCTTTTGATTGGGATTAGCCAGGGTTCTTATTTCAATATGAACCAGAGCTTGATGCTTTTCTCGAGTTTCTCATTTGGAGGTTTTCTATATGGGTGGATAAACCTACTCCTGGAAATGCTTTAATGAATTTAAGGTATAGAGATGAAAGTGCCACCACCATGACAGGAAAAGAAGGTAAAATTGCTGCTTACTTGCTGAATATTTTTATGTTTTAGCAGTGAAATTTTGATTGGATTATAACCATTTGATATGAGTAATACCATATCTATTGAATTGCATACATGAGTAATCCTAGGATGAACTTAGATCAGGTCCTAACTGATGCGCGGGCACTTTTCTTTACCTGGGGGTTGGATGAGCTATATCCCCACATCAGTTGCCTCTCAGTTGGGACCTTCTTAGTTGTCCAAACTATTTCGCCCTTCCGTATCAATGTTTATGCCAAATTGGAATGTTATGAAATATGTCGTTTATTCTTATGTTTGTCTGTTATCTATTTAGTAAGAACGGGGCTTGAAGGACCTGGACTCACTATGCCTCAGAAGATATGGTACTGTCTTGCCACTGTAGGCGGTCAGTATTTTTGGGCCCGCTTGCAGTCATTCTCTGCCTTCCGTAGGTGGGGAGACTCTGAGCAGGTAATGCCTCTTTTTCCTTCTAGTTCATGTATAAACCAATGTTGTGAAATTTAGGAAGTAAAAACTGATTTGTCTTTTCTTATTCTCAGAGGTCACTGGCGCATCGAACGTGGGGGATGGTACGCCATTTAGAGGGATTTTATAGAGCTGCCTCCTTCATCAACCTTCTGATATTTCTTTACGAAGGATGGTACTTTTCTGAGCAAAGACTACTCCTCATATGATGATTCCTAGGATACTGTTCGTTCAATATATTTGCATGCTTTCTTGTGGAGTGTACTAGCATATACTGTCAAGTCTTTCGTTTTTAATTTTTCAAACTGTAGGTCATACATGCTGAAATTTTCCTTTGATTTACTATGTGTAGAAACAGATTAAACAAACAAAGAGAGTTACCAATACAAGAAGTGTCACATATAAAACATGAAATGCAACCTAGGACTGCCAGGGTTATGCCTGAAATCATGTATGATGTTGGCTCCAGATGAGGATGCTAACAGTTGTCACTTTATTTGGATAATGTCAATCTATTGAGATGATGTCATTTTGGTATCTTCTTTGAGATGCTCGTCTTTCTCTATAAAGGCTATCTCTTCTTTTGGGCAAGCTAATGTGCGAAAATATAACAGTTATTAGTTTCCAGTGAACCTGAACTTTCTTGCTTGACCAATAATTCTTCCTCAGCTGCGGTTTATCTCTTGTTGATTATGTTGTTTACCTTTTTCATGGTTGCAGGTACAGGAGTCTTATCGAGAGAGCTCTGAAAGCAAGGCTTGTATATGGGAGCCCTAACATGAACCGTGCTGTTAGCTTTGAGTACATGAATCGCCAGTTAGTGTGGAATGAATTCTCGGTAAACCTTTCGTTCTCATCCATGATTTTGAAGTTTGGACCTTTATGGACCAAAAATACACATGTAGTTCCATAGTTAGATTTTTTTCTAATTCATAATAAAAAGTTTAATTTGAGACATTTGAACGATGCCTCTCTCACCATCAATTTGAAGTTGCAGTGCAAATGCTCTAATTCTTGTGTAAATATGATAGAAATCCACTTAAATTTAATTCTTAGAGTTGTTCTTGTTCTGGAACTTATTTGTAATACATGCATGCAGGAGATGCTGTTATTACTTCTTCCACTTCTTAACTCATCATCAATCAGAAAAATTCTTCTTCCATTCTCCAAGGATAAATCTACTGGTTCTGCAGAGGATGTAACTGCTTGCCCTATTTGCCAAGCAAATCCAACTATTCCATTCCTTGCTCTTCCTTGTGAACACAGGTATGTCCTTAATTCCTTTCCATCTTGCTGTTCTATGAGTTGTCAAATGATGGCCTCGACGACGCATGTGTGTGACTTATAAGTAAGCCAAGGTCTTTCATTAAATACATCAGACCCTAAAATATGTCCGGGCAGAAGCCGTGGAATGCTAATTAACTGTATAATCTGAAAGTACCTCTAAATTTCAAAAACTGCTTTACTTGATGTTCTGGATCCTGGATTCATTATTTGTATTGGTCCCTGGATTGGACTTCTCGTTTTATTGGACCGAGATGATCCGATGATCTGCTTTCCGTTGCCTATTAAACAATTTTGTAGGAAGATGGTGATGGACCATATTGTCATTTGGCAGTAAATCAGTGGGCTTCAGTAAGTCGTTGGAAAGCTGGATTGTTTTCCGTTGTTGTGTACTGTATGGAAGAACTGTTGAATGGCTGTTTTCTCTCTTTATGTGCTTAAGATGCATATATGGCCATATTTTCATTTCTTTAGTTTGTCACTTGGTTCTTATCACAAGTGACTTAGGCTTTACTGAAATTACTTAATATGTGACTAATTACAAGTTTCAGACTCCAACTATAAAACTTTAGAATAAAATAGTATGTTGCTCAATCCATTTGAGTTTCTCTGCATCTGGTGTCACCAAAAACTCATTATTTGTCTCTTTGCGATCAGGTATTGTTACTACTGCTTAAGGACAAGATGTGCTGCTACCCCATCATTCAGGTGTTCTCGATGCAATGAACCGGTTGTTGCGATGAAACGACATGGAGGATTAACGAAAAGCACAGCTCCCAATAGTTGATTTTACTTCTTCAAAGATAATAAGATTAAAAAGAGGTGGGATTTTACAGCTCTTCTTCTTTAGTGGCTATTCTTTTCCTGAATTTATTTCCAAAACTTCCCTCTCCTCTATAAACTCAACATTCTCAGAAAAACTGAAGTCTGATAGGGAAAAAGAGAGAGAGAGAGTCACCTGTTCAATAAAATGGGAACTTCTGTTTAGTAGTTCGGGGAGTCTGTCGCTGCTCTCTCACTCTACATCATCAGAAATTGTCGATCCTCCTTGAGCACCTGAAGTACTTGGTTGCTACTAACAGTAAAAGCTGACAACCCTTCTTCTGGGTTAATTTTTAGTTTAGTATATCCTGTTCTGGGTTACAGATGTGTGTATTTAATAATGTCAGTATTATCTTCGAATTCTTAATGCAAATCATGGGTCAGAATTTGTATATGATATTACCCTGGTGGCTGGTAGTGAATAACTAAATCTACATCTTGCTTTAACAGCGAGTATGAAACTTGCATTGCATTATCTCTCAGTTATATGATACTCATCCTAATGTATTTGAACGAGTCAAATGATGTTACTTGCATTAGACAGTGTGAAATGTTTTAAGGCTGTATGTACAAAGTTCTTAGTTCTTACTAGCCAACACGCAGTGTATGTGTTTATCACTGATGTCGAGTACCCAAACCCAGTGATTTGAAATCATGAAAATATGAGTTTAAAAAGTTGTTACAGTGTAAAGTTCGGTTAGGAACCTTTTTAAAAAACCTTAGCGAGCTGGCCTAACTTTCAATTTAGGAAAAGTTCGGTTAGGAAGATTTTAAAAAAACCTTAGCGAGTTGGTTTAACTTTCAATTTAGGAAGAACACCGTGAATAGTTCGTTTGGGAAGGATTTTTTTTTTCTAACGAACTTTTATCGATCTAATTAACTGAATTTTCTACTGTTCTTCATTTTCCTAGCCGAACTTTTATCGGCCTAATCGAATTTTGTACTGTTCTTTATTTTCCTAGAAGAACTTTTATCGACCTTATCGGATTTTTTCTAAAACTCTTTTGCTTCTACATGTTCTTCATTTTCCTAGCCGAACTTTTATCGACCTAACCGAATTTTTTCCAAATAATTTTAATTCCTAACACAACTCTAACACTAACTCAAATGTTTTATTTAATCTAACTAGTGTAATCTAATCTAAAACTAATAATGATCAATTAATTTAACTAATTTAATTATTGACATCTAATTAACAAGGGGGTATTTTGTCCATAATTAAAATTATATGGATAAGAGGGGCTAGGGTTTACTTCATAGTGCCTTCTCAAAATGAGGATGGTCCCCTCAAATTCTGAAAGGTCTCGAAAGATCGTTATAAAGAAAATATAACTTAATTGGACTTGGAAAAGATTATCTGTCCCATTTTTTATCATTATGTATTAGAAATTCACCAATAAGATTACATCCTAGTTTAAGTCGAAGGATCTTCTCCCACCTATTATTAGTTTTACTATTTTAATATGGAGTTTTACTATTTCAATATGGATGTTAATTATAAAAATAATTTTTTACCATATTATTTTCAGTACAAAGAAGATTGCATTGAATTAAACCAAAGCTTACGAGACTCTTCAACCAGCTAGGCAAGTCGGAATCCAAAAAATTTGGACTAACTTTGGTTCTAGCATCCTCAACTAGAGAATATATCGTTATTTTATGGCAAATCTAGAAGACTAGATCTAAAACTAGTATAGAGAATACAAGTCAATAGCCTTTAAGTATTATTCATGTTATTCTTTTACAAGTTGAGACTCTTAGGGCGTCCATAATGGGACGAGCATCCCAAAAGATCAAAGATTAAAATTTTTAGTTTTTGGTTCGGTCCAAGAACAACCGTAAATAGTCGGGCGGTGTTCTAATGGAACGTCTGGTGTTGGGCAGTATCCCAGCATAACGCTTGTTGAGACGGACGAAATCCTAGCACAACGCTTAAGCCAGGCGGAATCCTAACATAACGCTTGTGGAGCGAAAGTGGAAGATACCGCCTGACTTGTAGACGGTCTCCTAGGACCACGCCCAAAAGACGGGCGAAGTACTAGCAAATCGCCTGAAGGGGCGGTGTCCCAGCATCACACCTGGTTAAGTTGGACATGTGCGAATGGAGCGTGTGACATGATAGGGACAGGTGGTGTCCTAGCGCCTCGCCTAGAATTCCAAGCGGATCGCTAGGAGCCCGCCCCATCCTCTGTTCCTTATTCTTCAGCCGCAACTCTCCTGAACCCTATTTTTTTCAAAAGCAAACCCAAGCAAACCCTCTCCCACCCACCCCCCCTCTTGAAACCTATTCTTAACAAACGATCCCCCAAAGAACCGCCTACGATTTTGAGGCTCCGCTCAAGCTTTTTTCCAAATATCCAAGCGCAATCAAGGTAATTTTTTTCTTTTAAATTATATTTGTTTTGTAAATTAAACTTATAGTATGTTTTATTATTATGTTTTGTTAGTTAAATTGATTATATATGTTCAATGATTAAACATGTTTATTATGAAATAGAGATATTTATTTTTAGAAATTGTAATTATGGAATTGGGATAATTTTTAGGGTTTATGAATGTTGTAAATTTTGTATAAAAAATGATGATAATTTGTTGAATTGAAGATAAAATTGATTAAGTTGTTGTTTAATTTGATTTGGGTTATGGTTAATTTTTTGATGAATTGACTAGATTGTCTTGAAAATTTGGGAATTTGGAATGTTTATGTTTTAAAACCTATGGAATTATATAATTAGGGAATTTTGATGATTTTTGGTCCAATTGAGGCTTTGATATTGGAGTATTTTGTGAATGATGAATTTTGTTCAAGAATATTTGATTTTGTATGTTGGTACATATGATTATGTAATTAGATGATTACTTTTGTAATTATGAAATTATTATGCTTTTCCTTGATTTATTGATTAATGTAAATTTTTATCTTTCTGTATTGTGGGGATTACTCTTGATTTTCAATGTTGTATGAACTGTTTGCCCAGATGTCGAGCAGTTTGACGTCCAGATTCGTTGGCCGAAAGAAGAGGGCCAAGAAGACTAAAATTGTCGAGGATTCAGATGAAGACCGTATTATTGAAGAAAGGGTAGATGTTCCCGGGTTGGAACACTATACAGTTGTGGAAGATACTGAGGGTCACGCCTCCACCAATATTACGTATTCAAGTGACGCCAATTTTAAGTTTTCACATCGTGGTTCCCTCAAATCGGTCCTTCAGACCTATGCAGGTATTGTTAAACATAGCCCTAGGTTCAAATATATTATTAAAAAGGGAGGATGGGACCGATTACTTACCATAGATGTAGTAGATTCATCGCATGCACTTATTAACTATATTGTTGAGCGCTTTTGGGATACCACAAACACCTTTCACTTCTCGTTTGGTGAGCTTGGGTTCACACCCCTTGATTGGGTAATGTTGACAGACATTAGTATTGGTATTGGTAGTCATATTCCGTATGAATCAGGGAAGTTCCAATTTGAATATGTCGGGGCGCATATTTTTCCTGAACTTAAAGATAGTGCGGTTTGTAGAAGAGAAGGTATTCCCAGCCAGTGGGTTTCAGATGCAATTACCGTTAAATTTTTCAGCACATATTTTGATCCACAAACGTCGGTTGCGGCTAACGATGATAGTAGACTTGCTGATAGAGTGTCCAGAGCCTTCTATATGTATGTTTTGGGCCAGTTCTTCTTTTCAAATGCAAAAACCTATATTGATGCTGGATGGTTAGCTGCTTTTGAGAATCTAAATGCAGTTAACAATTATGACTGAGGTACTGCTGCATTTTCGAATTTGTATTCCGGTCTCGCCGCATCTGGCAGGGGACAAAATTCATTGGCCGGACCCTTCCAAATATTGGAGGTAAATTTCTTAATGTTATTTATAATTCTTTTTAAAAAAATTTTGTTGTTGCTCAGTTATTTATTCCATTGGTTGTCATGACATTCTAGTTTTGGGGGTACGAATATCTGGGCATTTATCGGCCAAAGAACCCTTCGCCTGAAAGTGAACAAATGTGGCCTAGATGTTGTCGGTGGATGGGAAGTCGGAGGAAGAGTATTGATATTGTTCATTCAAGGACTTCTCTGAATCAGTTGTCTGTAGACGATGTGACCTGGCAACCGTGGGAATCTGCGATCATGGTCCTAGATTCTGAAATTGGACGGAAAGTTGTAGAGCTCTCAGAGAAAAGGGCTATATTCTCTTGGCTAGGCACTGTGAGTTTATAATTTATTTCCATTGGAATGTTATTTATTTTCTTTGAATTTCGGTTAAATGATTGGTGTATTTGTTTATTGTAATTTTCTTGGATAAAGAATAACATGTATCTCGGAGATCGGTGTTGGAGGCAGCACCATCAAACATGGGGCGTTCCTAGCAACCCGCCTAGTCCTATTTCCAACTTCAGTGACGACGAGGTTGAGGAGATGAGCGAAAACTGTCTGGTCCCTGCAAGTGAATTAGTACGTG
Source organism: Papaver californicum (assembly GCA_023531435.1). Lineage (NCBI taxonomy): Eukaryota > Viridiplantae > Streptophyta > Magnoliopsida > Ranunculales > Papaveraceae > Papaver > Papaver californicum. The sequence goes on along the minus strand of JAJJMC010011374.1, from coordinate 835,714 downwards.
TCGTTAACCATGGTCTGTATATGGAGTATTGGCGACATGTGACTAACCTGCAGAAATATGCCACGAAAGTCGATTGGGAGTTTGAAACGTACGGTTATGCTGGTGACCGTATTAAACACAACATCCAACGTCCTCGTGAACATGTACTCATTCCGCCTCAACAACAACTACCATACGTAAGAAATAACAAAACACTGTAAATTTGATTTTAGTATACAGTGATGGTTCAGAATTTGATTTTATTTTTTTCATAACAGGTCACGGCTTATGATTTAGTTCAAGATTATGTTGATTTTACCCACGAGTTTCGTAACTTTACGTTAAATGAAACTAAGGATAGGATGGACTTTTTCATGGACAAAGATGCAGAAATACAGGGTCTACAAAATGAAAATAGCATGTTGAACTCACATCTTGCCCATTTTTGTCAACAACAACCACCCATTGAGTTTGGCACGTATGCTCAAACTATGCCACACCGATGTGGAACGCCATGGATCGATAGTCCATCTGTACGAGAAAGAATATTTGCGCACACCAACTAAGCGTGATGTTGAACTGCTTCTTGCTGATAACAAGGAAAGGGGATTTTCGGGGATGCTTGGTAGTATTGATTGCATGCACTGGAAATGGGATAAATGCCCATCGGCTGAATCAGGTGCTTACACTGCGTACTAAGGTAGTGAAAGTATTATCATGGAGGCAGTAGTGTCATATGATCTATGGTTTTGGCATGCATTTTTTGGTATGCCTGGTTCTAACAATGATATAAATGTGATGAACCGTTCTTATATTTTCAATAAGCTAATCAACAGGAAAGCACCGGCTGTGAACTTTGTTGTCAACGTACATCAGTATGGAATGGGGTATTATCTTGGTGATGGAATATACCCGGAGATAACTACTATTGTGATGTCGATTAAACATCCAGATTCTCAGAAGAAACAGAAATTTTCTGCTATGCAGGAGGGTTGTCGAAAAGATGTAGAACGAGGCTTTGGGATACTGCAATATCAATTTGCAATCATCAAAAAACCAACACGAATGTGGAATCCAGACGTAATAGCATATATAATGAAAATTGTAATAGTTGTACATAATATGATAGTGGAGGATGAGAGTTTACCCGGTGATTGGCCGCATGAGTATGATCAACGCAGCCACGGTGCACCGGTAAATATTTCTAGACACAACACTGCTTAACTTTCAAGAATGAGAATGAACCAACGTCGACGTGCAGTATTCGACAAAGATACTCATATTCGTTTGCGAAATGACTTGATCGAACACTTATGGTCAGATTTTGGTGAGGATTAAAAATTTGTAAATCCTCTGGATAGGTTTTGTGGGTAAATCTCTTGTAACCCCCCCGAGATACAACTCGGCCGCTAGGGGCACCTAGGGGTTTAAAGGACTGTTGCACATGCTAAGTGTAGCCGCGATGCCTGCGAAAGTGAGTTTAACTCTACTTATTAGCTCATGTTATTTTTTTTATCATAAATTACAAACTCATTTGCTAGCCGAAGAGTTGTCTCATTTGAAAATGGAGTAATGAGTTTGAGTTATTTAAAGAGAATTTATGAACAATTCTGTATTTAGAGAAAATTCATGCTAAGTAGTAAGTTTTTGAAACTACTAGCCGTTAAGTCTCTCTCTTTATCCTATAAACACATTTGTTTTCTCTACCAAATACCACACACACCTAGTTTCATACACTCTACAAATTTCATTTAATCATCTCCTCTTTGTAATTCACTTCATAACTCTACCTACAAACATGGAAACATTTGATTCAGCTGAAGATTTGGCTATAACCAAAACCTGGCATAACGAAACCCTATGTGAAGATGTCATAGCTGGAAGGGTTAAACCTGAAACCTTTTTGGGGGAGGATCTACATCCAATATGCTCGAGAATATGGAAATCCAAAGCAAAGATCTCTTGAACAAATTCATGATAGATACCAACTTATTCGAATAGGGATAGTTGATTATATAGCTATACAACAACGGATCTTTAACCCCACCCATTTAGGCTTTTCGATCCAATAATTTGTAAGTATCTTTTACATAAGCTAAGTTGTTTGGTCTTCCAATAACAACATAGTTAACTTGATGAATTATGTTTTTTTTTTCCTATGCGTCTGTAGGAGGATCTCGCAAAAATGCACTACTATCAGAAAAAAGGAGAAGAGTTCACATTTGTTGAAAGCTACGAGTTCATTAAGTCCAAAGTGTAATCGGAAGTAACTGCTAACTTTATTAACCGATTTTGAGATTTTTTCTAACTTTTGTCAGAGTTTGGTTGTAATCGATTGTAATTTTTTAACTTTATTTTCGTATTCTGGAAAATTTTCAAATATTCTCTCAGAGTTTGGTTGTAACCGGAAGTAACTTTACTTTGTAACATCATTTCATTGAATCGAAAAGACATACATCGCGTAACATTAAAGGAAATGAAATACAATAAATCAACAGATTTAAACACTTAAGCAAACATATTATCAAACCTTCAACGGGTCGTATGACGCCCGGGACGATGTTCTTCACATCTTCGGAGAATAATCAACAAAAAAGGATTGTATTCTTCCATCACCCTTAGGATCTCGAAATGAGGTTGGTACCTGAAATCTGAACGTTTCCATCTTCTCCATTCCTCCGGATATCAGGCAACAACTTCATCATCAGTTTCATTCATAATTCTTCTTTTATCCACCGTAGCGGTTAAAGAAGAAAATTCTAGTACTGCCCTTGTGATTTCCATATATCGACAAAAAAGGCCTGCTCTGTTCCGGTTATTGGGGTTACCGGTTTCATTACAAAAGTTAGCATGAATATCTTCTAACCATTGCATGATCATTGAACCATTCATCTGACGTTCACGACCCCTTGCTGGATAATGTAATACTATGTTTCAACATAGTGATAAATCTTCCTCTCGGGTAAAATTCTCTGCATTAAGCCTAAAATTTTCGTAAGCCATAATTAGGAAAACGATAGATTATAAATTTTCTATGAAATGTAAAAGATGTGGATTTGAAATGGGAATGATAGATATAAATTCATTTATTTATAGGTGTATAAGAATACAAATTATAGCAGTTCATAACGGTAACAAATTATTCAGGCGGACTCCTAGGGGCGCGCCTAAAACCGAGCGACGTCTTAGCGCCTCGCATATATCTGAGCGGAGTCCTAGCAACACGTTTAATTGTAGGAGGTATCCTAGGATAACGCTCCAACTGAGCGGTATTCTAGGGTTATGCCTGTTAGTGGGCGTGATCCTAGAGCCTCGTTTCATAAGGCGTACTCCCAGAATAACGCTTGATTAGGCGTATTCCTAGCTTACCGCCCGTGTTTTTGAGCGTTGTCCCAGAATAACGCTTGGAGCCAGGCGATTCACTACGATGCCGCTTTATGCTAGGCGGAACACTACGAGCCCGCCCGACTAAACCATGTTTAGTCCAGAAAAAAACCCAAATCTAGTATGCTACAGTGGTTATTCCGGACTATCCACTAAATATACTCGTCCCACTGCGCCACCAATTTCCGGACTAAAGACTTCTTTTGCTCTTTAGTCCGACTTATAATCTTCCCATTGTGGACGCTCTTAAGCAAACCCAAGGTTTATATGCTACGCTTAAGAGTAATCAGATCAAACCTCTGCATAATAATACCAAACATATTTTCAATTTTGCAGTTCTTAATTCTCATCAGTACAATAATATAATCTTTGTTGATGCTTCAATGGGAAGAATTTCTTTAATTGCAGGTGTGGAATTGTCATATGTAGATCAAGCTTCTATGCAGCCAAATGTTGGACAGTAAAAGCAAATTCAGTAATAGAGGCAAACACGCAGGCCCTCAATCAAGCTATCAACTGGGAACAAGATCTTCAGCTTTTGAATGTCATCTTCATCTCTGATAACCTCTCTCTAGTCCAAGCTATGAATGGAGAAGACGCAAACATTAAATGGACTCAGTTTTCCTACATCAAAGATTGTATATGCGGTATATCGAATTTCCAGAAAGTGTTACGTAATTATGTCCCTCGTATCAGAAATAGAGCAGCTAATGCTCTAACTAAACAAGCCAGAAAATGTAATCTAACTAAACATTGGGATCAATTTCCTCCGGTTTGTATAGTAGGGAAGTTACCAAACTTTTGTACTTCTTAGTTTGTTTCAATATATCTATATCTGCTAGTTTCAAAAAAAAAAACACACACACTAGAGAATCAACAACATCATTTGACTCTCTTGTATGAGTACATTTCTGAGAGATAAATAAACTAAGCAATTGTTGTTTTTATTAACCACATTATTATTTGTCCATTTGACTGAACCTAAACTACCATTTATGTCGTTCACAACACTAAGGCAATCCATTTCCAGATGAAGATACCCCATTTTCTTTTGTCTATCCCATTCAAATGCCTCCAATGTTATAATTACCTAATTAAGCATGTTATTCATCTAATTATTCTTGGAATGCACCTTGCTCCTTGACATTCTACGGTATCAAAAAACAGAATCATTCCAACCCTCATACTTTTATTCCCACTTAAGAAAGAAACATCAAAACTGATATTCATGAAATAAAGATCAGTGAATTTTCAAGGCTGGTGCACCCTCTTTGGCCCTTTTACATGACTAGTCCTAGGATTAGAACTGTAAACAATAAACAAATCAGCTACAGACTGATTTATTTAAAAAAAAAAAAATCACCAATGTGCACCTGTAAATTATGAAAAATAATGGTACATCTCACTTTCCATATATGCCATAAATAATATGTAATACCCCGATTCAGAATATAAGTAATAGTTTGTCCTTTCCTAACACTGAGGCCTTTTCAGCACAACTGGCTCAGAGTTGGCAAAAAGCTCTGCAGTTAAGCGTGCTCGGGCAGGAGTAATCCAGGGATGGGTGACCTCCCGGGAAGCTGCTGTTGGATGACCGCAGCGGTGCCCGTAGAAAACTCCACACTGCCGGATGACCGCAGTGACTAAGTGGGGACAGTATCGGTGGAAGGTCGGGTCATTACAAAGTGGTATCAGAGCCGACGACTGATCACCTGCCGAGGGTGAGTGATGTGATTTTATATAGTGGTAAAAAGAGGTTCGATTCTCGAACTTGTGAAGGTAATGATTTTAGAAAATAATGATTCTAATTAACTTTAGAAAATTTCAGGAGTAAGAAAAAGACTAAATAACCTAAAGATGATTTTTGAATAATTTTAAAAATACCAGGAATCAGGAATCAGGTAATTCTAACAACCTATGTGATTAATCAGATAATTCTTTTTAAATTAATTGAAGCCCAAATAATTGCCAAAATTGGTTTTGTTATGCTAACAAACAGAGGTAAATCACAAGCATGGACTATCAAAATTAATTAACTAAGCATAATCCATCAAGCAAAAGCACAACTGTTGAAAGAAAACCGTTTTTACTATTTAAAGCTATGCTATTCTAATAACAAAAGAATTATAAATAATTATTAGAAAATAATTAAATCACATAAAATTGAGAAAAATACCTTATCCATCATCCCAGTAAATAGACTTAGCCCATGGTGAAGAAAACTTGCTCAAAAGATCTTTTCATTGCTCAAAAAGTTGATTACAAGGTGAAATAATAGTGCAACAGCTGAACAGATACGTTTATAAATGTTGCAAGAGAGGGTTCAGCTGTAACAGAAAGTATTCTAAGCAACAAAGATTTGAAAGAATAGGCAACAGGAGCAGAATGTAACACTGGATATGGAACGTATATAGATGTTACAAGATCGTCTTCTTCGGTGATGGTGGATGAAGAACACGCCGGCCGGAGCAGCAGCAGGTTACCGGCGGCGCCGGAACTCCACCGGAATTTCTCTGAATCGATCTCTAGGGTTTTTTTTTTGATTTTCTTGGCTTCACTTCGTATTATAGACTTCACAAACCCTAGAGAGAGTTCTAAACCTAATAGAACTCTCTCGAATCACTCCAATTCTTCAATCCAAATCCAAACAGGAACCGAGTCCTGATTCCGGCCAGACTTGGGTTTCTCGAGCTGATTTCACGGGATTTATCATTGTCTTTTGATTTCTTCCAACTCTAATTGCAATGGGTCATCTTTAATTGCCGAAAACAACCCAAAAATCGCAACCAATCCTTTTCCCGTTGAAACAGGAACTCCCGATGAGTTGGATCGGCCGATCCTGGGTTAACTCGCTGGCTCGCTGGGTTGACTCGCTGGCTCGCTGGGTTGACCCGATCCAGCTCAGCTCGATCCAAGGGTGCCCCAATCCAAAGTGTGGGTGCCTTGATCCATTTTCCCGGGTGCCTTTAACACTTTTTGAGCCAATTTTTCCACAAATCTTTATTCTTCTAATGTACCTACAAAAGCATAAAAACACGTAATAGACACACAATCGAATACTAACTCACTAGAAATTAAGGTGCAATTTAGACACTAAAGTGTGTCTATCAGTGAGAGAGTACGCTGGAAGGAGTATTCCAGGTATTGGTCTCATGGGTGGCAGGGAACGTCGGAGATCTGGGCTTGTATATTCCGGAGCCGAGGACGGCTCCAATTTAAAGGTGGTGGTATTGTAATACCCCGATTCAGAATATAAGTAATGGTTTGTGCTTTCCTAACACCGAGGCCTTTTCAGCACAACTGGCTCAGAGTTGGCAAAAAGCTCTGCAGTTAAGCGTGCTCGGGCGGGAGTAATCCAGGGATGGGTGACCTCTCGGGAAGTTGTTGCTGGATGACCGCAGCGGTGCCCGTAGAAAACCCCCACACTGCCAGATGACCGCAGTGGCTAAGTGGGGACAGTATCGGTGAAAGGTCGGGTCATTACAAAATATCATGCAGATATAATTAACTCATGTTTTCTGACCCTATTACAATCAGACATACAAACCTAGTAATCCAATCAGTTAAACATAAACCATCAATGACCCCTGCAATGTGTGGATGACCGCAGTGATGTTCGTTGGAAAATCCGATATTGATAAATAAATGCAAGTGTCTAAATAGATACGTTATCGGTGGATGATCGGATCACTATAAATTGTATCATTTCCGACAATAGGTCACCTATTGGTTAGGAGGATAAGCTTGTCGGGTTGGGCTAGATACTTGTCGCATAAGGGATAGGACGTCGGAAACCTAAGTTACATATTTGGAGTCGGGATGCCTCCAATATAAAATGGTGGGATTGTAACACTAAACATTTTCCCGTGGTATATGTCAAATGGAATATAAATATTGATTTGAGCTTTTCTAACACCGAAATCTTTTCAGTACAATTAATTTCACAATCGGGAAAAACTTTGCAGTGAAGTATACTGGGACCGGAGTAATTATATGACCGTAACAGTACCTATTGAAAATTCCACATTAATAGATGATCACAGTGGTTTAGTGGAGATATTATTGGTCGTCACTCTTAGATTTTGGCCCTTGAACCACACATATTTTATGCCATGGAGTAGATTTTTGTCACAAAGACAAATTCCATCGATGAAATATCATATTTCTTCCTAACTATGCAAAATGCAGTTAACTGCCTCCAAAAATTCATAATGCAGTAGACTTGATGCATTACGAGACAGGGCTTATTACCTAATTCTTATACATGCCCAAATCAAAAACCAATTGAATCTCCCACCTTTCAAATTCCTATAGTAGACTTGATGCAGTTAGTTGAACCCATTTTGTCATACTCATAATATGTCTGTTTGTGATTCTCGTAAAACTTTTAATGATGATGTTTAAGCAATAATGAATGTTTATGTCAATCAGGAATTATCAACACGGGCATGGACTAACTGAGATAGTGACTGTAGGGTTTTCCACTCGAGCATTTCTCGAATGATTATCCTTTGATGTTATATTTGTATATTTCAAAGTGAGACACAATATTTCCTTGTTCACCTCATTCTAAGCAACAATTTCTCAATCTTTTCTTCTCTTTAGTTTAGAAATACACTATAACTTCAAATTCAGGGTTAGGTTGGTAGCTTTTAACGCCCTTTTTCGGTTAAATATTCTACTAATATTGATGTGTTATGACTTTATGTTTATAGTTTTGTTTTATTGAATACCTTTTGTCATCAACCAATAATACTTGGTTGGACATGGTCAACTTAAGTCAACTGCCCAATAGAGTTTTGTCATTTGTATTAATCATTAGGTTTCCTAAAAACTTTAAAGAAGACTGATTTATATATTTATTGAAATGCAATTTAAGTCAAGATTGTACAATCAAAGTCAATTGCAATCTCATCTTGTGGTAAGGATAAACTAATTAATCACAGGAATGTACTATTCTTAAGGATGAGATTAAAGGGAAGAATTTGTTTTTTAGTGTTGATTCTTTTCAAGATGAATGCCACTTATTCTTAAGAGTCCGTTATTGCAGGTGAGAATGCTTTCTTCTAGCTTCATATAGGTCTATTTCGAACATGAGCTAGTGTAACATTTAATTGTCCATTTCTGTTGATATCATTTTAATAAAATGGTAAAGTTTTTAGATAATAACACTGAGGTCTTGAGTTAGTACCTTGTTAATACCAGAAAAAAGTTATCGATAATATCTATTTATATACATAAAACTACAAAAATAATTATATATTATGATAAATTTTTTATTAGGTTGTCATATTTTCAAAATATGATCAAATTTTTAGAGCTATATGAATTTTGAAGTAAAATTTATGACCTAAAATATAAAAATCAAATCAGTTTTATATGATGCTCCACCCTTGGTCTTTGCCCGGTTTGTTACAAGAGGTTCAACATCCGCCACCCGATCGACCGTTCATCTGCCTGTGACTAGATACTAGGAACTTAAGTCATCATGATGTTAGCGTGATGGTATAATAGAAATTTATTATGATATATTGCAAAATTCTTAGAGAATATACAGTAAAATAATGAAAAAGACAAGTAAGAAAAGTAAGAAATGTGAAAAGGAAAAGGAAATAATTCCAAAATGGGCCCAACGTTGATTTTATAAATGAGAAAAGGAAAAAAAAAAGACAATACTGAGAGGAAGAGGTAGTTGTTATGTGTTTGTGTTTCAACAACAACAATAACACCTTTATCAAAAGCTAAAGACTAAAGTGACACATGGAGAGCCCAGGACCACTTCTTTCACCGTCTAACTCCTCCGGAGAAACCAACACGCCAGAGTCACCGTAGAATTACTGTTTGGCCCTTTCTAAGACCAAAATATACCATTCATAAGAGGATGGCCTAACACGGCGGATTGATTATCGTTCATAATTATTTAAGGTTTTAATTCAGTGAGCAGCTTGTAGCAGCCTTGAAAAATTGGACGCCACAACACGCCATTAAAGAGAACCAATAGCCATCCGAGAGGTGTGCCCACAATGGAAAAAAAGATCAAGGAAGGGACAAAAATCGGTAGGGCCAGAAGATCTGGAATCAGTGCAAGCTCACCCTGAAATGACTTGTCTACCTCATCATCTAAAATTCCAAATAGAAAGAAATCTTTTCAGAGGGACCTACCACCGTCCATGTTCACAGTAGAAAACAAGTCAACATGAGTCAAACATCTCTCCAGAGTACTTTCAACAGTGCGAGTGAGTGAGTGTCTACTTTCTCTCTCACGCTTGATTTCACGTGGGGGGGTGAGAAGTCAGAAAACAAGTGAACCAGTTACCAGCCTAGTTAGCAATTCTAATACTAGGGGAGTCTAGGATGGTACACGAATTCGGATAATTTGAATTTTATCAAAAGTCCAATTAGACAATAATTTCGGAATAGTGTAATACATATATAATCCAATTCAAAAATATGAATTCGACTTCCAATATTTGGTATGTAATAAATGATAAATAAATATTTTTTTAACGATATATTATTATAATTTAGCATGTGAAATGAACCCTAAACCAATGAAACGGTTCAGTGATTAAAGGTCTAGTCCAATATGTTATATGTTTGGGTTTGAACAATTCGTAAGAGCCATAAAACATGGAATATGTTATTTGTCCTCAAATTATTCGTGTCAATTCGAGAATTATACAATCAAAATTCACCGAATTACTAACTAGGGTTATCAGTATATTTAATAAACTTTATTTGTTTAGGTTAGAATTTATACAATTAATAAAGGGGGACATTAATATTTTAAAAAAATATCAATTCAGAGACCCAGTGATTAGGATTGTCTTGTTTTATATGATTCGTATCGCCGTGTTTATATTAGTATTCTTCTTTATTAATTAATGGGATTTAGACTAGTCCAATTTACCTAATGGAATAGTTTTTATGCTAATTTTAATATTAGGAGGGGTGAACCCTCAAAGTTTAGGGTGAAGCGAATAGTGGATTCCTGCTGATCGTTTGACCCTTTTATATCGTCCTCACTTGTTTATATTTGGCTCGACCTTTTTTATATCATTTTAACATGCTTTGGTCCTATTGTTATAAATCTATTTAATTTTTAACTTTCGTTATATATGGATAACTGAAGGGAGTCCTTCTATGTGATTACAATATGAGAGAGCTAAAAATACAATGTGTCGCAACGTTTTTTTTTTTTAATTTTTAATTGATTCAATTGAACATGAATTGATCATTTTTTTTCCAAAATTGGTTTGATAATCGAAGATTTATAATCCGTAACTATTATTAAGCACCATCGAATCGATCAAAACTCGAATTGATTGTCGACTTAAAAACCTTGAAAAAACCCTCACCTAATCTAATTTGTATCGGTTTCATTCAATTCGATTAAATTAGATCGAAATTGATCAGCTTTTCATAAAATTGATTTGATAATCAGAGATTTAAAGTCCCCAATTATACTTTAACAACATCAAATAGATTGAATTCCTTCAATTTCACCTTTAATTGCTTCAAATTAAAACAAAAAATTAAAAAATATGACATATAAAAACTGTGATGTAAACTAAAAATAATTAGTAATGAATATATATGTTGTTAATTTATTTTCCGTTACAAAATAGAAGATTTTAGTTAAAACTAAATCGGATCGAATTCGATCAAATCTTCCGTCGATCCTCACCACCATACGCGGTCATCTAGTAGTGACGTTTTGGAATGCAGATTCAACGTCTGATATTGAGACACAAGATTATTCAGGGTAGGGATGTGATATATGACTAATTGTTGATTGTTACCGTCTATGGTTTAGTTGTCCAAAGTTTGTCCACCAATCATTCATTTGTCTTCAACTCCGGTAGCAATTTGAACTGAAAAGGTGTTTGAATCGGGCCATATCACGTGACTTATTTTATTATTTGTTGGTAGGTAGTAATAACAGGATGTAAGACAGAACTCTTAGGTACAAAATCATGCAAAAACAATCGGGTAAAATTTTTTGGAACAAGAAGAATTTAACAAAAGCCATGACAATAGTTAACATCACTTCAACTTTTGTCTCAATTCAAAAACTACGAGTTATTATGTTAGCAACACTTCAAGCAAATAAACAGTGTTTAATTTGTTTGATTCCATGTTGGATAAATGTGTGGTTTAGTGCAAATAACTCTTTGTCTCCTCAAAATACTAATGCCACACAAGAACAGACAAATACATAAACAAAAACAAAAGCATGAAAACAAATGAATAAAAGGAGAAATGGAGATAAAACAATTCCAAGCGTCATTTCATCATCTTGGGGGCTATTTGATCACGAACTCTCTGTACGTGCCGACAGCTGCATACGACTTCATCCTTGACTAGTGCTATGCATTATGTTGCATATGTGTGGGATGGAAAGACCGGAAAGACTGCTCAGTACCTTATTCCGGAGAAAATAAATATTTTTTTTTCGTATAATATTTTTTGGTTTTGGTATATGATTTGAACTTGGAATTTATGAGTCACTAATATTCACTAGCTATTTTTGTTATTTATACATAGCTATGTACGACTTCATCTTTGACTATTATATATTATATTATATTATATTTGTGACAATACACTTTTATATGGGAGAGAAGACTAAGGCAATGGCGAATATGATTTTTAAACACGTGTAGTGTTTTGTATCGAAGCACGTAGCCGGGTTAAGTTATGCGTGTAGGTTCATATAGGATTTATTTTTTTAGTTAAAATTGTTTTGAATTATTCTAAAGAAAATTAAAATTTTGATTTTTTTTAATTGTTCTGCATAATGATGACATATGACCCCTGAGATTTATTTTGTTACTTAAAAAAGTTTCTGTTACAATTATGTATAATATTTTATGGCCGTTTTGACTGAGTATGTCGTCATTTTAAAATATTTTTTTCGCACTAATTTTACAATTAATTGTGCATTGATTCACCTCCCCATTTTGTCGACAAAAATGATTTCCTCACTTGTAAAATATCCCAGAGCAGACTATTATCCGTAGTTCTTTATCCCTCTTCTCGCTTTGTTGTGCGCAATTTATTTGTTTATTTCATTATGATCTTTGTTGTTAAGTTCAGAGTACGGGTAGATTATATTGTGCTTCTATAATCTGTTTCGTGCAATTCTATCCTGGACACATCTTCGATGTTGGGGTATAGCTTCCCTCATTTTTTAGTTATGCCAGTGAATTATTGTGTGAAGGACAATTTTTTAAACAGGTGACTATGTCTTTTGTTAAATTATGTCTTCAATCTAATTAATTATCTTTCAGTATTGCTAGATTCACCTAACGTTTGTTGTTGTACTGTTACAAATTCAACACCATTAACTAAAAAGCTCAGGCAAAATAATATGAAAATACTGGATTAAATAATTTGAGATAATGTGGCAGATTCGTTAGAAAAATGGGGAACTTCGAAAGGATCACAATGGTGGAATAAACCTCCCTCTTTTATTCTTTGTGCATTAGAAAACGATCGTTCCCATCTGCCTTTGTAAATGTTGTATCCTGTCTTTATTTTTCTTATTTTATTTTTTCTGCTCGGTTCCTCTTTCAGTAGTCAGGTCTAGCCCTTTTATTGGTTTGTTTTTTCAATAAAATCTCCCTATGAGCTTTGTTTAGAAAAACAAAAACAATAGTGTAATAAACAAAATAAAAAGGTGCAATAGCATTATTTCAAGTTTATACCGTGGTTGTAAAGCTGCATTTTTCAGCTGCATTAGCATAACTTTAAGCTTATCGTGGGTTCATGGCTTGTTAAATGGTTAAGTTTATCAAAAATGATTTGTATCTTATGGGTAAGTGACGTAAGTCATGCAGAATATCTCGTGTGGAGAGGGGAAACGGTCTCATTTTCCAACCCAGCCTACTACTAACCTAAGTGTTAAAATCTCGTGTGAGGAGGGAAAGGGTCTCATTTCCAACCCAGCCAACTACTAACCCAAGGCGTTAGAATCGCTTTCTTACTGACCGTTAACTTTGTCCACGGGATTTTCCACAGAAAAAGCTGCCCTACGTGTAAAATTGTTTTAAGTTTATATTTAATAAATATTCGATAAATGAATAACCTCACCAAATGAATAATATTTTCCGGTCTCGATTTGGACAAATAGAATAAATAAAGAACTTCATTTAATGCATCAATGAATAAAAAAATTTGAGTCCTTAAAGGCCTTTAGGTATATTTGTGCAACTTCTTTTATACAATATAACTTCTTAATTAAAAAAATAAATATTTAACTTGTTAAATGTCAAAATACTAATCATAAAATAAAAAGTAAAAATATTTTCTAAATAAATAAATATTTATTTATCGATAAACAAATAACATCGTTAAAAGAATTTTTTTTTTTGGCCCCGATAGCATCCATTTATCAAGATTACACTGTAAGTTCGTGGGTTATAAACTCAAACATGTCACTATCCAACAAAAAAAAACCCAACAAAAACAAAATGTTCACAAAAACCCCATTTGAAATCAACTGTGTAAACTACTCTTCCTTACTTTCTGAGAGAGAAAATAACCGCTCCTATTTATTTCTTCTCATTCAATTGGTAACGACATTTTTTTCCCCTTCAACCACTTCCCCAATTTCACCCAATTCCGATAAATCAAAATCATCATAACCAGTTCCTGAATCAATATCATCTCCATCTTCATCCATATCATCCTCATCCTCATTGTCATCCTCATCCTCGTCATCATCATCTGCATCACCAATCAAAATCTGAATTTCTATTTTGAAGCTGTTGTCCATCATCACCAGTAGCTTTACTCCCTTTTCCACCTCCTCCTCATACTATTAACTCAGATCTGTCTATTCTGTTCACTGTCTATTCTATTCTCATATCTGATTTTAGTTTTTGTAACAATTTCAACCTAACCTAAAATCAAAACAAGTCTCTAAACAAAATCAAAAATGATGAAGAAACAAGAGAAAAAAGAAAGATGAAAAGATCGACAAAAAACTTAAGAAAACAGTGAAGAAATAAGATTCTTCAAAAGGTAAATCGAAGTTCTATTGTTCTTCAGTGATTATTTATGGTTGAAAATCAACATGCATCAATGATTTTTGGTTTCATCAATGAATTTGCATAATTAGGTTTTATTTCTTATAATACGTTTGTATCATAAATTAGGTTTAGGTTTCATATGTTTCGAAATCACTAGTTTCATAATTAGGTTTCAATTACATTTGTTTTCACCTTATTTATTCACGATTCAATTATGTTCAGTTTTGGTTTCATAATTTTCATTGTATGGTTGAAACCAACTCTGTTGGTGTTTGTTTACTTAATTGTTATTTTGATGGAACCGAAATTGGTTTTATCATTTTCACTGTATGGTTGACACCAACTCCGTTGGTATTTTTTACTTAATGGCTATTTTGATGGAACCGAACTTGGTTTCATCATTTTCACTGTATGGTTGAAACCAACTATGTTGGTTTTTTTTACTTAATTGCTATTTTGATGAAACCGAAAATGGTTTCATCATTTTCAGTGTATGGCTGAAACCAACTTTGTTGGTGGTTATGTTTTACTTATGGTTTAACAGCAGGGAAAAAAATAGAACCGTATAGGTGTTCGATGCATCATTTGTGTGCGGAGGCACCTGCCATAAAAGCTTTGATACAAAAAAGGGAAAAACATATGAAGGCCCTTGTTGCTTGTCCATTTTGGCGTTTCTTAAAAAAGTTCTACTAAGATACACTACAAGAAGAAAAATTAAAGATAATGACGAAAATAATTCATATGATATTAGGTTCATTGTATAAGAGTGCGAAGCGTGTGAAACCAGATTGTTTTAAGTTAATGAGAGCAAAGAACATGATATTGCATACCACACCGGAACAATTCGCCGTGATTTTTGGTCTACAAATTATGAAGGATGTAGATATACCAAAGATGATGAGCTGAAGAAAAAGGTAAACATGTTTGCGGTTGAGTACTTTAAGGGAGATAAGAAGATGAGGAAAACTGACATTCTGAAAGCTATGATGCAAACTGCAACAGATGAAACCAAAGATGAAGACTTCGTCAAGTTATTCGTCTTTTATCTCTTGGTTTCAGTATTTGTCCCAAACAAAGGTGGGAAGAATCTGACTTCAAAATACTTATACCAAGTATTTGAGATGAATAGGGTGTGCTGGCCAGATGTTTTCCATGAGTATCTAACTGAGTCTATAATAAAAGCCAAAAACGTTGATGATGTATTTGGTTGCGTAATTTACCCATTAGTAAGTTAATTTTTGTTTCTTTTGATTCATAAGTTGTTTGTTTTTTATTTTTCCCGAGTTTGATTACTAATTTGAATGTTGTGTATTTTTTTTTCAGTATTGGTTTGCCGAGATGTCAAACATCACCTTAAGACAGGATGAGCATGATATGTACGCAAGGTTCGCTACATGGAACCTAGATGGAATATGCAAGGCAGTAATGAATAATTTCGAGGATCTTAGCAAAAAGCCAGAAATTTTCTCAAAGGTAAAAGCAACAATAGTTCTTGTTTGTTTATACTTTTTAATGTCTGAGACTTAAAATATTTCCATCATTTATTTAGTTCCACCTTATTCTAGATAAAAAAATGATAGAACCAAAAAAGGTTTCATCCTTTATTCAATTCCACGTTATTCTAGATGAAAAAAAATGATGAAATCAAAAAAAGTTCCATCATTTTTCTTGCGTTCTGCAGATGAATGTGGGTCACCGTCAGGGATCGTTCTTGCTTCCATATAATGAACAAGAAATATGTTTGGTCCAGCGCATAGAGGAAGAAGATATTCATGTTGAAGAGTATATTGATCATGAACTGCAGGTTGGTAATGACAATGACGAGCATATTGCACGTGAACTGCAGATTGGTGATGGCAATGAGGAGCGTACTGCAAGTGAGCAAAGTTCAACGGCTGATTGAAGAGGTTTCAGAGTTAACTTCGAACACAATTGAAGAATTAAAGGTGGCTGAGCAAGTTGAATTTGAAATCAACAAAGCGAAGCAAGCGACAGATAATGTAATAAAAGAAGTTTTGGAGATAACTCCAAACATAGCTGAAGATATCAAGGTGGCTGAACAAGTTGAATCTTCTTTGTCGAAGACTGAATTAAAAAGTGTAATAGAAGAAGTTTCTGAATTGACTCCAAACACAATAGAAGATATTAATGTGGCTGAGCAGGTAGATTTGGAAGCTAAGAAAAGTTCTTCGTCAAACCCAGAGATCGAGATTGAAGTGTCAACTCAGGGTTCAATTGATAAAAGTGTTCTTCAGCAAATGAAAGAGAATATGCAAAGAAGGGTTCTGCATCAAAGCCAGAAAGTCAAGGCATGTGCTACTACTCAGTTATACACATGACAAAAGATGTAATTGATTTAGAAGATAATATGCCTAATTTCAGTTTGGGATTGACGCAAAGTGACAGTGACAAAGTAGATAGTGAGTATGAAGACCTCACTCCCGAACAAAAGGTGAGTAACATAATATCAAGAATGAGGAACAACAAAAGGAATATGCAAGCACCTGTTAAGATGTAGGGTTATACAGATGGGGAAGTTAAGAAGAAAAAAAAGAAACAAGAGTCGTTGTGTTAGCAGAAAGCACTCTAAAAAGTCGGAGAAGAAACAAACGGAAAAAAAATAGGGGAAGTTGAAAGCAGTTGACAACTTGAAGATTATGTAGGTACTCGATTCAAATCACAAACCGCTCGTGTGCAGATATTTTAAAATGCATAATGAAAGGTAAGTGGCATTCATACTTTTCAGTTTTTTGGTTCCATAATTTCAGTGTTGAAACCAAAATGAGAATACATTTCTTTTCAGTTTATTTTCTTCTTCTTTAATCACTAATTTGTTTTTCAACAATTTAATAACAGTGACATGGCATGGGAGAAAATAAAGCTTGGATTATACATAACAGGAAGGAATGTGAATAACTTGATAAGAAAGGGTGACGTCACTGGAGATATACTTGAATTCTACATGCTGAAATTGCAAAAGAACATATCAAAGAAAGAGTTGAAACCAGATGGTACTCTTAAGTACAAAAGAACAGTTTTTCTAAGCACATATGTCTACGTAAGTTTCCTCAAAATTCTCTTATACAAGTGTTTTTATAAAACCAAACTAGAACTTGATTTTTGATTTTTTACTGAATTTCATACATTACACTCAATCGGGAAAAATTATCGCTCTGCAATTGAAGCTTTCATCGATAACATGGATTACAGTCCAGAATTTGTATTCGTTTCATTGCTCATAAAACTTGGTGAAAAGTTATGCCACTGGACATTGCTAGCTTTTGATAATGAGACTGGAGAATTCTCTCACTACAAATCTATAGCTGAAACTGAAGATGAATGCAACAAAAGTGGTGAAAGCATGAAAGAAAGAATGGTGTCAGCATTCAAACAACATGTGTAAAGCTCTCACAAGAGCCGACAAGTCAATCAAAAAAATTCGTTTTGAACACCCCTTTGTGTCGTCAGCAAGATGTGTAAGTGCTTTAAAAGAACTTGTGTTTAGAGATCTTCTCTTCACTCTCTTCATTTCACTCCTTTTTATTTTGTTCAATTTAAAGATCTTGTTTTGTTAATAGCAGGTATAGTTTAGTGGTAAAAGTGTGATTCGTTCTATTAATCCCTTAAATAGTTCAGGAATGATTGCAGCCTTCATGTTTGCTATTACATGGAACCTCTTGAAAGGAAATTTTTCATATGAAGCGTATATAAAACAAAAGGTGCAGAATATGAGGCCAAAGCTGGCCTGCAAGATCCTCCCTGACAGAGGTGCAAACTATGAGGCCAAAGTTGCAACTTAAAGTTGACAGTTTTAGTTTTCATTTTAAAAAACTGCAGTTTTAGTTTAAAGTACTTGTGTAATGATTTCAGTTTTTGTTTAAAATACTTGGAAATTTTATAAAACATCTCAGTTTGTATGTTTATAAAGATCTTAGTTGATAAAACAAAACTTTTGAAACCAAAAAGTGTTTCAACATAATGCAGAAAAGTTAAAACCTTAGGCATTGAACAAACATATCACAGACGTAAACAAAAATGATGGAACCAAAAAATATTCCATTATTTTTTTGGTTTCATCTTATTCCAGATGAAAAAAAATGATGGAACCAAAAAAAGTTCCATAATTTTTTTGGTTTCATCTTATTCCTGATGGAACCAGAAAAAGTTCCATCATATTTTTGGTTTCATCTTATTCCAGATGAAAAAAATGATGGAACCAAAAAAAATTCCATCATATTAGAGATGAAAAAAATACTGAAGCATGTGACAAACTATGAAACCTATTTTGGTTCCAACAAATTATAAAAGCCTGCAACTCTGACAAACTTAATCTAAAAATAAACAAACATGAAACACCTGCAACAAATTAATATGTTTAACTGTAAAAAATATAGAAAAAAAAATAAATCAGAAAATATAGATTAAAACATATAGTAGTCTAAACAAAAACTGAAAATGAAAGTCGATGAATTGTAGTCGAAATGACTTCAAATCTGATGCGCATGGCATGTCCTTCGGTTATGGGTAGTCAAAACATGATAGCCACCACAAGTTCTCATCTTCTTATTGGGACTGAACCTGTATTAGGAATTCTTTTTTTTTTCCTTGGACGACCTGATTGTGGTAGAAATTTTCTTCCTTGGACGACCTGTATTAGGAATTCTCTTTCAAATCTGAAACACCTGCAGCAAATTAACATGTTTAACTGTAAAAAATATAGAAAAAAGATAAATAAGAAAATATATATTAAAAAATATAGTAGTCTAAACAAAAACTGAAAATGAAAGTCGATGAATTGTAGTCGAAATGACTTCAAATCTGATGCGCATGGCATATCCTTCGGTTATGGGTAGTCAAAACATGACAGCCACCACAAGTTCTCATCTTCTTATTGGGAACTGAACCTGTATTAGGAATTCTCTTTTTCTTCCTTGGACGACCTGATTGTGGTAGAGCATTAGGACCAAGAACAACAGATTTTGGAGACACAATCGCAGGCTTTTCAACTGTGGGGACAAGATTAATTGCCCTTTCATAGGATTCCCGGTAGAACTTCACTGTAAAGTAGAATTCAACATACTTATACGGATCTTCTTCATTTAGCATGATACAGGGGATAACGTGGGAACAAGGGAAACCGTTCATGCGCCAGCGGTAGCAAGAACATGTTTTTCTTTACAAATTGACCTTTTGTGTTAATGTCGAATGAACTTCAAACACGTATTGTGACAACTTAGTGACACTGTATTCACGGTCGTGCATCTTGTTGTTGTAGAGCTCAATTTCAAATTCTGGACATAAAGCTTCCCGCCACTTCAATAAGGTTGCACATTCCTCGTGACGTACACACATTTGATTCATAATCTTCACTCTGATCTCATCAACCATGATGGTTGTAGACTTCAATCTCTCTTCAAGGATCCAACTATTGAAACTTTCAGTGATATTCGAACACAACCTACCATAATGACGACCCGAGAAATAAACATTTTCCCATTTATCAACCAGAGCTCTACTCAGATAATCTTGTAACTTCTGATTTTTGACCTGCATCAACTTCTCGTAGTTCTCTGAAAATTTTGTATGTGTATTAGCATACACACATTTTTCAAACAATACTAGCACATAATTGTTATAAATCTTATTAGCCTTCGGCAAGTATGTATTGATATGTTCTTCATATGCCAATAACACCAACCATGTACAACATCATGGAATACAACAAGAATTTGATTCATCAAACCACTAACTCGATCACTCACAAAAGTAAGCTTTTTGCATAGAGGAGAAAGGAATCTATTCAAATTCTCCAAAAATCATTTCCAGTTCGCGTCATTCTCCAATGAAACCACAACATAAGCTAAAGGATAGATTTCTGAAACAGAACATGAAAAAATGTCTTAGCATATAAAAATGATGAAACCAACAGAAACAAATAGAATGTTTAAGAAACTTACCGTCATTCCTGGTTAGACCTATTGCTGCCATGATATGACCAAGGTATTTGCTCTTCAAATGGGCTGCATCAAGGAATAATAAAAGATGACAGTAATTGATTCCACGAATGCATGCTCCTAAAGAGATAAACTATCTCTGAAATTTTTGAGTCCCATTTTCAACTTCCAAAACAACACGAGATCCGGGATTGGTTTCAGTCAATTTGTTGGTATACCATCTCAAGTACATAAATGATTTCTCGTTCTCTCCCCATGTAATATTCAATGCATGCCTCTTCCCTGCATATGCATAATAACGACTAATATAAAAGCCATACTCTCTTGTAAACTGATTCATAATATCCTTTGTCTTCTTCTTTGGATTCTGTTTAATCTCTTCGAGAATCAAGCTACTAATTAGTTTCTTCGACACATGTGGTATGTTTACAACTCCACCACAACAAGTATGCTTCTTATTTAACTCCTTGATAATAAAAGGACTACCTTCAACATCATCAATGGAAACAACATATATATGCCATTCACATTTCTCTTCTTTATTCTTAGCACAACATGCACCAATCCTCAACCTTTCATTCCTTGTCGTCTTGAATGAATTCCCAGATGTTGCATGATATTTCAACAAATTAGAACGAACTTGTTGAAACCTCCCGTAAACACCTGATTGACACCCTTAAAAATGCCTAACCAAAGCGCAGACTTCAACAGTTCTTTAACTTTATTACAAACATCATAATCAACTAACTTTGTAGTCTTGCATGCTCAAAAGGTATAATTCATGAACTTCGTGGCTGCTCAAAAGGTATGACTCCTGAACTTCGTGGCTGCTCAAAAGGTATAATTACTGAACTTCCTGAACTAGAACTAGAACACTCATCTATATGCCTTACATGTAACTCAAGAGATGGAAGCTTATTAAACAAAGTAAATAGAACAACTTATTGGAGATCAAAATCACAATTGATAACCTTTTGTTGATCACCAACTATGTGGAAAATTTCTATAGAAAGAACATATAATTGACACCAACTTGAACATATACAACCCTTCAAATCAAAAACAGATGCTTGTAGACCAATATGAACGATTATGTATCATTTTTGTGAGATATAACCGTGAGAACAGATTCCATAATCTACAGGACAAAGTTTGAAACCAAATTTTTTTTCACTAGAGGTGAATATCAACAACAACAACAACAAAAATTTGAATAAGAACATCAACAACTTAACAACTTTCATTCCAATAGATTTGAATAAGAACATCAACAACATAACCAAAAAAATCGTAAAAACAGATGTATCTTCGTTTTATAATCAACATAAACTCGAAAATTCAAACAAAAACAAAAACAAAATCGATTACCTGAAAAGTTGAATTTCAGTCTCCGATGAATGATTCAACTAAAACAATATCTTGAGACGAATAAGAATATGATCAAATTGGAAGGATAAACTGTAACTTCAGTTGGATTCTTCAAACCAATATCTAATCTCACTGATGAATGATTCGAAGAACAAACTAAAAAGTTTCATAATCAATATCAACTCGAAAATTAGAATACAATAAAAATCATAATAAGAAAATCAAAATCAAGTAAAATAAAAATCAAAATTACCTGATGAATGATTCGAGTACTTGTAACTTGTCTTCTCTTCTTCAATTAAACTGAAACGAAAACGAGATCTGCAAAACTGTAACTTCTGCTCTATTCTTCAATCGATTTGAAGCCGAGACTTAGTTCAATCGATTTATTTGGAGAAGATCTGTTTGAATTGAAACCCTAGAATTTAAGAAGAAACGAAAATTTTAAGAGAGAAATATTTTCTTTCTGAATCTGATTGGGTTATATATGGAGAAGATATGATTTTCTCTCACTAAATATTATCTTCCGCCAGTATTTCCTTTTAAAACGCATAGATTATATAGGAAAGGGCAGCTTGGATATTTTAAAATTAACTAAAAACTAAATTTACATACTATTAGAAAAAATGAACTTTTTATATTATTTATATTTTAAATAATTTTTATTTAAAAAAATAATATAGAAATTTTTTTATATACTAAATATGGTTAGGTTTTTACTACGAATTTTGTTATACTGTAGCTCCTTTTAATAAAAGACATATCGAATGTATAAATTGACGGATAAATTGAAAACTTCACTGAAAAGGATCATATTACAAAATAATTTATAAACTTCGACCTAAATGACAAAACACTGTCGGCAGTCGGCACTATTGTTTAAGAGAGGAAAATAAAAATAAAAAGGCAAATTTGTGTCTCTAGGTAATTAGTGGTGCTTCATAAGTTCATATACCCCATGAGTTTTATTGCTTCCTCGTTGCTCATTGGGAACCTTCTCACTCTTTGGGCCGATCCATAATGGATGTAGTCCTAATTTAGAAAATAAAATAACATTGAAGGAGTCACCTAAAGCCATTCGAAACCTTCCTCACCCAAAGCCATGCTTATAACTGCATAAAAGCATGTCTTAAAATAAAATTCAAGTTATGAATATCGTTGGACAAATCTGGAAGACCAACTTTAATGGTTTTAAATTGTGTTCTTAATAAAAAAAAATTAAGCTACTTCCAAGGAAGATATAGTTTGAGATTTAATCTATAATGCGAAGTTTTTTAATGCTCAATTTAACTGTTTTTAAATACTGAACCATGAATTCTGAAATTCCTATTTTCATCGGTGATCTTAAACTCTCCATTACTAAACTCTTACATAGTCTATTACAAATGTATTGGTGGCACTCAACTTAGAGCTTGGAAGACCTCCTCCATACGGCATGATCTTCATTTGGTATTAGCTAGGTGTGTCAAGTGGATGTAGCTAGCTCAGATGATGCACATCTGATGTTTATGTGGGCCTAAAAACTTTGTGAAACGTGTGGAAGTTTCATACGTGGGGACAAAATTAAAAAAATTGATGGTCCAGAGACTAGTATTGATTCTCAATGTGCTTTTCTTGAGCAAGCATACTTTTCTTAAAGATTTCGTGCATGGTTAAAAAAAGACTACAGAGGATCGACCACTGCTTCCTTTTCTTTTCATTATCACAAAAAAGAAGAAGATTAGAATGATTAAGGTATGAGAATGCAAACCAGCATAGGGATTAGTTATGTAAATTACTCGTTTGTAAAACTATACGGAGATTTTAGCAAAGTGTAACTCCTTTGGAAAAATCTTTAGAAGAGGATGACTGTTGATTCATTTGACCATTAAAGGAAGACTACATGACTAACAATTGATTTATTTGGCCGTTAACTAGAAATTACATAACGAGCATACACCAAATATTAGATCGGGATCACCTTTAAGATTTTATGGATAATTTTTTTTTATAAGATAAATAAAATGTATGGTTCACAAAAAAAACTGTGATTGTAAGATCTTCGTTAAGTTTCTATTTTCTGGAAAAACTTATAATTAGTAACAAATTTATAATTGTAGCGAGTAATCAATCATTATAAATCTTTGATAAGTTTTTTATTTTTATCTCAACTTCGGTTAAAATTTCAAACCTGACGATAATCAAATGTCTTTTAACTTAATTACTCCATATTGTTAACTTATTAATTATATGGAATTTAGTTACCTCTTGTAGCAGTTTTGAACTTTTTTTATTTTTTGAAGCATAACCTTGAATTTAAACAATAATTAATCATAACCGTTGATGAAGTTCGTTAAAGAACTTAAAGTCAAGAAAATTTCTAATAGTTACTTGACCTTCATAAAAGTATAAAGATCACTTCAAATCAAATTTGAAAAAGAGAAGGTCCTTTAATATTCATATGCCCCTGTCTATGAAGACTGATCCAAAAGCAAATATAAATAAATATAAAACTAAACGTAAATAAGAGTAAAGTAACATAAACCAGATTTAGGGCAGGTGAACTTTTATTTGATAAAATTCTAGACACATGCTCATAATCAGAATTTTAGAGACATGAAAAGTAGGTAGCTAGGTCCTTTATTTATCTGTTTTTAAGTCTTTATAAATTGTTTCATCAATTAGTTTGGATCTTAATTAAGACACCTTTATAACATTAATGCGTTTGCAAACAAACTGCATAGATGGAGTTCCTTATACCATTCTTTTCTCCTTGTAAAAGATTGGGAGTTCAATTCCTACCGGTGAGATTATTGTGAAATTCTCACAACCCATTTTGGGTATCATTTTGTGCATATTTTCCGATGAGTTTATATGCACGTGACATCTTAATAATCCTTTGATTGAATTTTGGAGCTAGGTAACATGGTACAAAATTTTTAACATGCTTAGTAGTAAGAGTATTTATTGACTAATCAATTAAATAAACACGTTAATATCCATAAAATCGAGTACGTAATAATGGATTCACCTGATTTAACCTTATGTTGACAAGCACTAAAGGCAGTAACCCTGTGAAAAAAATTAGAATTTTTTTTATCATTGATGGGCTAGAGGGTCCAGGTTAGCCTTTTTATAGGTCCGTCCCTGGATCCACGCCTCTCTATTGATAGAGTTTAAAATACAACATGCAAGACTACTAGCAGGGAGTACCCGTTATTACGGAGGTTAATAAGATCCATAAACTGGAATATGTTTTTTTATATGAATTTTCATACCCCTAATACCCTAAAGATTATGACGTATAGTATTCAGATACCAGAAGCAGAAGTCAAAAGCAGAAATTGGAAGTAGAATATTTTTACTTCACAAAAAATTAACTTTTTTATTTCTAGGATTCGTTCTAAAAAAATTATACCAAACTAACTTCTTGCGTTTTGATTCTAGAAGTCAAAAAATTATTTTAGGATGTGTATCCAAAAAAACTGCATCTTGAGTCCATGAATAAAAAGAAAGAAAGAAAAAAGAGCTAAATTCAAGACGTAACAAGACTTCAAGCCAATATACAAAATTGCTCATGGAAAAAAAGAATATGATAACCGAATAGAAGGTGTTCTACAGAACATTCAAAATGTGAGACAGAGCTATTCTAAACAGACTGCCCAACTAACTATTTGTTTTCATTCGAACAGAAAACAGAAGATATTATTTGTTGTGTACTGTCTAGTATTCAAACAGATAACGGTTAGTTTTTAATAGATAAAAGTAACTCGTTGGCTTCGTCCAAACACTGAAATTCAAACGCGCCCATTATATTTAAGTTTTTAGCTGTTTGGATTTGAATAATTTCCACTATTTTGTTCCTTCTATCGAGTATGTTTCCCACAGCTAAGAGGGAATGTCATTTTGATGAGGGGCCCTTTTGTCAATTTGTTTTGTTATACTTATAATTGGACGATCAAGTACAAGGTTTCTGTATGATAAAAGGGTTATCAAATTTCATTAAAATTATAACTATTATGAGAAAACCAAACTTTGATTGTATGAAATTTTACAATCCCCGTAAAATAACCCCTTCTAGCATCCTTAGGAAAAATATGGATATCCATACACCAATATGTGTGTTTGCCCGTGAATATATGCTGATTGTTTTTGATTTTATTTTTGATTTTTCATTTTGACAAAAAAAGGTTACCACGTTCTCCTAACTTGTGTCATATTGGTCTCTCTCGGTAATAACTTTAAAGAATCCTCCCCGATCTTCTTTCTCCCAGTTCAAAATTTTTAAGTTGATCTTAGTTGGAAAAATTATTATTATTCCATTTGGTAATATCAACATCCTCCATATTTATACTTCAAAAAACAATATTCATATTTATTTTGTTTCTCAATTATTTTTTTGTATTAACAAACTTTGGTGAGCTGCACACTCACACAAATTCATAAAATTCCAATATAAAAACCATTTTTTTCCTAACTATTTAATTTTTCATTTTGTATAATTTCAGTGTTTATTTATTCATTAAGGTTTTCTTTTACTTAGTCTTTTTATTTTAGAATTTTGTTTTGTTTTAATTTGCTTATAGAAAAGAATTATTTAAGTATAATATTTTAATCTAGATATTTTTCTATTTACATTAAGAAGATGTAAAAAAATGTAATTTGGTAAAGGGTTGGTTAAAACCATATAAACCAAATCATTGATCAGATAATCTATTTATTTATTGACATTATTATATCATCATTGCATCATATTTTAACATAGCGTTGTGTTTTTCCTTTTTTTGGCTCCATAGATAAAATATATGTAATAGCTTAAAGAGTTTTGAAAAAAAAAAGATACTCATTAACAGAATCATAATTATAAAATGCAATTATAAGGCCATTATGGTTATGCATTTTATTTGGCTATAGCTTAAATATAGCTAAGCCAAGGACAATCAGAAAAGCAATCACTATGGGATCGTCGTATTTATTAGCTTATACAGATGGAAACTCAGTTTTCTTCCAAACACTGATGAGTTTCTGTAAAAAATCCAAAATATATTCGGTTGGATTTTAGTAAACATTTTATACCGATTAAAAAATAATTAAGAATTTTTTTTGGGAAATATTATAGGAAAAAATTTATGGTAAATAAAAGACATGAAAGAAAAAAATTAAGAATAAACGTAGGTAAGTATTAGAAATTAATTAAATTATAATTGAAGACGGTTACTCAGTTTCCGTCGTCTATTTCTTAGCTATAATGTGGAACAAACCTGTGTGTTTTACTAGCTAAGTCAAAGCTTTTAGCTCATTATAGCTAAGAAACGCGTCATAGTGGTTAGCGCTTAACTA
The DNA here is from genome assembly GCA_023531435.1 of Papaver californicum. Lineage (NCBI taxonomy): Eukaryota > Viridiplantae > Streptophyta > Magnoliopsida > Ranunculales > Papaveraceae > Papaver > Papaver californicum. The sequence continues at coordinate 808,674 of JAJJMC010011374.1, read as the reverse complement.
TAATGTAGCTAAAGCTAACCAAAACACCTTACCATAGTGCTAGGCCTAAGAGAGACAAAGAAGTTGTTACAAATAACTGTCGTTCACTTGCCGATTGTAGCATTTAACAGAAAGAAATAACACAAAATGAGTCTGACAGTTATACAAGAAAAAAAATACAAAATACACACTCAAAAGTGTTAAGGGAAGATACGTATCCAAAAGCTAATGCATCTTGTTTCCAAAATACATACTTGGAAAAGTAATACTATCACTTTTACAGGGAAGAAGGTAGTAATATACCAATATATTCTCTTCGTTCCTCATAAATTGATCTATTTCAAGTTTGCATAATTCTTAAACTAAGGAAGATGTGTAATTTTTTAATGTTTTTTTATTTCAAATTTATACAATTCACCATATTGATTTTGAATAGCTCAGTTTATGGAAAGATAAATTTTAAACTAAAATGTTTAATTTATAAAAAACTGATGAATATATGGTTTTTAATTAGGGCCCTTAAATCAATTTCCTATAAGAATAGTAATAAAAATAGGAAGAAAGAGGTATATGTGTTTTAAACCAAATCATATTCTACGTGGATATGCTTTAAAAATATATATATATCCTGCGTGGACAAGAAAAACAGTAACTGCTACTTCGACCTGAACTTGATCATAGAAAATAGAAATAGGAGGTGTAGCTAAATGAGAGATAGATCAGACACACACCTAGCCTTAAACAGCCGATTATCTAACAATATTATATTCCATGAGTAGTTAATGAGAAATGTATTAATTATTATCTGCTTCTAAAATAGTAAATGCAAAAAGGAAAATAAAGGTGTGTATGAGGAGGAAAAGACAGGGCGCCTCCGACAAAGATTTGGCAGTACGGACAGTTCTACAATCCATCCATCCATCCCTAACTCCCAAAACATGAAATGAAAATAGGTGGCAGAGAGTATTATTATGACACTCAAGCAGAATTCAGATTTTAGGTTTTGTTTGGCAGATTAGTGTTCCAAAGGAAGGGAATGTAATTGTATTATTAATTCATTATTATAAGATATTTTGTAGCACTATTATGGACATAAGCAATTGTTTAATCTCACAGAATATTTCTAGTTTGATTATTGGCAGATTAGTATACAGTATTTTTTGGGAGGAAATATTATTCCATCACACTTTTCTTCTGGTAACCTTTTTTGAATTTCAATTCCAAATGATATCCTACATATTTTTTCCCCATACATGTATATTACCGCCTTTTAATATTTTAATTTCATTTGCTTTTAGTTAAATTCTTTGTGCAGCAGGGTATCCTTCTTTAAAATTTCAAATTTGCAAAGCATTGTTTTTGTAACAACACGGTAATCCTCCACAGCTTTACCTATGGGAGGAATCAGGATTGAGACTTGAAAGTAGAGGGTATATAATCTACGGATAAAATAACAAACTCAAACATACATGGATCAGTCTAGTTGGTCAAAAATCTGATTCTCTGCTCTAAAACTTGGGGATCTAGAACACTTTCGTTTTTCCAAGAACAAAAATATAAAAATAAAAGAATCTATAGATTCAGAATATTCGTGAAAATATGTATTAATGACTTTACAAATCAAAATTAAGGGGTTGTACACCCTAATTCGGGTACCTGGCTCCGCCCTTGTTGACCCATATTTTTCCTTGCAAGTTACAACTTAACTTTGTTAATCTAAGTGGAATATGTTAAAGCTCATGCTACTTCCCTCGTCGAAGGACTGGCATGTGGAGTGTAGCACTAACATAGGTGATTTCTGCACCCTTCATCAGATATTGATGGCTGCACGCCTTGGCCCTTCTGCAACCATCTCTCACGCTTAGGAAATGGTCATTGTTAGATGTAGAGGTGGGTCTATTCACGTTATTTCAGCTGTATATATATGTCTTTGTTATATGCCCATAATATACCTTCTGTACTCTTATCTTTTTCTGGACCCCCTAATGATTGTGAGCCATATAAACGTAACCGAAAGGTGAAAACAACTAACAATAATTTTATACAAATATGAGAGTGCAAGTTAAGACAGATGGTAATGCTTGTTATAGGTTATACCTTCATCTTTTAGTAAACCTACCTAACAGTAAAAAAATGTTTTCTTCGTCAAACATGGCTAGCATCTATTGAGTTCATGGTCCATTTAATCATCCCTTTCCAAATTTAGATTGTTCCAAATCCTTGCCGTAGATGAGGCTCCCTCTTTATAGGGGTCTTGACTTCTTTGAATTTGAGCCACCCACGATTTTATTGTTTTCTCTATTAATTTGAATCTTTGTTTTGCCATTATCTTATTATCCGTAGAATATGGTGCTGATAAGTGTCATACTCCGTTACTGGTATTACTATACAATGATTTTATTATTATATTATAGTAACATCTGCAATGAAGCTCTAGTGATAAACGAACATATTGAAGCTCAACTAGAAAACTAATTAGATTGGTGTTGTATGCACATAGATTTGCTCGTTTTTTCTCGTTCTTATGAACCTTTAATGACAAGGAGAAGAGGTGGTATGTATTACTTTTTTTTCGATGATAAACCTGTTGATGGTGATTTCACCTACATATATGTATACCGCTTGTTACCTGCATCTACCTTACGGGTACTTCTTTCACCAAGTTAGTATACATACTTCTACTAATGGAACTCGATATATAATGGACTCATTACCCTTAAAAGGTAAAAGTCTTATTGAATGCACGTAAAATGTTATTTCTTTCCGGTTACATTAAGACGATTCACAAAAATAATGCCTATGAAAAATGCTGATCACCATACAATTTCTTAAACTTTTTTTTTTGATCGGTAAATAATTTTATGCTGATGAGTTCATACACAGGTTATTGATATAATCACCCAATGACTTTATCACTGTATTACAGTGACATCGGCTATCTATCGTAATTTCTTAGTTGAATAGACATACACATGTCAATATTTCTTAGTTGAATAGACATAAACACGACAATATACAAAATCCAAAACGCAAATCCCTTAATACAGTTATCTTTTTTTGCATCATACAAATTAATACTAGCTAGTTAATAGTTTAAGTTAGTCAGATTGTGTCTATTTGAATAGAATTATTGAACTCAAAGTTTAGAAATAAAACAAAGTACTAGATGTTAAAGATATCTGTATCAACAAATAATAAAAATGTAAAGAAAACTTAAACCTAACCCTAATTACAAATTAACTCAATTTAAACACATAAAGTAACAACAACTTTTGTTAAAAATTTGTCCTGAAAATATTGCCACCACCTTTTCTGCTCCACTTTGTGATAAAGCATCAAAAGCAGAAATAAGAAAGTAAAGTAAGAAAAAAGAAAATAAAGAAAGAAAGAAAATTAGAAAGAAAAGAAAGTAAAAAAGAGAGTAAAAACATAAAAAAGGGAAGGAGTAGAGAAAGAGAGAAGAGATTGATGAGATAACAAAAGAGAGAAACAATAAGCTTCTTATCATTCTATGTGTATTGAAAACTCATTGTAGTTAGAACAAGAGAAGAAGTTGAAGAAGAAGAAGAAGAAGAAGAAGAAACTAGCAGCTAGGGTTTGGGTTTCTCCATATGATACAACAAATAAGCAAGTAGTGAAGGTATTGTTAGAAGTGGTGGTACTATTCTTTGAGAGTGGTTTGATCGGGGATTGAAGGAAGGAAGGGAGGAATGAATAGAGGGTTTTTAGAGAGTTCGCCAGTGCAACAAATGATGATAAGTGCAGGAAATCCAAATTGGTGGAGTATTACCAATTCAGTGAAACCACCCCCACTACTCCATCCTCAACTACAACCAAATCCTTCTCTTTTGCCACAATATCCACCTTTGAACTTCTTAGAAAATGATCATAATCATCAAGAACTTCCCGAGTCTTGGTGTCAACTACTCATGTAAATCTCTCTCTCTTGCTCTCTCGGGATTTCCCTTTGGAATTTAAATCTGTCACTATGTACTTAGAATTTGGCAAACCACTGCCGAGTCAGGAGTGTTATATGCGAAAAGTCATGCATGATCTGATCTCTCATGTTGTATGCAACTACATGGTTTTTTTTTTATGCATGTTTGATCTCTCTCTGACTGACTCTATCTCTCTCTACATATGTATATTGCAGAGTGTTCGCTAAGATGGGTTCTAATAATTTCATATTCTTGTTTGGTTTTTAGGGGTGAATCACCAATTGTAGAAGAAGGAGATGAAAGATCAGGTTTGAGTAGTCAATATAAGAAGTTAGGGAACTGGGAAGAACAAATTTTGTATCCATCTGAAGCAAGTGATAATAATAACAATTCTATATTTGATCATGTGAAACAAGAGGTATCTGATCAAAGCGCGGCTTACGTTTACGGTCTTGTTAGTAACGGGAAATTTCAGACATCAAATGGAAGAGCAGTACCTAATTGGTCTCCTCATCATCAAGTTATGCCAGTTTCATCTCCAAGTTCTTGTGTTACTAGTTTCAGTAGTAATAGCATGTTGGATTTCTCTACTACAAAGTCTGATAATACTCATGGTACCAAACATCATTCACAGCCAGATCATTCGTCTGAGGTACGCAGTATCTTCGTGTCACTAAAGAATGATTTCAGCTGCTACTACTCATGAAATTCACAGTGACTACAAAAATTAGTCTTTGAGCAGTACTTTCGCTTACTTCTGATAAGCTCGTTCTATAAATTTTCATTTGCCGATCAGAAAAGCAAAACCCGTTTTAATAGCTCAATTGTAGTACTACTTTAGTATTTTAGTTACATATACACTGATATCTCAAAAATCTATTGGTGAAAAAATCTTCTTACATTTTTCTTCATTTTTTGCCATTTTTGTAGTGTAATAGCACTGAAACAGGTGGGGCATTTAAGAAAGCTAGGGTTCAACAGTCTTCTACACAATCTACTTTCAAGGTAAATTTATTACTATATTTTTGTGCTTTTTCATGACTTACCAGTACTTTCCTCATACAGTATATCTTTTAATTCATTAACCAAAATGAAGAGAAATACAGTACTAATGGTTAACTGAGATGTCGGTAGATCGTCAATGATGTAGCAGGCTAGCAGCGAAGAGCAAAAAAAAAGTTCTTAATTTTCTTAACAAGATTTGCAAATTAGCCTTACTTAAAATTTTTTGTGTTATATACAGGTGAGAAAGGAGAAATTAGGGGATAGAATAACAGCACTACACCAGCTAGTTTCTCCATTTGGGAAGGTATACTACTAGTTCATTTCTCTAATTGTACTTAGATTTATAATTTGTTAATTAGCTCATACTAACAAGAAAAAAGAAATGAATAAATTGTGGGGGTTTTTTATTTTGCAGACTGACACAGCCTCAGTCTTGTTAGAAGCTATTGGGTACATTAGATTCCTTCAGAACCAAATTGAGGTTACATCTCTCCCTCTCTCTGTAGTGTCTCTCTTTCTTTCTTTCTTTCTTTCTTTCTCACTTTTAGATTTTTGCAAACAACAAGGAATCAGTGTGTAAGAGCACGCACTTAAAGTTTTTTCATTTCTCTCAATATCACTTCTTTAAAATTGATTTTAACAACTTCTTTTATCTCCTTGTTCAACTTTGTACATATCTCTCTAACTCTATCTCTCTCTTTTAGTCTTTATTCTTATACTTGTCTTTCTTTCTCTCCACCCATGAACATGTAACAGGCTCTGAGCTTGCCGTACTTAGGCAGTGGATCAGGAAACATGAACCAACAACTACAACATCAACAACAGTCTGTAAGTTAACCTAAACACACCCTTATGTTATTTTTTTTCTTTTCCAAAGCAGCAGCAACCCACAAATCACTCTCACTCACACTCATGTAGCCATATACAACTCTACATGATTGATGCATGCAATAATATGGGTATGGGTTACTCTGATTAAATTACTGAGAATAATTTTAATTTTTTTATTTTTTTTATAGGTTCAAGGAGAAAAGAATTGTATATTTCCTGAAGACCCCGGTCAGGTAAATTATTTATCTAGCACTTTATTGGATCCGTGGCCTAACTATCTTCCTAATTCCTAAAAAGAAGAATTGATTCTTGAGGCCTCTTGATTCTTATCAACACCCCTTTATTGTTATTCATTCTAGGCTTTTGTTTACTGTTCCTTGGAACATTATTGTTATAAGCTTTAAGTTTTACTACTATTTTCCTATTGGCGAAAAGAAAAAAAAAGTTTTCAGCTTTATTGACTTATAAGAACTATTTGTTAATAAGAGCTTAATATGAAAGTAAATTTATAAAGTGATAGCTAAGAATCATTACCAGGTTTTTTAAAAAAACTTAATCACTACGCTAATGATGTTTGCATAATTATAATGCTGCAGCTCTTACATGTCGACACCAATAACATGAAAAGAAGAGGAGTTCCTGATCAGGTATTGATTCCCATAGATTATTTTCTTCTCCCATTTGTTTTTCAATATCTATAGTATCTGGACTGGACTTAGTATATGTAACCTGACAAGTGCACGAGGGTCTGTGTACGAGGAGGTAACAGCCGCTTATTAAGAAATCCTCGATACTATTACTATCTAGCGTGCGCGTTGAGCAGATGCCCCTGTAGTACTTCGGAAAAATCTTTGGGTGTTATACTAATGACCTGATTTTGAAACTCGACAGCACCTAAATCTTACTGAGAATATAACAATCCCCATAATTAACATGACATGTATATAGAACTCGAGTACTTTGGTACTAGTTCAGTGAACTTACTAGAACTAGTACTTCCAGTGTATAAATTGTACATAATATCATTTCAGCAACTACATGTCATACTATAGCAGTAGTTTTAAAGTCAAACTCCGTGTTATTTTTGATAAAAATTATAGGATTCGGAGAATGCACCCAAGATGGACTTGAGGAGTAGAGGGTTATGTCTAGTTCCACTCACGTGTACACTTCAAGTAGGAAGTGATAACGGGGCAGATTTCTGGGCTCCAATGCTCGGTGGAGGTTTCCGATAAGCACTTGGAAACACAGGTGTTAATTAGGTCATCAACAGCACATACAGTACGATGGTACTGAATGGACGAAGTATCAATCGGACGAATGAAGCTTTCATGGAATGATGATATAACATCATGAGCAGTCACTCTGCTAAGAAAAAGAATCAAGGCTGATTGCTCATGATGCTATGCGTTTACCTAATTATCAAAGATTTAGCAAAAATAAATATGTAATGTGCTGTATATTACTAGTTTAGTAGTTAATTAATAGGGTTTTCCTAAGAGTGCATGGCCTCTTTCTAGTGTTACTACTCTGATCTATCTCTAATCTGAGATTAGTTTGTTGGGGTTTCCTATCCTTCATCGATCTATCTGTATTCTAATACAATTGCTTTGCTGTATACGTAAACTCTAGTAGTAATTCAAATGTTAAGGTTAACTACTTATCTAGTCATAGTGAGCTCAATGAATAACCACTGGTGTGGGTGAGGTTCAGGATTTTCCTTCGATTTTTTTATCATATGTTGTGCATCGCGCTTCTATCTACACATGTGAACTCCATCTACTTATATATAGTCCCTAATGCTTAAACATAAATGTAGGTAACACTTTCCTATCCATATATTCCTGGTATCTGCTCTCAAGTGGAGAATTTCATATCTGTGGCTGCTTAAAGCAAACCTCCTTAGCATTTTATATTTGTAATCCTACCAGTTCTACTGGTGTGTAAACTGGTATCTTTTCTTCTTCCCCCTTGTTTGTGGTGTTAGCCTTTTGTACCCTTTCTTTTTGATTAATAAAATTCTTCTTTACCGTTAACAGTGAAAAGAAAAAATGCAGCAATTCTTCTTAAAATTGATTAGCAGTGACCATGGATTTCCAGAGTGTCGAATGGATGTTTAGTTAGCTAACAGGATTGTGCTAACCACTTTCTTCATATTTACGGTGATAAATGACCCCCATTGTTTGTAATGAACGTGGTTTACTATGCTTTGTCCGGCCGCAAGCTAAAATGCTGGTCGAGTTGTTCGGCTTTACTGAGCCACAGAATAGGCCCATATGAAGAAACTACTGTTCCATATGGGATTGATAATGGCTAAGGTTCTCCTCCTACCTAGATTATGACAGCACGAGCATGAGCGCATGACAGCACTTATATGCTCGCATCAAAAGGCCGTTAGATCTTTCACTTTTTGAGAAGCACGAATTTTTTTAGTATATATTTTGTGATATTTACAATTAGTATGCATCTCTTAAATTGTCAGATTTTGCACCCACTTATGGTTTGGGTAATGTGATCAATTAGGGGTTTGGGTATCTTGTTTGTGAAAGTTATGTTGATTTTGGTTGGCTGACCTTGGTTGTGAGGATGCTTCTTGTAATTGTTTGGTGGTGCTTTTGCTTCGTGAAATTATTTCTAACGAGTTGTTTCTTCGCTTGCAGAAGAAAACAGGAAAACTTTATGATTGCAAAAAGATGAGCTCATAGATGCACAATTTCTTCAGAAAATCTAAAACTCATGGGATCCCTATCCACATATATGTTTTCTATATCACTGCTCGATAGATACTTGGTTACAAACATTACTTAAAAGAGATATAACCTTCTCTGGTTGCGGAATGTGGGACTATAGACCTTGGTGGTGGGTGAAAGTTCAGTTCAAAACAACCATGGCAGTTTATCCGAGGGTTTATGGAGGCCTTTCTGGGAAAAGGCCCATAAATCTCAACTGGGCTTGAGTTACAGTACATCAAAGTCAATGTTAAAGTGATGAACGTTTTCTTTTTGTTGCAACGATGAGACCCCTCATTAAGGGGACCATCCCTTGCTTAGGTCATCCTCCTATAAAGTTAAGGGTGTTCTAATAGAGATGACTAAATTTCTTTTTATTAAACTAATATTAATCTAACTTAATCATGTATAAATTAAAATCTGAACATGATAAACAAAATCAAAATATTTTTTTTTTCCTTTTAATTAAATCTTCCTTCTCATTTTTAACCTAACATAATCATTCACTAAACAAGTTGTCTAGTCCAATGGCTTAACCAAACCACGGTCTTGCACAGATTGCAAAAGAACTGGTTGAAATGTGATTCAAAAACTTGTACCACAAATTGAAGATAAAGGCAAATCCGAACCCGAACAAGAGACTCCGGTAGTAATATAAGAAGGTAATTCCCGAAAAAACTCTTTATTTTATGCGTTTTTTATTGTTATTCGACTTGAACCATGAAAAATAGTGTTCAAAATGTAGTAGCAGTGAAAAGTTCGGTTAGGATTACCATATCTTGTCAGCCGAACTTTCTGTTAGGAAGAAGACCAAGAACATTTCGGTTGAGAAAAAAATTAGGGTCTAGCCGAACTTTTAGTTTATGATGTTGAATGATCTGGAATGGGTAGAAATAATGAACGATCCTAAACATCCTTGGAACAGTGCTGACAATCCCCTCAACCACATTGAAGTTGAATTGTAAAAATATGAAATTCTTCAAATGATGAAGAATGATATAGATTTTGATCCGAGATTCTTTTTCAAGGAGGTGTGACTTTTCAGGTTTGAACGCACAGTACAATAAAGCTGGTGAGTAAAGGAGGTCGTGATGAGGTTAATGAGAAGAAGTCGAAAGTAACAAGGAGTGGAAGAATTGGACTTAGCTTGATTTTGTTGACAACTACGAATTTCTATGTTGCTGGGTGTTTTTAAATATTTTGAACAATATATAGTAAGTGATGAACCTGTTATGTTATTTTGTTATTGGGGTTTAAGTTATGTTTAGATAATATTAGGTTAGAAAATCCATTTACTGAACTAACCGAACAAAGGGTTCGGGAAACCAAGTATTCGGTTGGCATCATTTACAAGTTTTGCGTAACAGAGAAACGTTCGGTTCCCCAAAAAAATATAATTTGTTGAACATTTATTTTTGATTTGTACTAAGAAGTTCGGCACGACATAGCAAATTTCGACCGAGCCGAATTTTTAGTATAGAGAGTAATAGTTTTAATATAAATTTTGCACTCTCTAGATCATTTTGCACTAACTATTCTCGTCTTAACTTCAATTTTTTACATCAATACTTTCTCTTCTTCCAATTTTTTGCATTTCTAATAACAAATGGAACCATTCACCGCAGATGATGATCTAATGCTTGTTCAAGCTTTCGTTTCGGCTTACCCTGAAAGACCTAATGGACATTATTTGATATTTTGGAAGAGATTCAAAGGATTCCATTTCGAATTAGATGGTGACCCTAAACACTATAGATGGATGGAGTTAGCCGAAAATTTTGAAATTATACTATATAGTTTGTATTATTGCTTTACCTTTCTATCTCTCAATTCCTTCTTTCTCAATGTCTCGTTTGCATTGTAAATGATGGACAAAAAGGAAATGTTATCCTTGTTATCTGGTTTTATGGAATACGCATTTTCCTCATCTTAGCTAGTTTCTCCATTTCAAGAGAGTGATCCTTATGGCGATTGAATGTCCTTCTGGATGCTCAAGACGTTAGTGGTTAATTTTTACCTTTTACAACTTTGAATATAACCCATTTCCCCAAATCCTTGTTGAAATTAAACACAAGCTTAAATGGGCAATTGGTCTTCTTTGGATAGTTACATTTTTTCCTTCCGGTCTTTCCGTTATACACATAACCCTTCTTCTTGTGGCTTTTGGGCTTACGAATTCTCTCACAAACCATTTCAAAGCGGGTTTTGCTATATTTTCCATTCAAAATCAATACACGCATATCCCGTTTTGCATGTTCTATATCCCAACTTTTTGCTTCATCGGGATTATCCCATGTCTACATTGAGCAATACACAAAGTTACAAAACTTGATAACTTTCTTTGAAACATCTAAGTACACATAAATTGGTAACCTACCAAGTCATTCGTATAACGATGCAATGTATCTACGTACATAATATTAACATAAGTAGGTTGATCATCCATAGGTACAGGTTCAGATTGGATCTACAAAATTTATGACAATGTAAATTGCGACAAAAAAATACTACAAAGTTCCGCTAAGAATAAGTCTCTATATCTAACCGAACATATGAATTCGGCTAGCTCGACATAAACTATATGTACCGAACATTTAAGTTCGGCTAGGACCTTTACTGCCATACACTGACGAACTTTATACTTAAAGTTCCCGCTAATTTTATAACCAAGATTTCAGCTAAGAAAATTTTGGGCTCAAACTAGCCGAACATTACTCTGGTTCAACCAGAAATAACCGAATATTAGGAGTTCTTCAATTAGGTAGCCGAACTTAGTCCAAAACTCCATGAACTCAAAGCTCGGCTACCTGTGTTTATCATTCTCCTAGCCGAACTTATAACGAGCTTCCAGAATATAAGTTATACAGTTTTACTTTTTCATCAAATTAAAGCCAATCCAAACAATAAAAACATCTTAACAAGTATCCATGAGCATCACAAACATTTTAATTTTCATATTCTTCATTGTAATCCTCGTTTATCTCGTGAAAACCCTTATTTTGAGATTGAGATTGGGTTTGGGGAATAAAACATTCACCATCTAACAAATCATCCGTCACAGGATCGTTATGAAGATTAACTAATGCTTTGTTTACTCCACGATTTAAAGGTTCCAATTCCTCTGAGCTTGCACTAGAATCACTCATTTTAAATTTAAGAATCACCAAATCTAGGTTTCAATTTTGTTCCCCAAAACTCTTCTTCTCCTTCTACTTATCTCTCTCAATAATTCCAATTCTCTAACACAATAATAAGACTAACTCAAATGTTTATCTCATCTAAGACTAACAATTAACTAAGTTAACTAACTCTAATTATTAACTTCTAATTAAGTGAGGGTATTTTTACCATTACTAAAATTATATGGACAGGGACTTAGCAAAATGGGGGATGGTCCCCTCAAATTCAGAAGGGTCCTCTAAAAATTATTTACTTTTTTGTTATTTTCTTAGAGAGTAAGAGCTACTTAGGACAAAATAGGGTCGTAATGAAGTCTAATGAGTCAATGACCCTTACTCATGTACTATTTTTTATTTATCTTTAGGAAACGAGGATAGCTCCTCAAACTATATATTGATAATTACTTCTGGTAAAATACGGATCGTTGGCGGTTATAAGATTAATACAATTTAGGATTGCAGCTAGACTATCTCCTTTCCAAATATTTTTAATAGCATTTAGGTTACAAAATCTAGAGATATTTGTTTCCTTCTATCTTAATATCGTATATAGAAGTTTCAATAAAAGCATTAACTTGGAAAGTTATATGAAAATTTACTTGTTCTTTAGTGTTGTTGGTTGGGTGGTATCGCATTTCCTTTGCTTCTGCATATCTTCTCATCAGCAGCTTTAGAGTCTGTATAGAGTCACTTTGAAAGATAACTTATTGGCCTAAATGTTCTTTAAGACCCACTTGGTTAATAGGGGTTTAACCTAGTCAATCAGATAAAAGAAAATTTAATCGAACCCAAAATCAACTTTGTAATGTGTTTTTTATTTTATAAAACAAAACTTACAATCAATTAAGGACCTAACTGATTGTAATGCTTTTGTTTATATCTGGAATAGACTTTTTTTTAATCTGAACTAGCCGATTTTGATTATATGTTCTTCAACATATATGTACTGTTTTGGCACATGACGCTGACCTCCTAAATTAGAACTTGTATAGTGAAAACAAGATAGTATTGAGGTGTTTGTTTTTAGTTACACTATGTATAGGATTCTTTTATTAAAACTCTGTACATGTGTCCCTTTGTAAATTTTTCTTTAGTTTTGCTTTCTGTGTCTATGTAAAAGCAATCTTGTGATGATTTTATTGGTAATGAAAATCAGTGAATTCAATTCTACTATGGTATCAGACATCATCTAGGGTTTTAAATCTATTCAAGATCATGTTTTCTTATTTTTCCTCCATTAATTCTCTGGTTAATTTCTTCAAACAACAATGCCAATCAAGATCCAAATCCTGCTAGTATTATTACTTCAATTCCTCTACAAACTTTATCTAATATCATTCCAATCAAACTTCAAGAAGAAAATTTCTTGACATGGAGAACTCTCTTTACTCCAGTTTTAAAGAAATATCATGTTCTTGGTCATGTAACAGGTGAAACACCTTGTCCTGATGAACTCGCAACAATGGCAACAAGAACAAAACAAAATGTTAATCCTCTTTATACATCTTGGTAAGATGTTGATACTACCATTCCACTTCTTCTGAACAATTCAATTTCACCAACAATAATCTTTTATGTTGCTGGATCTACAACATCAAAAGAATTATGGGATACTTTAGAAGAGAGATTTGGTACATTATCTTCAACACATGTTGTTCAACTAAGAACAAAGCTTCAGAATATCAAACTTGGTATTTCTTCATCCACTTCTTACTTCTGAAATTAGTAAAATTCGTGATTTCCTTATAGTTTGTGGATCTACTATTAGTGACAGTGAATTGCTTGTTTCTGTTCTTAGAGGTTTACCATCTGAGTTTTCATTTTTCTGCACTTCAATTAGGATTAGAAATCCACCAGTTTCTTTTAGAAATCTCCATAATCTTTTGTTAAGTGAGGAAATCATTATATCTGAATCCAAATAAAGCATTTTATTTGAGGTGCATTTTAAAGCCTTTATTGCAAATTCAAATGCCTTTTAATCTCACAACACAAATCCAAATAACCACACATATTCACATCTCGTGGTGGTCGAAGTAATAATTTTCGAGGAAGAGGCAGGTTTTTTCCCGGTAGAGGTGGTAGATCTCAATCTTTTAAAACAAATATATCCTGTATTTCCTGAACCTACTACAAGAATTTCTAATGATACGCCAACCTGTCAAATTTGTTCCAAATATGGATATTCTGCTGTTGAATGTCGTCACGTAGGAAACTTTTCTTATCAAAGTTATACTGCTCCTAATAATATTGATGTTATGATGTCATCATCATTTGTTGTTGTTCTTAGCGAAAGTCCATGGTACTTTGACACTGGTGCAAACAATCACTTAACTGCTAGTATAAACAACTTGAATTCTTATACTTCTTATAATGGTTATGACAAGGTACTTATTGCATCAGGAGAAAGTATGGCAATCTCTCATGCATTGTGGTAATTCTGTTATTATTGTTCCAAATCATCACTTTAAGTAGAACAACATTCTTCATGTCCTTAAATCATCTAAAAATTTAATTTTTGTGCACAAGTTTATTACTGATAATACTTGTTCTCTAACTTTTGATTCTAATGGACATTTTATTAAGGATCTCAAGTTGGGGAAGACGATACTTCAAGGTCCAACGAAAAATGGAATATATCCTCTGTTCTGTAATAAATCCACTAATAATAAGCCAACCATTGGCAAAACTAGTGCATTTCCAAGTATTAAAGGTTCAGTTGAAACTTGGCATAAAATTCTCGCTCACCCTTTTTTCCAGTCTATGTCCAAAGTCTGTAAATCTCTATGGATTGAATAATACGTCTACTAAGCCTTTGTTCTGTAACGATTGCCAACTTGTTAGAAGTCATAAACAACCTTTATCCATTTATTTTTCTGCTTCTAGGTACCCCTTACAGCTATTGCATATGGATATTTGGGTTCCTGCTCCTGTCAGTTCTGTAACTGGATACAATTACTATGTAAACCTAGTGGATGCTTTCTCAAGATTTTGTTGGGTTTATCCACTTAAGTGAAAAAGTGATTTCAAAGTAATTTTTCAACATTACTGAGTAGATTCCTTGCAAACTGCTAACGATGTGATAAATAGGTTACCAACCATATTCTTACAATTTGTTTCTCCTTATCAAGTTTTGTTTCAAAAGTCTCTAGATTATCATTTCTTAAAATGCTTTGGATGTCTTTGTTTTCCTTGGTTGAAACCTTACACAACCAACAAATTACAACCAAAAAGATTTTTTTGCATCTTTTTAGGGTATAACTCTAATAATAAGGATATAGGTGCTTAGATTATAGCACTTACAGAGTATACATAGCTAGGCATGTGGTTTTTAATGAACTTTGCTATCCGTTACTATAAAATTTTCCATATAAGTCACATTTGCCTGCTTTACCAGATAAACTTGTTACTTCTGATAATGTTTTTCTTGATACCAATTCTTGAGATATCTCTAACAGAACTATCTCTATTATTTCTCATAATATTTTTTAGTTTCTAGTGGTAATTTTTCTAATAACAATTCTACTACTTCTAGTTCTATTACTTCACACAATGTTCCTGCATCTACTACAACTTCTATTACATCTCCAACATATTCTTCTACACGTTCAATGATAACAAAAGGTGAAAACGGAATATTTAAACCTAAGACTTTCTTTTCTACAAAAAATACTATTCCAACATCTATTTTTAATGAAATACCACCACCAGTTCCAACATGCTTTACTCAATCCAATAAGCATCCAAAATGGAAAAATTCAATGGTTGTTGAGTATGAGGCATTAGAAAAGGCTGGTATGTGGACTAATGTACCACCACATCCTTTTCAAAATGTGTTGGGGTGCAAATGGGTATTTAGACTAAAATAAAAGCCAGTTGGTACTATTGACAAGTACAAAGCCAGACTAGTGGCTCAAGGATTTCATCAAATGGAAGGTTTGGACTACACTAAAACATTTAATCCTGTAGTTAAGCCAACAACAATAAGAGTTGTGATTTCCTTAGTACCGAAGTTAATTGGGACATCAAGTAGATATATGTTAGTAATGCTTTCTTGCATAGTGATTTGCAGGAATAGGTATACATGGTCCAACCACCTGAATTTTAAGATAAAGAAGACCCATATTATGTGTGTAAATTACACAAATGTTTATACGGGTTAAAACATACCCTTAAAGCCTGGTATGAAAAAATGCTAGAAGTTATATTTCAACTTGATTTCAATCTTTCTTTAGCTGCTTCTTCTTTATTTGTTCAACATAATGACACAAGAATTAAAATTGTTTATGTTGATGACATTCTTATAACTGGAAATTCTACTTTTTACTGTAATGAAATTATTTCCTTCTTCAACAAGTTCTTCCCTGTCAAGGATTTGGGTTCTTTAAACTGCTTCTTAGAAATGGAAGTTAAGAGAAATCAGTCAGGTTTATTTTCGCATCAAACTAAATAAAGCGTGGTTCCGCTGCAAAAGTGCAACATGGTTGGCTCTAAACCATGCAGCTCTCCTTGTCCTCCTGGTGCAAAACTCAATGCAATAGATGGTGATTTGATCTCAGATCCAACTGTGTAGAGGTCATTAGTTGGAGCTCTACAATATCTGACTTGGTCAAGACCCGATATTACATATGCAGTAAATTACGTTTGTCAATTCATGAATTCACCTACAACTACTCACTTGTCTGGAGCTAAGAGAATTTGTAGGTACATTAAAGGTACATTATGACATGACATTTTTTTTACTAAAGGTCTTAGTTCAATTTTTGGTTTCACTGATGCTGATTGAGGAGGTGACCCTGATACTATAAGCTCTACAAGTGGTTTTTGTTTGTTTTTTGGCAAAAACCCAATATCTCAGTCTGCTAACAAACAATCAACTGTCTCAAGGAGTTCAACAAAACCTGAATATAAATGTTTAGCCTCTACAGCTGCAGAGGTTTTGTGGGTCTGCCAACTCCTTAAAAATTTACATATATTTCTTCATACTTCTCCACAATTGTTATATGATAACAAAATTTCTATATCTCTAGCATCTAACCCTGTGTTTCATAGTCGCATGAAACAATTGGCAATCGACTACTATTTCATAAGAGAACTGGTGCAATCAAATTCATTGAATATTTCTTATATATCTACAACACAAAAGGTTGCCGATATCTTCACAAAGGTTCTTGCAAGTTTTAGATTTGCTTTCCTTAAAAACAAACTGAAGGTGATTTCTCCCTTTCAGTTTGAGGGAGGGTAGTGAGAACAAGATAGTAATGAGGTGTATCTGTTTTTAGTTACACTCTGATAGGATTATTTTATAAGATATTTTTTGAAATGATCGTTTGTTTGTGGTCATATTAGGGTTTCGGTTGTAAAACATATAATTGATGCATCTGGGTCGTAGACTAACCGAAGACCGTTAAAAAATCGTTAGCTGACTTTTATATTTTGCTAAACACCTTGACCATTAGCTGACTAGCGTTGACAATTAAAATATTATCAAAATATTTAACCCTTTAGTCCTTTTCCATCGCCTTCCGTCTGGTGGAAATGTCTTTCTTCCACTTTTTATATTTTTGCGGTTCAGGTATTTTTGCGAACACTTGTTGAGCATAATTTGAAGGTTTAACAAGACAATAATGAGCTCAGGGCCGGGCCTGATAGGCAAGCAAGGTAAGCCCCACTTCGGAGCAACAAAGGCATAGGGAAAACAAAAATCCTTGTTCTGATGGAGGGTTTTCATTGAAAAAAAAAAAGATATACTGCTATATAACTTTTATAAATTTTAAGGACTGAAAATGAATACACAAATAGTTTAAGTTTAACAAAATCGTTGTTGCACTTTCTTTTTTCCTCTCTTTCTTTCATCTTCTCGTTCTACTTTTCTCCTGCAGCTGCCTCCTCCTTTTTCTTCTCTGATAGGCGACAGCAGACCACCAGTAGGCACTAGTTTCTTTTTCCTTTCTTCTTCTCCTCCCATAACCCATAGAAACAACCAACTCAAGTTATCCCCTAATTTAATGTTTCTATAATAGGTATTGGTGTTGATTTTTTTTTCTCTAATTAATCATAATGTTTCTATAGTGAATTAACCACTTGATGATTCATGGGTTTCTTTAATTCTCAGTAATTATGATGTTTCCAATGTTTAATTTGATTAAATGATGTTTAATTTTTAGAATTTGTGTATGAAATTAATGTTTTTATAATAGGTGTTGATGCTGATTTTTTTTTGCCCTAATTTATTTTTTTTATAGTGAATTAACCTCTTGATGAATTATGGGTTCTTTAATCCCAGTAATTATGATGTTGTCAATATTATATTTAGAATTTGTATATGAAAACAAGTGATTTTTGGTAGATAAAGTGTTGACCTTAATGGATATCAAGGTGTGTTGTATGTATTCATTTAATATTCATCGATCTTGTTTGCTAATTTATTGCAGGTATGCCTCCATTAAAGAGAAAACAAGCATCAGGATCTCAAAATAGAAAGAAGTATAAGAAGAGAGACGAGTTACGACAATCCCTTGTTGGATTTCTTGATAGATATGTGACTAGAGCTATTGAACCTACATTGGCAGAAGATGTGAATGTGAATGTGAATGTGACTGAAGCTAATGTAAATGCGACTGAAGTTAATGTAAATGATGAAATTGCAGGCATTGGGGAGAATGACAATGTTGATCAAACAAATGTTGATGAAAACTTAAATGAGGTAAATGGTGATAGTGATGATGCAAATGTTGTTGAAAATGTTAATGATATGGACATGGTGGGAGATGGTGGCAATGCAAGTGAAGCAAATGAGAATACCAACTGTAAAGATGTAAGTGACAATGACATGGATGATAATCATAATGATATAACAAACTTTGTAAGTTTTTAATTTAACTATTAATATTTGAAACAATTAGTAATCTTTTATTAATATAACTTGTGCAAAAAAAATTATAGGGGCAATAAAAAATTTGTTTGCTTCCGGCCGATTTTTTTTCAGGAACTGCCCTAATGCCAGCAAATAATTTCACAGCAGAAATCTTGGAATTACAACTTAGGATAACAAGTGTTGTTTCTATTTTCTAGTGCAGAAATGAAGTCTGAATGTAAATTCAATTTGTAAGAATCACATAAATTTCTACGTGAGATGCAAATTGAATTGATGGTGTAGAAGTACGACTTTGTATGTGTGACGCATGTTGATTTGATGGGTTTGTGGCGCAGGATGATTTGACGGTGTAGAAGTATAAATAAGTATGTGTATTCCCAATTGTGTTCGGAGTAAATGGATATCAGACTGCAAACTTTTGCTTTCTTGATGTACTTTGCGAAGAATCTCTAAACTTGGAGCTGAAGCACGTATTATAGTTCTTGAAACACCTCCTCCCATGCCTTTTATAGTATCTCTTGAATCGCATCCATATACGTAAGAAAGAAAGAGTTGTTTAAGGTATTTAAGCAGTAGAGAAGATTAAAGTTTACAAAACATATACTACATAATACACCTGTTTTTCTATACCTTCATATGGTATCGAGATAACTTAGGTTATTACATCTTGGGATCAAATCTTTTCTTCTTGTTTTCTATTATTTTCTTTTAAAATGGTTTCATCTTCTTTCAATTTCGATCATGTATTAACTATATATCAAGCTAGATCACAGTAACTATTTGCTGTGGAAGTCTCAAATCATGGCCTTTGTTCGTGGTCATGATTACATGGGTTTTCTGGATGGATCTAATCCTTGTCCACCTGCCACTATTGCTGTCACATTACCAGTGCAACTGAAGCAATCCAAAATGCCAATCCAGATTTTCTATCTTGGCAACAGAAGGACCAACTACTGCTCAGTGGTATCCTATCTTCTTTATCACAGAGTGTACACACTCAGATGCTTGGTGTGACGACCTCTCAAGAGGCGTGGGAACTACTAGAAAAGATTTTTGCTTCCAACTCTCAAGCTTACCTTTTGCTGTAAAATTATTGGTCTAGTAGTTTAAGGCGGCGAAAGAAACAAGTTCAAAATACAACTAATACTAATCCAAAACCAAATGCAATATCATTACCAGACAATTAAGCAAGGCATTTTATTGTGTGGTGTAGGAAGAATGCTAGCTGCATTCTTACTAATAGGAGGATAGGCATTACTTACCCAAGAGGAGCAATTTATTCGCATCAGCCCCATGTCACCTAACCTAATAGCTTCTCTATCATAAACCACTGCAGCTTCTTCAGGTGTATTGAATGTGCCTACACATAACTGTACACGCCGAGAGTTCTTACCTAACTATAATTAAACACCTTATAAATTAGTGTCAGCTCTTCAACCAATCCTAGAAGATTTCATGAGTCTAACAGGGGCCTTCAGCAGACATTTACCTAATGGCAAAGAAGCATAAGCTTTCAATACCACAAAATTTCTGGCATTGGCTCAATATTAAAAAAAAATCATGTTTTGCAGATCAGTACAGTAATGAGGCAACCCACTTATTTAGCAATAACAAAGAAAAGCTTGATATATTGGACAACAAAAACAATACACAACAAGAAATGTACTAATTTTGTGCATTTCTGCGCAAGAGGATTGACCAGAACATATATATAAAAGACAAACTAATAGGACTTGAGAAGAATTAGTGACACATGACGAACAACCTGGAACTAATGAAAATTTGACATAAACATGTGACTAGCTGACATGCAGACAAATAATTCCTCCAAAGTCCAAAAGATAGATATATACAGCATATATAAAAAGTTGGCATTTTGAAGTTTTACTTGATGCTCGTTTCATGAACCTAACCCCTCCTAGTGTAGATCTCTTTTGCATTATAAAATCTTGAATTTTTACATCAAACCCCAACTGAACCTTTCTGCATAGCTACGTATTCTATGTGCATGTAATTTTCCTCCGAAAAAATAAAGATGTGGATAGATGCAGTAATCTTCTACAGCAAACCCGAACTCCACCAATTTTTATACATACTCCATCTGTGTGTAATTTCTACGAAACTTTTCAAACGTCTGCATACAATTTATCTTGTACAACATGCAGTACAATCTCTTCTGAGATTTATTTGATACTAAAATCCTACGTAAGCCATCCATACATGACATGACAGTTACGATGATTGTGCAGTCTGTAAACCTATTGACTGATTCTTATCACATTTCATCCCTAAGCATTGGTCATGGCTCATTGTGGACATGAGCTTTTTACTTGTAAAAAACGAAACTGCATAGCCTTGTCATTATCTTATATTATGTTGTGTGAATTGAAGATTCACAAGTGACAATATCAGCTGAAATTGCTCAGTACTGGCAACACTATAAAACAATTATGAAACATAAAAGTAAGTCCCTATCTTAGAATTGAATCAAAAATTAAGAATATCTACAATTCTCAAGATCTCTACAGCTTAGGTATCGGCAACCAATAAAATCTTTTCTCCGCTATATTAACACCTTATACCTTGTTGATTAAACTTTTTATTTATAAAATCAAAATCTAAACTACTTGTAGAGACGCATCAGAGGAAAATGGTGAAATCAAAATTCAATCCTTGAATCAATATTGACTACAAATAAGCACATCATGACCCATGGAAAGGTTTTGACAGAAGAATTTCAGCCCCCCAAAACTAAAATCACTTCAGGTTGTGAATACTAACATGCATAGTCTAAAACTAAACCAGTTTTGGAATGTAAATTAGTATGCGTAACTTGGAGCGGTTTGGATGTTTGGTTTTAGTTCTCTATGAAAACTGGTCAAGGAGCTCATTGGGGACAGAGCTTATTATAAGTAAGAAAGAAGTTGCTGCATAAATTGAAGATGCACAAGTGACAAAATCGTGTCTTTAGTTTTCTCCGAGAACCCAGAACATTTTAACATAAACGTTCCCTATTTTTGCTGCCTCTTTATCCTATCAACATAAAACGTTTTATACATACAACAAAACATAAATACACGGAGCACATGCTGACATTATGAGATATCCAAAGTTTCATCGGTATAAATAATGTTGTATACTCTTGTGTATCTGTTGCAAAGATAAATATCATGGGATATCCAAGTTTCTAGGTTTGTGTTTCGTTATTAATGACAAGATACATGAGATTGTCTTGCTGCATGACTAAAGGAATACAATATGCATGTCTAGCATAGATTTTGAATAGACTGCGAACTGTTAAAGTCTGCGGGCATCCAACTCAAAACTAATTGGCAATGAGTGGAGTGGCCCTTCCATATTATATTTTAAGTTTATTATAGGGATATTAGCAATGTGGGACTATTATCCTTCACACGAACAAATGAAAAATGTGTAACATGCACGCATTATTATCTAACTAAACCTACAATTTAAACTCCAAACAGCACATAACAAATTGAGGGGCTAAGAAACTGTCAGGTTGGATTTCTTACCTCTTGGGTTGGCTTCTACCTCCCTCGTACCCCATCGAGCCACCAGGTTTTAGCATTCAAAATCTTCCAAGTGCCTTGGGAACTCTTCGGTTTTGCCTGCTAAGAGTTATCCCAATGATTCAATAATAAGACATATCAAAAGATTTGACACTTACTTATACAGCCTACAAACACTTCCTGGGGATTTCAAAGAAGAAGAGACATGCAACAAATAGATTCATTACTAAATTTTCCTGGGAACCAAGAGAATTAAGCTTTTGTCTGCAAGTGCAGGGAGCAATTAGCCAACCGACACTCTTAAACTTATGAGTAGGCTCAAATGACACACATGGTGAAGTTGTAAAATAAAGAAAAGGTTTAGAATATTGAGTATCCCATTATAGATGATCTTATAGCGTTTAAAAATGAAAATGTTCAGGGGGGAAATGGAAAGAAGATAAGAGTTTTTCCACCTGAGAGTTGTTTTACCAACTACGCATTAACAGAAACAGTATTCTAGACGTAATTAGGGGGGGAGAAAGAAATAAGATTCTAATTCAACTGCGGCAACCAGGCTCTCTGGTCATTTAGGCATCGGTCTTGAGCAGAAAGTATAAAAAAGCCATGCAACTTGTATAGACCTCATTGGAAGTGATTGCGGAAAGCACCCTAAAAAATGTATGTTCCTAATTGTGTTTAATAGAAGCGAGGAGTTAATAGTACCTCTTGTTCACAAATATCTCCCCAGATGGAACTAAATGAGCAGGGTACTATAACCCATTAATGCAGTAGATGCTCCTACAGCTAGGCCAGGTAATGACTACCATTTATCAATCAACACATTAGCCGCTACATCTGGTCATGTGTTGCATTAGATGACCAGATTATAAGAATCAAATCTTGGTGAAGCGTATAAGATGGATTTACAATAGGCAATTGCTAAGAAGAAATCTAAATTCTCTAGATAACCATTCCAAATCTATTCACAACTACTAAGGGTGTCTTGAGCGAACACTACCTCCGAAACTCCCATCAAATTGTCAGACTGTATGTTGAGGTATATACAAAAAGGATATTATGCAAAACAAAAATATGGAAATGAGGTCCAAGTTAGTTGTGAGAGAATAAAATCTGAGGCACACATGTTTAAAAACTATTGGAGAAGTAACGAGCTATGATGAGACGAGAAATACTGGAACAAAGTTTTTTGAAAGCATTGAATTGACAGCTATAAAATCTTTGAAGTGATCCTGACAGCATTAATGCATGAACGACACGTGGGTTGCAGGAAAGTAAGGCACACTGCACGAAACAGATAGCCTTGCTGCCTGAACAACACGTAGGTAGCGGGAAAGTAAAGTGCACTGATCAAGATAGACAGCTTTAATTGCTCGACTGACAACATGTTGCGGGAAAGCCTGACACAATAAAGAGTAATAATGAGTATCGATGCATGACTGACACGTATCGACTATGCAAGCAGCGGAACGCAAAGAATTAAAGCATGAGGAATCACTTTAAATAGCCACGTGTTGAACATGCCATGATTTAAATAAGATCGCAACAGTCATTCCAATCCAAAATAATAACTTATCTACAAGACCGCAAAAGAAGTGCGGGATAATCCGTAAGAAACTACGGGAAACAGGCAATACGCAGGCTAAGACTTGCAGAAGGAACGATCAGGACGTACAGGAATTGCAAACAGGCTTTGCGGAACTACATATTGCACAAAGAATGGATAAGAATAAATATGTGGAAAGGTAGATTGGTGGGCTCGATCAATTTAGTTATAAATACCAAGCTCATTAACAGGGGAAAGGGGTTGGAAAATCTAAAGGGAAATTAGACTGGAGACATTGAAGTAATAGCAAAGAGCTTAGGTATGAAATTTATGTAATTGTTTTAGTTCATTTGATTCATGATTAACATCATTATGATTTATATGAAGTCATCTGATTGGTATAGATTATTTCTCTTTTCTTTTCTTCTGTATAGATGTAAATATGATCATATGAATGGATCCAATTATTTACTTTTGGATGTAAATAGTTTTATTAATTGAATCACATAAAGTCTTGTGTCATTTCATTTTACTTTGATTGTTTTTTCACTTTCAAAATGTTATGGTGAAACGAATTATGATAAGATAATGTACTTTCTTGGATTTCATACACTTTTGGTTGTGATCCCAAAGTCACCAGATTTTTGGTAATCATAATTTGACGCTAGAAACAGGGACGAGTAAAGAATTTATTCTACCTGACAAAATTTTGTTGTTAAAATATTGAGTCATATTCTATTTAAAAAAATTTCTCTTTAAAGTGCAATAATTTAGGTTCATGAAAAGGTTGAAAAATATGATTTTATTCTAAAACTAGACAGTTGATGAAAATACAAATTTTGTTGTTATGATTAATTTTTTTTTTATTTTTTACTATTCTGTACTTTATTTCTCAAATTCAAGAAATGTTCACTTAGCAACATGTCATATTTATTAGGTCCTTGATTTTTATTTCCAACTAAATTCTTGATACTGTGATAATATGTACCATTTGGTTTCAACCAAATTGTGTTGCAAATTTATTGAGAAGGATAAAATCTTTTGAAACACATAATTCATTATTTGAGCTCTTTTAGAATACTGGACAAGAAATTTCTACACCAACACAAGTTTGAGTTCAGACCACAAAAGTATACATACAAATGAGGACAGTGTCACAAAGAAGCGTGTAGGATCAAGATGCCAATTCAGGCAATCAGGATAGTAATGCTATAGGTGTTCTTCAACAAAAATAAATACCGAGAAGATCACAAGAGCAAGAACCCAATAATGACCATATAAGTGACTCTGAAGGCCACACAACTAGTCGTTCATCTCAAGAAAATTCTCAAAACAGTATTGATCATGTTCAATGGTTAATAGAAGAAATGGATGCAATGCGAAAGGAACATCGAGTTTGTGCGGAACAAATTGCATTGTTGACCAGAGAAAATCAAGTACTTAAAGAAAGAGCCCAACACGGTGCGGAACCGTCAATAACTAAAACACAGGTACAAGAAGCAAGCTCCAGCAGACCCGCATGAAGAAGAACGAAAGTTAATAGAGATCAAAGAGTAATGGTGGTGCAACCCTTGCGTCAACAAAATGAACAAGACAGATTAAATTTTGATGGATCAAGGTTGCATAATGACAGGTGGCAAAAATACTATGAGGATATGGAACAAATGCGGGAAGAAATTAAAAATTTAAAGAATAAAGAAGGTGGAAGATTAGAGGAAGTTTTAAAAGAAGCCCGAAGGACACTATTGGCACCACACCTGGCATATACATCAATACCGGACGAATGTATAGTGTTCCCCTTTTTGAATGCTACGACGGAACAAAAGACCCAACGACTCATTTGAAATATTACAATCGCTGCATGACACGTTGTGGACAAGATGACGTTGTTATGTGCCGGTTTTTTCCTTCGAGTTTGAAAGGAATAGCTTTGGCGTGGTGTGACAATTTACCAGAAGGGTCGGTAAATTCTTATACGCAGTTAACCCGCAAGTTCATAGAAGCATACATGTATAATTGGCCCGCAGATGCAGGAATGGATAAGTTGTACTCACTTGCCTCATTAGCAGAAGAAACCATTCGAGATTATACAGATCGTTGGCAAACGATCTGCCAAGAAATTGGGGATGTAACTCCATAGGTTGCAATCAACAGTTATAAGTGGGAATCGCCAATCAGGAAAGCCAAATTTTTGTAGATATCCATAATACAAATCCAAAAACCAAAGGAGATCTCAGAGATATCATTGAAAAATGCGCAAGATTGCAAGACATTCAGAGGAAACATCCGAGAATAATATCACCACCATAAGGGAATGCAAAAAGAGCCAATTCAATAGAACCATCGTCCAGAACCGAGAAGAGGTTTGCGGGAAAATATCCGAATAATGAATCAAAGCGAACAAAGATGGACGAAAGAAGAAAGTTTATCCAACAATTTGAGGAAAAAATCTTTAGTAAATTCAATATTCCTTATTCTGAAATTTAAATGAGATAAAAAATAGACCAGATTTCCAGTGGCCACAAACAAAAGAACAACAACCTGAACACACACAAAATTCAAAAGAGTATTATGAATACCATTGTTATCGGGGCCATTCCGTAAACCGATGCAGAAATTTAATAATGCAGGTGCAAAAGTTAATTGACGCGGGGGACTTAAAAGAATTCATTCAAACAACTGATCCATTACCAAGGCTTAATAAGGGAAAGCAGTAAATATTCCTCAAAATAATCAAACTATAAACATGATCATATATTCTGAGTCAGGCCAATCATCCATGAGTGCAGCGATCAATATGAAATTGCATAAAAGAGTCCACAATCATGAAGTCTTCAAGGTTGCGGGAAGAGTTACTGAGTCATGGGAAGGATGGATGGCGTCCCCATTAAATTTTTCTGCAAATGAGGTTGATCAAGAGGTTGAAATGCACAACGATCCATTGGTACTTACACTGCCTGTATCGGGATGGAACGTAAGGAAAATTCTTATGGATGGGGGCAGTTCCCTTAATGTGTTGTTTTATGATACCTTTCGAAAAATGGGATTAAAAGATGATCAGTTAACTCCTTCTTGCTATACAATTTATGGGTTTAACGGATTAGCTTCAAAACCAAAAGGGGAGATCTTGCTTGATGTTGCGGCAGGTCCGATAAATATTTTGACAAAATTCATTGTAGTGGAAGCTCCGTCTCCATACAATGCCATCATCGGTAGGCACTGGGTTCATCAGTTAAAAGGAGTAACCTCAATGTATCACCAATACTTGCGGTTTCCAACACCGCAAGGAGAAATGGAGATAAGAGGAGATCAAAATGAAGCAAAATCTTGCATCCTAGCTGAAATTCGTATGAATGAAGAACGACAACAGCAACAACAAAACAAGAAAAAGGAACGCAAAATGAAGGCAAAAGAAGATGCCCTAGACCAGTATATGAGTCAGACTGATGGGAAAAAAGCGATAAATGAAACAAGTGAAGATGTTAAAGAAAAAGGAAGAACATCAAAAGCAGATCAAGGGAATCATCCAGCATAGCAACCAAAGGGGGATCCCACACTTTTAGGAGCTTCCAAACCCACATTTACCCCGATAGAGGAAACCGAAAATGTTAATATAGGAACAGGAGAGTTTCCCAAGTTAATAAGGATTGGGACGCTGATGGAGACGGAAAGGGAGCGAAATTTGATCTTATTACTTCGAGATTTTATAGATATATTTGCATAGAAAATGGAGGACATGCCAGGTATCGACCCAAATATTGTACAACATGAATTGCATATACACCCCGATGCCACACCTTTTCGGCAACGTATAAGTAAAGTTGCGCCTGAATACCATGTGTCAGTAGAGAATGAATTAAAAAAACTCATGGATGCGGGATTTACCCGAGAGGTGCGATACCCAACTTGGATCTCTAACATGGTGATTGTACCAAAAAAGAATGGAGGCGTTAGAATTTGCATAGACTTCACCAATTTGAACAAAGCATGCCCGAAAGACAGTTATCCACTCCCCAACATAGATCAGTTGGTAGACGTTGTTGAAGGTCATGAAAGCCTTATCCTTTATGGATGGACAATCAGGGTATAACCATATCGCACTAGCTGAAGAAGATCAAGAGCACACTGCATTCTTTACCCCACGCGGTTTGTATTGTTACACCAGGGTGCCATTCGGATTAAGAAATGCTGGAGCAACATATCAACGGTTGGTTGACGCAATTTTTAAACCATGGATAAGACATACTCTGGCAGTTTATGTGGTTGACATGTTAGTAAAAAGAAAACTTGCAAAAAATCATTTACAAGATTTGAAAGAGATATTTCAAGCCTTGTTGAAATATAGAATTAAGGTCAATCCTGACAAGTGCATTTTTGGGGTCACTTCGGGGAAGTTTATGGGATATTTAGTTACTAAAAAAGGAATCGAAGTTGATACCGCAAAAGTTCAAGCAATAGTAGACATGCCATCTCCAAGGAATGTCAAAGAAGTTCAGAAGCTAAATGGATGTTTAGCCGCACTTAGCAGATTTATCGCAAGATCATCGGAGAGATTCAAACCCTTTTTGATATCTTAAAAAAGAAAAATAAATTTGAATGGAATGAGAAATGTGAGCAAGCTTTCCAAAATATCAAGGTATACCTCGCAACATTACCTGCACTGCAAAAGCCAAAGCCTGAAGAAATTCTAGCCTTAATATTGCGGCAACCGAAGACGCAGTAAGTACGGTGTTAGTCCGGACCAATGAAAAGATTGAAAAGCCAGTGTATTACATTAGTAAGACTTTGAACCCTGCAGAAAGAAATTATACGAAAATTGAACAGTTAATCTTAGCACTGGTGTTTGCTACCCAAAAGCTACGTACATATTTTCTGACACATTATGTGCGGGTACCAAGTAAAGAACCATTGGAGTCAGTACTAAAGAATGCAGGAAAAGTCGGAAAAACAGCAAAATGGAATGCACAACTCGAGCAATTCAACATATTATTCGAATTACAAACTGCACAAAAGTCGTAAATTTTGGCTGATTTCCTTGCGGAATTTCCGCTGGATGATAACTTCGAAATTCAAGGTTCGCCCGGATTTAAAAATTGACATGTTTCATTTTTCATTTCCTAATTTTTATTGACATTGGTTACTTATTATTTTATGATACAAAATTTCAAGGTTTACCCGGAATTGAAGATGGTGACCCTCAAGATATCTTGAATTCTGTAAATCCCAAAAGATGGGAAGTATTTGTTGACGAAGCCAGGAATAGAGAAGGTGCTGGATGGAATCGTAGTTACAACTCCTATAGGGGATAGAATGGTACATTCATTCGCCTCGAGTTCGATGAACATACAAATAATATAGTGGAATATGAAGTTGTGGTTCATGCCCTCAGACTTATTATTGAGTTAGGGATAAGCGATGTCCGACTCACAAGTGATTCACAATTAATAATTCGACATGTTGAATTAAAATATCAAGCGCTTGATGAAGACTTGATAGAATATAAAAATCTTGTGCAAAGACTGGTACTTCAGATTCCAAATATAACCTTTCGGCATCTAGCCAGAGATAAGAATCGACATGATGATGCATTAGCATATATTTCTTCAATGATAAAGGATCGAAATACAGCGGCGGTAAAAATTGGGCGTAATTTATGAACCATCAGTCAAGTTGTGGGCAGTTGAAAATATGCAAGAACAAATGGGGAAAGATATTGAAGACGCAGCTATCCAAAATAAAGCAAATTTCCCATAAAAAATAGAAGATCACCACACGAAGAAGAATGGAGAGTTTCAGTCCATCAATATTTGCAAAATGGAATATTACCCGTAAATTCTGAAGAAGCATGGAAGGTGCAATCAAGATCTGTAAATTATCAGTTGCGAAATATAATTCTTTACCGAAAGTCTTTTTTGGGACCGTTACTTCGATGTTTATCACGAAAGGAAGGGATGCGAATTCTCAAAGATATACATTATGGTGATGCGGGAAATCATAATGGAAGACGATCACTGGCTTTAAAGGCAAAGACGTAAGGTTATTATTGGCCGATTATGTATAAAGATGCGAAAACATGGTAAGAGGGTGTGAAGAATGCCAGCGTTATGCAAAAAAGATAAAAGCTCCCGCAACAGAACTTAATTCGGTGCTCAGCCCTTGGCCATTTGTAAAATGGGGGATAGACATTGTCGGACCATTGGTGGAAGGAACTAAAAAGAGAAAGTATTTGATTGTAGCCACAAATTATTTTACTAAATGGGTTGAGGCCAAAGCTCTTGCACATATTAGAGATACCGATCTTTTTTAATTCGTATTTGAGAATATAATCTGTAGATATGGAATTCCAGTGGCCATAGTCTCGAATAATGGACATCATTACAAGGAAAATATATTGATATGATTTTCGAAGCATTTAATATTCAAAAGAATAAGTTTACTCCGCTCTATCCGCAAAGAAATGGGCAAGCCGGAGCAACAAATAAGACACTTACCATGAATCTAAAGAAAACTCTTGATGGTCACCATAAACGGTGGTATGAGCAGCTTCATAATACATTATGGGCATACCGTACTACTAGAAGGGAATCCACTGGTGAATCACCATTTCTTCTTACTTAGGAACAGAAGCAGTTATTCCAACGGAGGTCATTCTACCCACTACAAGAACAAAGGCATGGGAGAAAAATTTAAATTCAGATTTAATGTTGGAAAGGCTGGATGATCTAGAAGAAAGAAGAGAAGTTACACTTCAAAAAATAGAGAATTATCAAGGAGACTGGCAAGAGAATACAGTAAAAAAGTAAAGATGCGGAATTTTGTGGAAGGAAAGTATGTTCTGCGGCAAATCCCGGAATACCAAAGAGATAAAGCAGCGGGAAAATTTGCACCTACGTGGGGAGGACCTTACATTATACAAGGCATTGTAGGACAAGGATCGTATCACTTGTGAAATATGGATGGAGGAATTTTGCAACATCCTTGGAACGCCCAATATCACAAATCCTACTATCCTTGATCCATAATGCAATTGTGCAAAAATTTTGCATTCGTAATAGGTAAGGCATATCAGATGCAATCTTCCTAAAAGATCCAAATAAGTATCTAAGACTATAAGATTTTTCGCAACAGAGATGTCTAACATCCTACTGGTTTTTATATCAGGTACTCCCTACTTCGGGAATTGCTCACAGGTAGCAATACAATTATACGATAATTCGGGTTCATATTAGGTAAAGCTACAAACGTAACCTCTCTAAGAAAGTCCATGTGAATGTATATGAGTGTATGACTATTGGGTCTTTCGCCAACAGGGGTGCCTAATGTGATTTTAATTGTTGTATCTTTCTCCATTTTAAGAGACTTTCGGGACCGCATCCAAACTTCCTCCTGGCCCGAGTGAAGTTAGACATGTGTTACACCCATAATATAACACAAGGTATAAAAAATTCCTTGCGACTAAAGTAAATTACAATCATATAATAAATTAATAATTAATATATATTCAAAATATGTTTTGTAGGAACAAAGTTACAAGGAAAAATGAAAAAGCAACTGCAATAAAGGAATGAGGAAGAACGAAACAACAAGAGAAAGCTAAGGAGCAGGAGTAGTGCCTTTGAAGGGAGGACTATTTTGAACATCTCGGCGCTTATAAACTGTTGTAAATCCATCAGTTTCTACTCTATAAAAAGTGTTATTGACTGTTTTTACAATTTTAGCTTTAGCTTCGACTCTTAACCATTCAATATAAGTTTTTCTATTTGCAATCTCCACCTTGAATTGATTTATTGCAGTTTCACATGTATGAATCCTATTTTTCAAAAAGTTTATTTTCCCTCTCTCGGTAGCTAAATCCCGAACAAGGCTTTCATTCTTCATAGCCTCATGCTTTAGAGTCTCTTCAACACTCTTAACTTTGGAAGAAGAAAGCTCAAGTTGAGCTTGCGCTTTATTGGCTTTTGTGGAGGCAAGCTCAAGTTGAGATTGTGCTTCCTTAACCTTAGCAGAAGATAGCTCAAGTTGTTTATTGAATTCTTCAATCGTAATAGTTGCGGCACCAAGCTCTCCCTCAGCCTTAGCAGCTCTTGCTGTTGCGTCTTTAAACTTTTCTTCAAAACCTGAAATTAAAGTAACGAATTAATTAATAAGGGAATAATATTAAATTTGAAGTTTGCGATCAAATAAGATACCTCTTGCGAGGGATTCAAACTCTACTAGCTCACGACCCATTGCATCTTTCATAATATCAAGGAAATCATATTCTTCTGAAAGCTTACTGTAATTGGCTTTGAGTCGTTCAAGATGTTGTTGACACTGAGATAACTTTTTTTCATTATCCCGCAAATGGTTTAACTTAGATGTGCATTTGGCCACTTCTTTGTGCAACCGGATAATATCGCTTTCGCGATGAAGAACAGAATCAGATAAGTTTAGAATTGTAGCTTGAGCATCCGAAAGGGCTTTTCCCTTGGCATAAGCCTCTGCAGCAGAGTTGTCTTTTTCTTCAATAAGCTGAGCAATGTATGAAGAAAGTTTTGAATGATGATACGAATCAGATTGGGAAAATCCAGAAAGGATAATCTGCCGCTTTATGCAAAGCTTGCGGTTCTCTTCTTCCAATTTTTTGGACATTGCCCGTGCTTCAGAAACGCAACCTTTAGTCCACAACAAAGTGGCGTCAAACTCTACTTTCTTACGAACTTTTTCCACGTATAAAAGCCGATGTTGTGACTCTAATTTACTATATTTCTGAATAACCGAATCATGACTATCCACAAGATCATTGAATTTTGTCTTCACCTCCACATTCTCATTATTAACTTTTACAACATGATTTTTCAACTGTGTAATCCTATGCTGCATCCTAGATACAAGTTCTGGATCCCCCGCTGATCCCATAAAGTAGTTCAGAAAACAAGAAAAATAAAATAAAGGAAAAAGTAACTAAAAGAAAGAACAAAACCTTGGTTCTGAAGATTCATCACTTGCTGGCGGAGTTTATCATTCTCCCACTGCAAGTCCAAGGCGTCATTTTCCACAGCTCTGAATTGGGACTCCATCATGGAGGACCGCGCCTTGTAGAATTGATACGCAGTGTGTAAGGAGTTTTGAGCCCGACCAAGCTACGAAATTAAAACTATAATTAGAATAGAGAATAAGAAGAAATTAATAAGTAATTTGACAATTAAAATACCTGTACAAGAGTTTGTTGATGGAAGGAGTACACTTGTCCATCCGCAAGTGCAAGTGTATCCGCAAGCGAAGATGGCTCGATGATGCAAAACGAAGGATCAACATCTTCTCCTTGATCTTTTAACCAAGCATATCTAACCACATCATATGGAACACCTTCCATAGATTTGTGCAATCGGGAAACCGAAGAGCTATCGGATTTGACCGGGAGAGAATTGAATGGAACTGAGAGAAGATTCTTTGACATGAACCATCTGAAAGCTTCCTCTTCTTTATTTAAGAGAATAGAATCCTCTGCGACTTCCCCTCTTCTGCTCGATCGAGGAAACTCTGTGTTCTATTGAGTTTCATCAGCATCAACCCCGCTCGTAACAGCAGGTCAAACAGGAATAGCTTTTGTCATAATGCTTGAGGGCAC
The DNA here is from genome assembly GCA_023531435.1 of Papaver californicum. Classification (NCBI taxonomy): domain Eukaryota; kingdom Viridiplantae; phylum Streptophyta; class Magnoliopsida; order Ranunculales; family Papaveraceae; genus Papaver; species Papaver californicum. The sequence continues at coordinate 775,453 of JAJJMC010011374.1, read as the reverse complement.
ATTATTCGTTGTACTGGTGCTTGTCGGCTCTTCTGTTTCCGCAACATGTGCTTGCGGGGCCACTTATGTTTCTGCAACATGTGCTTGCGGGGCCACTTATGTTTCTGCAACATGTGATTGCGGGGCCACTTCTGTTTCCGAAACATGTGCTTGCGGGGCCACTATTGCTTCTGCAACATATGTTTGAGGGTTGCGATCCTCTTCATCACTTGTCTCATCTTCATTAGAAGCAGTTTCAAACGGCTCATCCCCAGGTATAGGAGAGAATTGAAGATAAAAAGAAGGGTCAGGGACAGTAACTTGATACGATGAATCCTTCGCAACATAAGAGGTTTCTTCCACGGCATCATTTTGTCCCGCAGGTTCGAAGTTCGTTAATAGAAGGGGAATATGCTGACCTCCTTCTTGCCTTTTTGCAACAGAACTCCTTAACCCCTTGAGCATGGATGATGGAGAGGAGAATCATGAATCTCACCCTCTTCCCTATCTGTAGAAGCATAGGGCGCGCATTTCGCTTTCTTCCGACCCTATAAATATACCGCAATCCTTCATTAAAGGAAATTCTAAAGCAATATATGAGAAGTAAACGGATAAAATAATACCTTTTCTGGAAGAGGTGCGGCCTTGCGTTTTAACCCCGTATCATCCTGAGTTCCTTCATCATCCAGCGACTTAGTCTCCGACTCAACTTGCGACTATAAAAGGAAAAATAAATAAATTGTAAAACGAAAACTATACTCAAGCAATACGTGAAATACGAAAAGAAAAAACTCTACTACCTCGCTGAAAAGAGCGAACTTGAAATCAGAAAAATTTAATCGCCAAGGGCAATAACCGTTGAAACGAGTGAGAAGGTCGTACACTACGTGATGTAATTTTAATATAGTGGTAAAAAGAGATTCGTTTCTCGAACTTGTGAAGGTAACGATTTTAGAAAATATTATACTTAACCTAAACTAATAAAAATCAGGAAAATAAACTAGTGATGATTTTTAGAAAATATGGGGAAAACCAGGAATCAGGAATCAGTTATTTCTAACAATTTATGTGATTAATCGGGTAATTCTTTTAAATAAATTAAGATCAAATATTGCCAAAAATATGTTTCCTAAAAGAATAATTGTAAATCCTAAGCATGGGACATCAAGAGTAATTAACTAAGCATGACCCATCAAAAGAGAACACAACTATTTAATA